>CM053034.1:204354979-204589979 GCA_028564925.1 Lithobates sylvaticus | reverse complement strand
CGGCGCACGGCGCTGCTCACGCATGCGCAATGGGTGCCCGGCTGTGAAGCCACAGCCGGGTTCCCACATTAAGAATGCCGGCGCCGCGAGCGGAGCGGGGAATGAGGGGGGGTCTCGTTCCCCCGCATCGCTGGACCCCGGGACAGGTAAGTGTCCGATTATTAAAAGTCAGCAGCTGCAGTATTTGTAGCTGCTGACTTTTACATTTTTTTTTTTTTTGTTGGCCCTCCACTTTAAGGTAAAAAAACTTTTTTTTTTTCAAATGTTTTTTTTTTACATTTTTTGAAGAATATTAATGCTCTTTTTTTTAGGGTGGCCCTCCACTTTAAGAGCCCTTTCACACTGACAGCGCGGGGGGCGTCAGCAGTAAAGCGCTGCTAGTTTTAGCGGCAATTAACCGTCATTTTAGAGGCACTTTTAACCCCACCACGCTAGCGGCCGAATAAAGAGTCAAAAGCGCCTGCAAAGCTTCGGCAGCTCTGCCCATTGATTTCAATGGGCAGAGGCGCTTTAGGAGCGGTGTATACACCACTCCTAAACGCACCCCGAAGATGCTGCTTGCAGGACTTTTTTTTGACGTCCTGCCAATACTTTGGAAAGAGATTTGTTGTAAATCAATGGAAAACATCTTCAATGAGTAGGATAGCCAAGGAGGAGGCAAGAGGGGCAGGCAGAAGAAACGTAGAGAGGTCTCAGTTTTCTTGTAGAAATACATTCAGCACTCCATTCAGGATGAGAACTTACCCTACAGAAGGCGGTGGCCAGCGGAAGTAACTGAGCTGCTATGTTATATTCCTCAGAGTTGGAGCAATCCTGAAAAACACATAAAAAAAAAGTGAGAATCTGTGAGAATCTGTTCACTGAGAATGCAGCCTACCCATCCCCAGTGACCTTAATGAGAATTATTAAAAGGGGTTGTAAAACCCTCAAGGTTTTTCACCTTAATGCATTCTATGCATTAAGGTGAAAAACCTCCTGTGCTGCAGCTGCCCCCCCAGAGCCCCGCCCCCCAGAGCCCCCCCCCCCCCCTTATAATTACCTGAACCCAGTCTTTCCAGCAACGGAAACGAGCACATCAGCTCCAGCCGCTGTCTTAGGTCCTCAATGGATTGATCAATAGCAGCAGGAGACATTGACTGTCGCTGTCAATCAAATCCAATGATGCGGGAGCCGGGTCCTGCTGTCTGTGTCAATTGACGCAGAGCAACAGGACTCGGGAGCGTGCCCACACGAGTGCCCCCAGGGAAAGTGCTTCTCTGTGGAGGCACTCAAGAAGAGGAGGATCGGGGCCGCTCTATGCAAGACCCTGGCACAGAGGAGGTAAGTATGACATGTTTGTTATTTTAAAAAAAACCTTTACAACCCCTTTAATTCACTACAGACTGGTGACATCACTGAGAATGCAGCCTATCCATTTCCTAGACGGATGACATCACTGAGAATGCAGCCTATCCATTCACTACAGACTGGTGACATCACTGAGAATGCAGCCTATTCATTCACTACAGACTGGTGACATCACTGAGAATGCAGCCTATCCATTCACTACAGACTGGTGACATCACTAAAAATGCAGCCTATCCATTCACTACAGACTGGTGACATCACTGAGAATGTGGTGACATAACTGAGAATGCAGCCTATCCATTCACTAGAGACTGGTGACATCACTGAGAATTCAGCCTATCCATTCACTACAGACTGGTGACATCACTGAGAATGCAGCCTATCCATTCACTACAGACTGGTGACATCACTGAGAATGCAGCCTATCCATTTACTAGAGACTGGTGACATCACTGAGAATGCAGCCTATTCATTCACTACAGACTGGTGACATCACTGAGAATGCAGCCTATTCATTCACTACAGACTGGTGACATCACTGAGAATGCAGCCTATCCATTCACTACAGACTGGTGACATCACTGAGAATGCAGCCTATTCATTCACTACAGACTGGTGACATCACTGAGAATGCAGCCTATCCATTCACTAGAGACTAGTGACATCACTGAGAATGCAGCCTATCCATTCACTAGAGACTGGTGACATCACTGAGAATGCAGCCTATTCATTCACTACAGACTGGTGACATCACTGAGAATGCAGCCTATCCATTCACTAGAGACTGGTGACATCACTGAGAATGCAGCCTATTCATTCACTAGAGACTGGTGACATCACTGAGAATGCAGCCTATCCATTCACTAGAGACTGGTGACATCACTGAGAATGCAGCCTATCCATTCACTAGAGACTGGTGACATCACTGAGAATGCAGCCTATCCATTCACTAGAGACTGGTGACATCACTGAGAATGCAGCCTATCCATTCACTAGAGACTGGTGACATCACTGAGAATGCAGCCTATCCATTCACTAGAGACTGGTGACATCACTGAGAATGCAGCCTATCCATTCACTAGAGACTGGTGACATCACTGAGAATGCAGCCTATCCATTCACTAGAGACTGGTGATATCACTGAAAATGCAGCCTATCTATTCACTACAGACTGGTGACATCACTGAGAATGCAGCCTATCCATTCACTACAGACTGGTGACATCACTGAGAATGCAGCCTATCCATTAACTACAGACTGGTGACATCACTGAGAATGCAGCCTATCCATTCACTACAGACTGGTGACATCACTTAGAATGTGGTGACATCACTGAGAATGCAGCCTATCCATTCACTAGAGACTGGTGACATCACTGAGAATGTGGTGACATCACTGAGAACGCAGCCTATCCATTCAATATAGAGGGATGACATAATTGAAAATAAAGTCTATCCATTCACTTGAGAACTGTGACATCACTGAGCTATGCCTGGCGAGATATGTAGATAGGGGGGGGGGGGGGGGGCACTTTCTCAGCAGGGAAGTCATTCAGTTGATATGAGGGGTAGGGTCCCGTTTAACGAGACTTTAAAGCAGTACATAAAATTGTCCTCAGAGAACATTTAGCTGTGAAGTGGAGATGGTCTGTCTAAATACTTTTAAATTGCTTTTAAATACTTTAGAAATTTTAAACCTGTAAACAGCTTTTATGAGTTTTCCACTGTGACATGCTGAATCCATTATTATTTAACTTTGAGCATAACATGTTAAAAAAAAAAAAAAAATGTTACAAAATATAATTTACGTGAAATTCCTTAGAGCAGGAAAATATTATTAGTGGATGCTGCAAGGAGGGGATGACCTTGGAAGACACGCAGTCCGGAAATTACATAAAATGCAAAAAAAAGGTTCATAGGAAAATGAAATATTCCCGGCAGGATACAAAGTGTAATGAATTGTATTAATTACCCCCCAAGGTGCACCCTTCAACTTCTGGTGAAATATTTGTTGTATTTTATTTTTTTTGTTATTATTTTTTTGTTATTTTTTTTTTTTTAATCACCCTCTGGCCCAGGACACGCTTTATAAATTTTACTGGTCACCATGGATGATTGAAAATCCAAATAGTCCCCTTTGTGTGAAGAGTAAAATGGCTACAGAGACGGCCTTAAAGTGAATCCATCATTCACAATAAGTATGGCGGCTGCCATTGTTAGTGCTGATCCCTTGGCTGCTGCTGCTCTGACATGGATCAAAGTATAGAGATAAGGAATTCCGATACTGGAACAAGTAGAGATAAAATAATAAAACCTCAGTAAAAAAAAAAAAAAAAAAGGTAAACCTGCACCAAGGACCTAAAAAATATTTTTTTCATTAGTATATAATTAGGTAAACTTTGCTATCCCATACAAGAGTGCCATGAGGTGTATAAAAGTGAATATAAATTCTCAATTTTTTTTTTTTTTTTTAAATAAACAAACATGTAATACTCACCTGCTCTGTGTAATGGTTTTGCACAGAGCAGTCCCGATCCTCCTCTTCTTGGATCCCCCCCACCGAGCAAGCAAGCTGCTTGTTCTGGGGGCACTTGTGTGTGCTCGCTCCTGAGCCACGCTCACTAAAGCGCATCTTGCTCCCACCCCCCTGCCTCACTGGCTGTGATTGACGGCAGCAGGAGCCAATGGGGAGAGAGGGAGGGAGAGAGAGAGAGAGAGAGAGAGAGAGAGAGAGAGAGAGAGAGAGAGAGAGAGAGAGAGAGAGAGAGAGAGAGAGAGAGAGAGAGAGAGAGAGAGAGAGAGAGAGAGAGAGAGAGAGAGACGCTGCTCTCACGCACATTGCTGCATTGAGTCTCAGGTAGATAAAGGCTGGAGGGGGAGCTGCATGCAGAAGGTATTTAGAGAATGCATTAAAAAAAAAAAAAAAACTTCTGCCTTTAGAACCACTTTAAGCTTAAAACATGGCTGCCATATTGGACAGTGGCACTTTAAAAGTGGTTTGCCTAATATACAAAAATATAGAAAGAGGGATTGGGATTTTTAAGGTGCAAATTAATTTGAAGAATAGTAACAACTATGTTAAATAAGAATTTTTTTATTTTAGAAAAAATTAAAAATTGTTAAAACACAATTGGCAAGTACAAGTCAACAAGATTTTATGGATACAGCATAATAGGATAGAATTCCCAACATGTTTCACCCATATATCGGGCTTCTTCAGGGGAAGCTGTCCAGCTAAAGGTACAAGCCTTCTTGGTTTCTTGAAATCTTGGTCAAATACGGGGGGTCACAGGTATCTGCGTCCAGAGAACCATGTGCTAAAGGTGACCACAGGGGGCATTCAAGGACCGAAAAAACAAAGTTCTGCGGTGGACTCAATACCACGTGGACAAATGCTGTCTAAAAACCGCCAGTACTTATTGATAAGACTGGCATTTAACGACAGCATGTATGTGTCCCTGTGTCCGCTGCTGGAACACATACATGCTGTCGTTAAATGCCAGTCTTATCAATAAGTACTGGCGGTTTTAGACAGAATTCGTCCCTTGGTATTGAGTTCACTGCAGAACTTAGTTTTTTTCAGTCCTTGAATGCCCCCTGTGGTCACCGTTAGAACATGGTTCTCCGGACGCAGACACCTGTGACCCTTTAGTGATTGGACCAATATTTCAAGAGACCAAGAAGGCTTGTACCTCTAGCTGAACAGTATTCTCTGAAGAAGTCCGATATATGGGTGAAACATGTTGGGAATACCATCCTAATATGCTGCATTCATAAAATCTTGTTGATTTGTACTTGCCAATTGTTGCGTTTTAACAATTTTTTATTTGCGACCGTGAAGCGGTCGGCAAGCGGTTAAAAAACTTAAATGTATTTTATTGGGATTTTATGTGATAGACCAATGGTCTCAAAACTGCGGTCCTTTGCTTTATTTTATCCGGCTCTTGGGGCACTATTTCATCCACCGATACCAACAATGGGGTATAAAACCCCCCGAATGACACCAATGATGGGGCCCAATTCCTCCCACTAACACCAACAATGGGGCCCAATTATATCAATGTTTTTTTTTTTCTTCTTCAAAAATTGTTTAGCAAAAAAAAAAATAAACCCAGTGGTGATTAAATACCACCAAATGAAAGCTCTGTCAAAAAAATAGTGTTGCATGATCGCAAAAAATTGTGATTCATATGCCGCGTACACAGGGTCGGAATTTCCGACAACAAATGTTCCATGGGAAATTCCGACCGTGCGTAGGCTCCATCGGACAATTGGAACAACTATCATGCAGAACAACCGTAACTTTGTGGCATGCAGAACAACTGCGGTGCGCTCCACGTCATGCAGAACAACTAGAGTTTTTGGACTCTATTACTTTCCTACAGACAAAGAAATAGACACTGATTTGGGTTATTTTCACCAAAGAAATGTAGCAAAATACATTGATTTATGAAGAAAGATTATTTATTTGCAAAGTTTTATAACAAAGAAACATTTTTTGTTTGTTTTTTCGGTCTTTTTTTGTTTATATAATAAAAAAACAAAAACAATGGTGATTAAATACCTCCAAATGAAAGCTCTATTTGTGTGAATAACATGATAAAAATGTCATATGGGTAGAGCGTAGCGTGACTGCGCAATTGTCATTCAAATGTTCCATGGGAAATTCCGACCGTGCGTAGGCTCCATCGGACAATTTCCGACAACAAAAATTTGAGATCTGGATCTCAAATTTTCCGACAACAAAATCGGAAATTCCGAGCGCGTGTACACAATTCCGACGCACAAAGTTCCACGCGTGCTCGGAATCACGCAGAATTAGCCACACTGGCTATTGAACTTAATTTTTCTCAGGTCGTCGTACGCACTGTACGTCACCGCGTTCTTGGCGATCGGAATTTCCGACAACATTTGTGTGACCGTGTGTATGCAAGACAAGTTTGAGCCAAAATCCGTCGGAAAATAAATCCAGAATTTTGTTGTCGGAATGTCCGATCGCGTGTACGCGGCAAAAAAGTGCGACAGCACTGGGGGGTAAAAGTGCCCAGTAGGTAAGTAGTTAATGGAAGGTCTAGCACCTCTTTTGTATGTTCCAACAATAAAGTTTTGGCATAAGTTCTCCAACGAAAAAGTTCCGGCATAAAAAGAACAAGGGGTGTTTTTTTTTAGGGTTAACAGTTTAAAAAAATGACAGATGTGAAGCCGGGAACTAAAACCGGAGAACACATTTTGCATTTGTTATTAATCACTGCACTGCCATTGCGCAATTTGTACCCGGCTTGTTTGGTGACAAAGCGCAGTGACTATTGTTCTCCCCATTACAAAAGACTGATGTAAAAAAAGAAATAGAAATGACAGTACGACCCCCCCTCCGCCAGCCCTGTGCCCTCTGCCAGCACATCTGCCATTTCTTAGATCTGGGATGCCAGTCGTGCCTGCGAGGAGCGTCATGAGGCCTCCCATCATAAACCGCGTCAGCGTGCGCCTATAATGGAGAGCAGAGGAAATGTTTGGGATGCCAGGGTCCCTCGCGCACCGCACTCCAGCGACCCCCGATCCAAGATTTAACCTATACCAGCTGTGATACCCGCCCGCCAACAGCATTCCGTGACCCTCGCAAACCAATGATTATGCCGAGTCGTTGCTGGAGGATGCAACACATGGAAAATTTTGATCAGTTCGGTGGATATTTATTCCCGGGGATGTGACCGGCAAGACTCGGGGGGGGGGGGGGGGGACACAGTCACCCGATTGCAAAACTTTATTAACTACTTTACTACGGAGCAAAGTCACCCCCTTCCTGCCCGGGCCAATTATCAGCATTCAGCGCTCTCACACTTTGAATGACAATTGCGCGGTCATGCTACGCTCTACCCATATGACATTTTTATCATGTTATTCACACAATTAGAGCTTTCTTTTGGAGGTATTTAATCACCATTGTTTTTGTTTTTTATTATATAAACACAAAAAGACCGAAAAAAAACAAACAAAAAATGTTTTTGTTTGTTATAAAATTTAGCAAATAATCTTTCTTCATAAATCATTCTAGACCAAAATTTATTCTGCTACATTTCTTTGGTGAAAATAACCCAAATCAGTGTATATTATTTTGTCTGTAGGAAAGTAATAGAGTCCAAAAACTCTAGTTGTTCTGCATGACGTGGAGCGCACCGCAGTTGTTCTGCATGCCACAAAGTACCCTGCCGTTGTTCTGAATGATGTGCAGTGCTATACGGTTGTTCTGCATGATAGTTGTTCTGCATGATGCAGAGCGCTCCATGGTTCTTCTGCATGACAGGGAACGCTCTGCAGTTCTACATGACGCAGAGTGCTCTGAAATTGTACAGTATCATGCTGAGCGTTCTGCAGCCGTACAGAATTATGCAGAGCGCTGTGCAGTCATACAGTATTTTGCAGAGCACTCTGCAGTCGTATAGTATTCTGCAGAGTGCTCACTAGTTGTACAGTATTATGCAAAGTATGATAGCTCTGCACGATGCAGAGCGCTCCACAGTTGCTCTGCATGACAGGAAACGCTCTGCAGTTCTACATGACGGAGAGTACTCTGCAGTCCTACAGTATTATGCAGAGCGCTCTGCAGTCGTACAGTATTATGCAGAGCGCTCTGCAGTCGTACAGTATTATGCAGAGTGCTCTGCAGTCGTACAGTATTATGCAGAGTGCTCTGCAGTCATACAGTATTATGCAGAGTGCTCTGCAGTCATACAGTATTATGCAGAGCGCTCTGAAGTTGTACAGATGTATTACGTTATCCAAAACCCTCTGCTGTTGTACAGGATGAGGAGCACTCTACTGTACAGTATTATGCGGAGCCCTCTGCTGTTGTACAGTATTATGCGGAGCGCTCTGCTGTTGTACAGTATTATGCAGAGCCCTCTGCTGTTGTACAGTATTATGCGGAGCCCTCTGCTGTTGTACAGTATTATGCGGAGCCCTCTGCTGTTGTACAGTATTATGCGGAGCCCTCTGCTGTTGTACAGTATTATGCGGAACACCCTCTGCTGTTGTACAGTATTATGCGGAGCGCTCTGCTGTTGTACAGTATTATGCGGAGTGCTCTGCTGTTGTACAGTATTATGCGGAGCGCTCTGCTGTTGTACAGTATTATGCGGAGCGCTCTGCTGTTGTTAAGATGCATTACATTATCCAGGACCCTCTGCAGTTGGCAGACATGGTCTCCTCTCGGGGAGAAGGAATTCTGTATATAAGGGATACAAACAGTATTATGCGGAGTGCTCTGCTGTTGTACAGTATTATGCGGAGTGCTCTGCTGTTGCACAGTATTACGCTGAGTGCTCTGCTGTTGTACAGTATTATGCGGAGTGCTCTGCTGTTGCACAGTATTACGCTGAGTGCTCTGCTGTTGTACAGTATTATGCGGAGCACTCTGCTGTTGTACAGTATTACGCTGAGCGTTCTGCTGTTGCACGACATTATGCGGAGCGCTCTGCAGTTGTACAGTATTATGCGGAGCGCTCTGCAGTTGTACAGTATTATGCGGAGCGCTCTGCTGTTGTACAGTATTATGCGGAGCGCTCTGCTGTTGTACAGTATTATGCGGAGCGCTCTGCTGTTGTACAGTATTAAGCGGAGCGCTCTGCTGTTGTACAGTATTAAGCGGAGCGCTCTGCTGTTGTACAGTATTATGCGGAGCGCTCTGCTGTTGTACAGTATTATGCGGAGCGCTCTGCAGTTGTACAGATGTATTACATTATCCAGGACCCTCTGCAGTTGGCAGACATTGTCTCCTCTCGGGGAGAAGGAATTCTGTATATAAGGGATACAAACATTCTTTACATTCACGGCCACTACAGCAGCGCAGACACAGACAGAGGCAGACGGGGAGAGCTCTGCATTGAATTAGGTGTGTATGATGCGCGGGACACGGCAGCGGCTGCTTCTGATTAGCGTGCTATTTGTAGCATGGAAGGTAGAATCCATCAACAAACCGCAAAGCCATCGCTCGTGGCGATTGTCACATCCAGACTTATCATCTTCTACATAACGACCCCCCGCTGTATTGTGACACAAGGTGATGGGGGGGGGGATAAACATTCCAATGACAGAAGTTATTTTCAGGTTTCATCATACTCATGAAATGTCTATTTAGGGCCACTTCACACCATAGAAACGCAGTCCGGACGCGTTCCAGGTGCTTTTCTGCATGCGCGCTTTTGATGCGTTCCAGTGCGTTTTTGATGCCATAACCAGCCATAAACCTGGTAAACCACTTCAAAGCCGCAATGTATATATATATATATATATACACGTATTGTGGTCTTCAAGTGGTTAACGAGGGTGACAACGCTTCCTAAAGAAGATCTGACTCCAACTAAAACTGGAGCACTCAGAATCTGCTGCAGCTGTGCACGGTGGCCAATCAGCTTCTAACTTCAGCTTGTTCAGTTAAGCTTTGACAATAAAATCTGGAACCTGATTGGTTTCTATGCAGAGCCGCTCCAGATTCTTTGTGCTCCAGTTTTAGTTAATCGCCTCCTTTATCTTTAGATGGAGTGGCTACATTCATTTTCATTTCTCTGGCTTCTCCCCTTTATTATCACCTGCTAATCCTGCCTTGGTGTCCCTGTAGGGGGATTCTAAATGGTGTTAGAGGCAACTGTGGGGGATGGAGCCCCTGGATTGGGGTCTGGGGGTGTATGCAAGAGGCTGGGGGCTTTCCAGGGGCACTGTAGTAAACTGGAATGCACTACAATGACTTGGGGGGGGGGGGGGGGCATCGTGAGACACTGTTGGAGGTTGTGGGCACTATGGGGGTCTGGAAGCTCTGCAGAAAACTAGAGGGTATTACAGGGGGCTGGGGTTGACCTGTGAAAGGTTGTGGTGCACTGTGGGTACTGAGGGCTATTTAGGGGCCTGGGGGCACTGCGGGAGGTTGAGGGGCACTGTGGGTACTGAGGGCTCTTGAGGGGCCTGGGGGCACTGCGGGAAGTTGAGGGGCACTGTGGGTACTGAGGGCTCTTGAGGTGCCTGGGGCCACTGCAGGAGGTTGAGGGGCACTGTGGGTACTGAGGGCTCTTGAGGGGCCTGGGGGCGCTGCGGGAGGTTGAGGGGCACTGTGGGTACTGAGGGCTATTTAGGGGCCTGGGGGCACTGCAGGAGGTTGAGGGGCACTGTGGGTACTGAGGGCTCTTGAGGTGCCTGGGGCCACTGCAGGAGGTTGAGGGGCACTGTGGGTACTGAGGGCTCTTGAGGGGCCTGGGGGCGCTGCGGGAGGTTGAGGGGCACTGTGGGTACTGAGGGCTATTTAGGGGCCTGGGGGCACTGCGGGAGGTTGAGGGGCACTGTGGGTACTGAGGGCTCTTGAGGTGCCTGGGGCCACTGCAGGAGGTTGAGGGGCACTGTGGGTACTGAGGGCTCTTGAGGGTACTGAGGGCTCTTGAGGGGCCTGGGGGCACTGCGGGAGGTTGAGGGGCATTGTGGGTACTGAGGGCTCTTGAGGGGCCTGGGGGCACTGCGGGAGGTTGAGGGGCATTGTGGGTACTGAGGGCTCTTGAGGGGCCTGGGGGCACTGCGGGAGGTTGAGGGACACGGTGGATACTGAGGGCTCTTGAGGGGCCTGGGGGCACTGCGGGAGGTTGAGGGACACGGTGGATACTGAGGGCTCTTGAGGGGCCTGGGGGCACTGCGGGAGGTTAAGGGGCACGGAGGGCTTATATGGAAGGTTGAGTAGCACTGTAGAAGCTGGGAGGCATTGTGGGAGGTAAGGGGATCTGCAGGTGCCTGAAGGCCTTGGAGGAAGGAGGTCATGGCCTGGCAGTGGGGGTTGAGGAGCTGGCTGTGCTGTCTGGCAGGGTGTCTGTATCACAGGGCTGACAAAAGAGCATTGTGTTGCAGGTACATTAGTTCATCTATATCTATGTAATCTGTGAGCTGTGCCGTTTACCTCGAACAGTTGATAACATGGACAGCCGGTCTCAGATGACAAACAAAAGGTAGAATTCGGTTCCTTGCACCCCCAAGAGTCCCAAAAAACAACTCCGGGTCACGCCATATAATACACTGGTATTTATGGGCCTTTACTGGAAGAAAGCTCCAAATAGACACATAAAGCCTAATTTATAGAGGTCTATATGCTATTCTGTATAACTCTAATGAAAGCTTCAATGGAATTTATTAAGATAAATGAGAAGAACATAAAACTGGACACGGGGGATCCTCCAGACTAGAGGGCGCTGCTGCATGGATGACACATTCCAATGTAAAGGGATCCTACTGTGTTCTTATATGTTTTCCTTATTCAGGGCTAAGAAGTGATGTGTTTTTTTTCTTTTACTGGGTCCATTTAAAAGACTGCATAAGAATAATTCATTCTTAACCACTTCAGCCCCGGACCAAGTTGCAGCCAAAGGACCAGGCCCCTTTCTGCGATTCGGCACTGCGTCGCTTTAACTGACAATTGCGCGGTCGTGCGACGTGGCTCCCAAACAAAATCAACGTCCTTTTTTTCCCACAAATAGAGCTTTCTTTTGGTGGTATTTGATCACCTCTGCGTTTTTTTTTTTTTTTTTTTTTTTGCGCTATAAACAAAAAAAGAGAACCAATTTTGAAAAAAAAATTTTTTTTTTTTTTACTTTTTGCTATAATAAATATCCCCCAAAAAATATTAAAAAAAAAATATTTTTTTCTTCAGTTTAGGCCGATACGTATTCTTCGACATATTTTTGGTAAAAAAAAAATTAAAAAATCGCAATAAGCGATTATTGATTGGTTTGCGCAAAAGGTATAGCCTCTACAAAATAGGGGATAGTTTTATGGCATTTTTATTAATATTCTTTTTTTCTTTTTTAAGTAATGGCGGCGATCAACGATTTTTTATTGTGACTGCGACATTATGGCGGACACATTGGACAATTTTGACACATTTTTGGAACCACTGGCATTAATACAGCGATTAGTGTTATAAAATTGCATTGATTACTGTAAAAATATCACTGGCAGTGAATGGGGTTAACCACTAGGGGGTGGGGTAGGGTTTAAGTGTGTCCTAGGGAGTGATTCTAACTGTCTGGGGGATGGGCTAGCAGTGACATGACACTGATCGCTGCTCCCGATGAGAGGGAGCAGACGATTAGTGTCCTGTCAGTAGGCAGAACGGTGAGATGCTGTGTTTACACTGGCATCTCCCCAGTTCTTAAGCTCCGAGTCCCACGGTCACGGAGCTCGCGGCAGGCGCCCGCGTGTGCCGCTGGCGGGAAATTCAAAGTAACGTACAGGTACATTACTTTGCCCAGCCGTGCCATTCTGCCGACGTATATCAGCAGACTTTGTGAAAATGAATATTTGTGTCATTCTCAAAACTTTTGGCCCCGGCTGTACAGAGTCTTCACATTGCTGGTCTATGAGCAGCAGAGGAGGTGGTGGTTAGTACGATGACCCAAGGTTTCCGGTCTACGTGCAGCAGAGGAGGTGGTTAGTACAATGACCCAACGTTTCTGGTCTACGTGCAGCAGAGGAGGAGGTGGTTAGTACGATGACCCGTTTCTGGTCTATGAGCAGCAGAGGAGGTGGTTAGTACGATGACCCAACGTTTCCAGTCTACGTGCAGCAGAGGAGGAGGTGGTTAGTACGATGACCTAACGTTTCCAGTCTATGAGCAGCAGAGGAGGTGGTGGTTAGTACGATGACCTAACGTTTCCGGTCTATGAGCAGCAGAGGAGGAGGTGGTTTGTACGATGACCCAAGGTTTCCGGTCTACGTGCAGCAGAGGAGGTGGTTAGTACAATGACCCAACGTTTCTGGTCTACGTGCAGCAGAGGAGGAGGTGGTTAGTACGATGACCCGTTTCTGGTCTATGAGCAGCAGAGGAGGTGGTTAGTACGATGACCCAACGTTTCCAGTCTACGTGCAGCAGAGGAGGAGGTGGTTAGTACGATGACCTAACGTTTCCAGTCTATGAGCAGCAGAGGAGGTGGTGGTTAGTACGATGACCTAACGTTTCCGGTCTATGAGCAGCAGAGGAGGAGGTGGTTAGTACAATGACCCAACGTTTCCGGTCTATGAGCAGCAGAGGAGGTGGTTAGTACAATGACCCAACGTTTCCGGTCTATGAGCAGCAGAGGAGGAGGTGGTTAGTACAATGACCCAACGTTTCCGGTCTATGAGCAGCAGAGGAGGAGGTGGTTAGTACGATGACCCAACGTTTCTGGTCTACGTGCAGCAGAGGAGGAGGTGGTTAGTACGATGACCCAACGTTTCTGGTCTACGTGCAGCAGAGGAGGAGGTGGTTAGTACGATGACCCAACGTTTCTGATCTACGTGCAGCAGAGGAGGAGGTGGTTAGTACAATGACCCAACGTTTCCGGTCTATGAGCAGCAGAGGAGGTGGTGGTTAGTACGATGACCCAACGTTTCCGGTCTACGTGCAGCAGAGGAGGAGGTGGTTAGTACGATGACCCAACGTTTCCGGTCTACGTGCAGCAGAGGAGGAGGTGGTTAGTACGATGACCCAACGTTTCTGGTCTACGTGCAGCAGAGGAGGAGGTGGTTAGTACGATGACCCAACGTTTCTGATCTACGTGCAGCAGAGGAGGAGGTGGTTAGTACAATGACCCAACGTTTCCGGTCTATGAGCAGCAGAGGAGGTGGTGGTTAGTACGATGACCCAACGTTTCCGGTCTACGTGCAGCAGAGGAGGAGGTGGTTAGTACGATGACCCAACGTTTCCGGTCTACGTGCAGCAGAGGAGGAGGTGGTTAGTACGATGACCCAACGTTTCCGGTCTATGAGCAGCAGAGGAGGTGGTTAGTACAATGACCCAACGTTTCTGGTCTACGTGCAGCAGAGGAGGTGGTGGTTAGTACGATGACCCAACGTTTCTGGTCTACGTGCAGCAGAGGAGGAGGTGGTTAGTACGATGACCCAACGTTTCTGATCTACGTGCAGCAGAGGAGGAGGTGGTTAGTACAATGACCCAACGTTTCCGGTCTATGAGCAGCAGAGGAGGTGGTTAGTACAATGACCCAACGTTTCCGGTCTATGAGAAGCAGAGGAGGTGGTGGTTAGTACAATGACCCAACGTTTCCGGTCTACGTGCAGCAAAGGAGGTGGTGGTTAGTACAATGACCCAACGTTTCTGGTCTACGTGCAGCAGAGGAGGTGGTGGTTAGTACGATGACCCAACGTTTCTGGTCTACGTGCAGCAGAGGAGGAGGTGGTTAGTACGATGACCCAACATTTCTGATCTACGTGCAGCAGAGGAGGAGGTGGTTAGTACAATGACCCAACGTTTCCGGTCTATGAGCAGCAGAGGAGGTGGTGGTTAGTACGATGACCCAACGTTTCCGGTCTACGTGCAGCAGAGGAGGAGGTGGTTAGTACGATGACCCAACGTTTCCGGTCTACGTGCAGCAGAGGAGGAGGTGGTTAGTACGATGACCCACTGTTTCCGGTCTATGAGCAGCAGAGGAGGTGGTTAGTACAATGACCCAACGTTTCCGGTCTACGTGCAGCAGAGGAGGAGGTGGTTAGTACGATGACCCAACGTTTCCGGTCTACGTGCAGCAGAGGAGGAGGTGGTTAGTACGATGACCCACTGTTTCCGGTCTATGAGCAGCAGAGGAGGTGGTTAGTACAATGACCCAACGTTTCCGGTCTACGTGCAGCAGAGGAGGAGGTGGTTAGTACAATGACCCAACGTTTCCGGTCTACGTGCAGCAGAGGAGGAGGTGGTTAGTACGATGACCCAACGTTTCCGGTCTACGTGCAGCAGAGGAGGAGGTGGTTAGTACGATGACCCAACGTTTCCGGTCTACGTGCAGCAGAGGAGGAGGTGGTTAGTACGATGACCCGTTTCTGGTCTACGTGCAGCAGAGGAGGAGGTGGTTAGTACGATGACCCAACGTTTCCGGTCTACGTGCAGCAGAGGAGGAGGTGGTTAGTACGATGACCCAATGTTTCTGGTCTACGTGCAGCAGAGGAGGAGGTGGTTAGTACGATGACCCAACGTTTCCGGTCTACGTGCAGCAGAGGAGGAGGTGGTTAGTACGATGACCCAACGTTTCCGGTCTACGTGCAGCAGAGGAGGAGGTGGTTAGTACGATGACCCGTTTCTGGTCTACGTGCAGCAGAGGAGGAGGTGGTTAGTACGATGACCCAACGTTTCCGGTCTACATGCAGCAGAGGAGGAGGTGGTTAGTACAATGACCCAACGTTTCTGGTCTACGTGCAGCAGAGGAGGAGGTGGTTAGTACAATGACCCAACGTTTCTGGTCTACGTGCAGCAGAGGTGGTGTCAGTAGAGTGACCGCACATTGCTGGACTGTGCTCACCAGAACTTTATACATATTTATAGACTTAGAACACAATATCACAGTAATAACGGGGTAAACGCTTTTATATAATCATACTAACACTACTAAATATAGCAGAGGGATGCCGAGGATCACACGTATGGTGCTTGGCTGGCCTTAAATAGTGAGGATTGTTCCTGGATGCTGTAAGGCCGATATTACCACAGCACCTCCACTAATCTACTAATTATTCCTCAAACTGTAATCCTATTAGTTATTAGCTGTTCATAAAAAAGGGACATGAAACACTTTCACAATGCAGAAAAAAAAAAATACTCCAGTTTAATGGCTGAAAGGGCTCCTTTGTATCATATGACATACACTGCGACCGTCTGCCGCGTTCCTGAACATCACCGCAAAACATAAACAACAACATGGCTGGTTTGCTCTGCGCTGCGTCCATCTAAATTGGCCATATTAATGGAAACCTGGGGGCTGCTGAAAATGCTAATTGCCTGACTGCCTCTGACCTGGAACAACCATGCAGCAGCAGAGTCCGGGTGAAGTCACTACCAAGACTGGGGGTTGGTGGCTCTTCCACAGCTCCCATGTAATAGGAATAATTTATTAGTGATAGGAATGATTCATTTTTATTGTGGATGGGGTAAGGCCTGCATTAGGCCCCTTTCACACTTCTGCGACTTCAAAGACTTTGCGCGATTTTACAGCGATTTGAGGCCGCAATTTCAAGGAATGCCTGTGTGAGTGGCATCAAAATCGGACCAAAGTAGTGCAGGGACTACTTTGAAGTCGGAACGACTTGACGTCGTACTAATATGAATGGCTGTCATTGGAAATCATGGGGAACGACTTGTCATGCTACTTTGCAGTCCCAAATCGTGGGACAAGTCGTAGAATTGTGAAAGGGGCCTTAGGTTTTGATTTCCCCAGGTTTTCCCCTCAATTTCTGCCACAATGGCAACATTGTCACATTTCTGCCCCGGTGGCTACATCGTCACAATTTTTGCCACAGTAACAACATGGTCAAGTTTCTGCTACGCTACCAATGTTGGCACATTTCTGCCCCAGTGGCTACATGGTCACATTTCTGCCCCGGTTGCTACATGGTCACATTTCTGCCCCGGTGGCTACATGGCCACATTTCTGCCCCGGTGGCTACATGGTCACATTTCTGCCCCGGTGGCTACATGGTCACATTTCTGCCCCGGTGGCTACATGGTCACATTTCTGCCCCCGGTGGCTACATGGTCACATTTCTGCCCCGGTGGCTACATGGTCACATTTCTGCCCCGGTGGCTACATGGTCACATTTCTGCCCCGGTGGCTACATGGTCACATTTCTGCCCCGGTGGCTACATGGTCACATTTCTGCCCCGGTGGCTACATGGTCACATTTCTGCCCCGGTGGCTACATGGTCACATTTCTGCCCCGGTGGCTACATGGTCACATTTCTGCCCCGGCGGCTACATGGTCACATTTCTGTCCCAGTGGCTACATGGTCACATTTCTGTCCCAGTGGCTACATTGTCACATTTCTGCCCCGGTGGCTACATGGTCACATTTCTGCCCCGGTGGCTACATGGTCACATTTCTGCCCCGGTGGCTACATTGTCACATTTCTGCCCCGGTGGCTACATGGTCACATTTCTGCCCCGGTGGCTACAGAGACCCCAAATTTTGGCTGCAGCTAGGGGGCATCTAGGAACCCTTAACTACAGAGTTTGAAGTTCGGGGGACCTATGGCTGCAAATGGGCACAGTGAGGCTGCAAATGGGCATTGTTGACCCTCTTTTACACTTACAGTAGCTGCGCATTTCTCACCCTAGGCTTATACTCAAGTCAAAACGTTTTCCCATTTTTTTGTGGTAAAATTAGGTGCCTCAGCTTATATTCGGGTCGGCTTATACTTATACTTATACTATACGGTAAATTAGTCGCCTAAAATGTTTAAGTCGGTTTTAGTCAACGAAATTAACACTGCTTTGCACATGATTGGGTATTGTTTGCAAAGTGAAACCACATGAACTCCGGGGGAAAATTCCTTCACAAAAGTGCAACTTCCCCTGCAAAGTGAATATCCTGTTTGCCTTTAGTAAATCCACTCCATAGATTCACGGGGACAGAACTGCATTGGATCACCGATGACAACAACAATGGCTCAGGCATGTGTAAGATAACATAATGGAAATCCTGCCAAGAAGGGATCGCGGTTAAGCGGGCGCATCCTGTTTTTCCACATTAACAAGCTGTGTTCAGCAGCGCTTAAGCCGATTCCCATTGTAAAACGCAATACGCCATTTACTTAGGAGTAGAACTTTGACCGGTACAATAATGAGTGTGCGGCTTGTCATGTGCCAGACAGGAGTCACGATGGGAAGGATCTGTACAGTTATTATAAACCTAAAAGTGGGGAATTTACTATATAAACCGAGCCGCTATTTACAGACATTTTAATGGTTTGTTTCTTTTATTGCGGCCGGTAATGTGATGAAGTGGGGATTTATTTATTTCCTTCCTTGTTTTTTACACTACGGAGGGGAAACGCAACCATACTGACTAAGCCTGAGTCACACCGCCGAGGATATCGGTCACATGACGCCTCATTTAAAGGGGACCGGCCAGGTAAAATCGCATCCAAATGTGAACGCTAAAAGAGCATAGTGCCTGCTGAAACCTTCAAATCAGTTTTAGGATTCCCAATACTAATTATTTTTTTCAAGCAGGATTTGGGGGGGAGATTTACTAAAACTGGAAAGTGCAAAATCTGGTGCAGCTGTGCATGCTAGCCAATCAGCTTCCAGGTTTTTTTTTTTTGTCGAAGCTTAACCACTTCAATACCGGGCACTTAAAACACTTTCCTGCCCAGACCAATTTTGAGCTTTCAGCGCTCTCACACTTTGAATGACAATTGCGCGGTCATACAACACTGTACCCAAATTACATTTTTATCATTTTTTCCCCACAAATAGAGCTTTCTTTTGGTGGTATTTGATCACCTCTGCGGTTTTTATTTTTTGCTAAACAAATAAAAAAAGACTGAAAATTTGGAAAAAAAAATATGTTTTTTTTTTTGTTTCAGTTTCAAAACTTTGTAAATAAGTAAGTTTTCTCCTTCACTGATGGGCACCGATGGGGCTGCACTGATATGTGGCACTGATAGGCGACACGGATGGGCACGGATAGGCGGCACAGATGGGCACGGATAGGCGGCACAGATGGGCACGGATAGGCGGCACAGATGGGCACGGATAGGCGGCACAGATGGGCACGGATAGGCGGCACAGATGGGCACGGATAGGCGGCACAGATGGGCACGGATAGGCGGCACAGATGGGCACGGATAGGCGGCACAGATGGGCACGGATAGGCGGCACAGATGGGCACGGATAGGCGGCACAGATGGGCACGGATAGGTGGCACAGATGGGCACGGATAGGCGGCACAGATGGGCACGGATAGGCGGCACAGATGGGCACGGATAGGCGGCACAGATGGGCACGGATAGGCGGCACAGATGGGCGGCACAGATGGGCACGGATAGGCGGCACAGATGGGCACGGATAGGCGGCACAGATGGGCACGGATAGGCGGCACAGATGGGCACGGATAGGCGGCACAGATGGGCACGGATAGGCGGCACAGATGGGCACGGATAGGCGGCACTGATGAGCACGGATAGGCGGCACAGATGAGCACGGATAGGCGGCACAGATGAGCACGGATAGGCGGCACGGATGAGCACGGATAGGCAGCACGGATGGGCACGGATAGGCACGGATGGGCACTGATAGGTGGCACGGATGGGCACTGATAGGTGGCACAGATAGGCACTGATAGGTGGCACAGATAGGCACTGATAGGTGGCACAGATAGGCACTGATAGGTGGCACAGATAGGCACTGATAGGTGGCACAGATAGGTGGCACAGATAGGTGGCACTGATAGGCAGCATTGTTTTGTATTGATGGATGTCAGTCAGTGCCAAACAGTAATGCATGCCAATCAGTGATGCCCATTGTGGGCACTGATTGGCATCCATTGTGGGCACTGTGTGTCATCCCTGATGGTCTAGGGTGGCATACCTTGTGCTGCGCATCCCTGGTGGTCTGGTGGCGTCCCTGGTGGTCCAGTGTGGGCATCCTCGGGGGGGCTGTGCTGATCATTCAGCACAGACCCCCCGTCAGAGGAGCAGCCGATCGGCTCTACTCGCGTCTGACAGATACGAGTGAGGAAGAGCCGATTACCGGCTCTTCCTATTTACACTGTGATCAGCCGTGATTGGACATGGCTGATAACGTGGTAAAGAGTCTCTGTCGGAGACTCTTTACCAAGATCGTAGTTGCGGGGTGTCAGACTGAAAATCGCGGCCCCGAATCTCGGAAAAATCGCGGTGAAGTCGCACAAGTGTGAAAGGGGCCTAGGGCCGAGTTTACACTATGTGGAAAGGCAGGGGGTCCGGTGTGTCCCCCGCTAACCGTTTCAGGTCCGAATTTTGGGCTGAATTCAGACCTGAAACAGAGCCAGAGGCGCACAGGACCCTCCTGCTGTGCGCTCCGTGGCCACCCCATAAATGTGTAAACCGGCTCCATTGAGAGCCGGTCACCCTCTCATGTCATACTAATTGAATGAGTGTGAACCCAGCCTATAAGAGAAGTACAGAGGTACCTCGGATTGCGAGCATAATCCGTTCCAGGAGAATCCAAATCACTTGCATATCACTTTTAGTTATTGTTAACATGGTAAACAAGATGTATAGAAGAAAGGAATTTCATCCAATCTCAGTAATCAGAACACATACTACAAGGTGTAGAACAGACCGGCTATATTTCGGTCCGGGGACTGCGGCGGTTGCCGTGGCGGAGATGCTCTATTCCTCTATAAACAAATCCTGCAGATGGTTAACATCATAAACAGCATTCCCAGCTCTGGATAAAAATGTTCAGAATGAGAAGTTAAACCCCCCGCCCCCCCTTAGCACTCAGTAAATAGCCATAAATCTTATCATAATTGTAAGAACGATTAAACGCTGGAACACACTTAGGTGGTTGTTAAGCACCAGGAGCGTTGCTAGGTCTACAAAAGATCCAGCGCTAGAGCCCATAGCAGTGTACTAAAGAAAGTCTTGGGGGGTATACACATGTTTATACAGTAATATACGTGTGTGTGTGTGTGTGTGTGTGTGTGAGTGTGTGTGTGTGTGTGTGTGTGTGAGTGTGTGTGTGTGTGTGAGTGTGTGTGTGTGTGTGTGTGTGTATCCCCAGAGAGCCCCCCCCTTACATCAGGGTCCCCAGAGAGCCTCCCCCTTACATCAGGGTCCCCAGAGAGCCTTCCCCTTACATCAGGGTCCCCAGAGAGCCCCCCCTTACATCAGGGTCCCCAGAGAGGCTCCCCCTTGCACCAGGGTCCCCAGAGAGCCCCCCCTTACATCAGAGTCCCCAGAGAGCATCCCCCTTACATCAGGGTCCCCAGAGAGCCTCCCCCTTACACCAGGGTCCCCAGAGAGCCTCCCCCTTACACAGGGTCCCCAGAGAGCCTCCTTACATCAGGGTCCCCAGAGAGCCTCCCCCTTGCACCGGGGTCCCCAGAGAGCCTCCCCCTTGCATCAGGGTCACCAGAGAGCCCTCCACTTAAATCAGGGTTCCCAGAGAGCCCCCCCTTACATCAGGGTTCCCAGAGAGCCCCCCCTTACATCAGGGTCCCCAGAGAGCCTCCCCCTTACATCAGGGTCCCCAGAGAGCCTCCCCTTACATCAGGGTCCCCAGAGAGCCTCCCCCTTGCACCAGGGTCCCCAGAGAGCCTCCCCCTTGCACCAGGGTCACCAGAGAGCCCTCCACTTAAATCAGGGTTCCCAGAGAGCCCCCCTTACATTAGGGTCCCCAGAGAGCCCCCCACTTACATCAGGGTCCCCAGAGAGCCTCCCCTGCAGAGAGGCTATGGGTCCCAGATTCAGGGCTATAGCCCCCAAAAGCCACCCCCAAGCGACGCCACTGTTAAGAACATTCAAAGGGTAGGGACGTGTTCACGGGCGCTAGCGAGAGAATATGTGCACAGCAAAGCTTGTTTTTTTCACCGGTAATTATTACAGTTCGTGGAGTCGATCCTAAACGCACGGGCCAAATCTCTGCACTATATAAATCTCAAAACACAAGAAAATAAATCCAAATAATCATAAATATTATATCTGAGAATCTACCAAATATCGGTGCTCAGACTGCAATAAACTGTGGCGTTCTTGAGCCAGACTTGCAGCCTTCTGGTACTTGTATGGCCCTTATGCCGGCCATACACTATGCAGACTGATTGTCTGTCATACTTACGTACAGTGTGTAATGGTTTGCACAGAGCTGACCCAATCCTCCTTTTCTAGGGTCCCCCGCAGGCGCTCCTGGCTCCTCCCCCCCCTCTGCTGAGCGCCCAACTAGCAAGCCACTTGCTAGAGGGGCACTTGTACAGGCTTGATCCCAAGCTGTGTGTCTATTGACACAGACAGTGCAGCTCAGCCCTGCCTTCTGCTTACTTGCTGTGACTGACAGCAGACTCCTCCTCCTGGTTAGGCCTGTCAGGCCGTCTGACATGATCCTTTAACGGCTTCAGCCCCGGAAGATTTGGCTGCTCAATGACCAGGCCATTTTTGCGATACGGAACTGCATCGATTTAACTGACAAGTGCGCGGTCGTGCGGCGCTGCACCCAAACAAAATTGACGTCCTTTTTATTTTCCCCCCTCCCGCCACAATCCAGCGCCCTCCGCCACTTACCAGAGTCGTCAGCAGCGGCGGAGGCGATCGCGTCTGTCCCCATGCCTGGGTATGGAGATGAGTGATGGGAAGATGGCCCCCCACCCGTCTCCATATCACTGCAGGGCGGAAGCGACGTCAAAACTTCACTTCTGCCCACAGCTCTTAAATGGCCATTTTTTTTAAATGACAATTTATTTTTATTTATTTTTTTGTGTAAATATGTGAGGTCTTTTTGACCCCCAAATCTCATTTTTTAAGAGGTCCTGTCATGCTTTATTTTCTTTTACAAGGGATGTTTACATTTCTTGTAATAGGAATACAAGTGACACAATTATTTTTTAAAGAACAGTGTAAAAAAATACAAATAAAACGTAAATTAAATAAGAATTTTTTATTTTTTTTTAAACGCGCACCGCCCCGTCCGGCCGAGCTCGCGTGCAGAAACGAACGCATACGTGAGTAGCGCCTTCATATGAAAACGGTGTTTAAACCACACATAGTTACATAGTTACATAGTTAGTTAGGTTGAAAAAAGACACAAGTCCATCCAGTTCAACCACAAATTAAACAAAAATATATATATATATATACATATATATATCATACAATCCCATATACCCCATTCTATACCCACAGTTGATCCAGAGGAAGGCAAAAAAAACCCAAGCAGAGCATTCTCCAATTTGCTAAAGCAGGGGAAAAAAATTCCTTCCTGATCCCCCGAGAGGCAATCGGATTTTCCCTGGATCAACTTTACCTATAAATGTCAGTACCCAGTTATATTCTGTACATTTAGGAAAGTATCCAGGCCTTTCTTAAAGCAATCTACTGAGCTGGCTAGAACCACCTCTGCAGGGAGTCTATTCCACATTTTCACAGCTCTTACTGTGAAGAAACCTTTCCTTATTTGGAGATGAAATCTCTTCTCCTCTAGACGTAAAGAGTGCCCCCTTGTCCTCGTTGTTGACCGTAAAGTGAATAACTCAACACCAAGTTCACTATATGGACCTCTTATATATTTATACATGTTGATCATATCCCCCCTTAATCTCCTCTTATCAAGGGTGAATAAATTCAGTTCCTCTAGTCTTTCCTCATAGCTGAGCTCCTCCATGCCTCTTATCAGTTTGGTTGCCCTTCTCTGCACTTTCTCCAGTTCCCCAATATCCTTTTTGAGAACTGGTGCCCAAAACTGAACTGCATATTCCAGATGAGGTCTTACTAATGATTTGAACAGGGGCAAAATGATATCTCTCTCTCTGGAGTCCATACCTCTCTTATACAAGAAAGGACTTTGCTCGCTTTGGAAACCGCAGCTTGGCATTACATGCTATTATTGAGTTTATGATCTACCAAAACCCCCAGATCCTTCTCCACTACGGATTCCCCCAGTAGTACTCCCCTTAGTATGTATGATGCATATTCTTAGCCCCCAAGTGCATAACTTTACATTTATCAACATTAAACCTCATCTGCCACATAGTCGCCCAATTTGACAGAGCATTGAGGTCAGCTTGTAAATTGGAGACCTCCTGTAAGGACGTTATTCCACTGCATAGCTTGGTGTCATCTGCAAAGACAGAAATGTTACTTTTGATCCCAGACCCAATATCATTTATAAAGATATTAAAAAGTAAGGGTCCCAGCACTGAACCTTGGGGTACACCACTGATAACCTTAGCCCATTCAGAGTAAGAATCATTAACCACGACTCTCTGAATTCTGTCTTTTAGCCAGTTTTCTATCCATTTACAAACCGATATTTCCAAACCTGTAGACTTTACCTTACACATGAGCCGTGTGTGGGGAACTGTATCAAACGCTTTTGCAAAATCCAAGTATACCACGTCCACAGCCACGCCTCTGTCCAAGTATACCACGTCCACCGCCACCCCTCTGTCCAAGTATACCACGTCCACAGCCACGCCTCTGTCCAAGGTTTTACTTACCACCTCATAAAAAGAAATGAGGTTTGTCTGACAACTTCTGTCTTTCATGAACCCATGCTGTCTGTTGCTTAAAATATTTTTTTCCTGCAAGAAACTCGTCTATGTGGTCTTTTAATAATCTCTCCAGTATCTTCCCAACTATAGAAGTTAAACTAACAGGTCTATAGTTACTTGGTAAAGACTTTGTTCCCTTTTTAAAATATAGGCACCACGTTCGCCCTGCGCCAATCCAGTGGTACTATTCCTGTCATTAATGATTCCCTAAAAATTAGATACAATGGCTTTGAAATTACAGAGCTCAATTCTTTTAGGATCCGTGGGTGGATGCCATCAGGTCCAGGTGCTTTATCCACCTTTATTCTGTCTAAATATTTCTGTACCATATCACTTTTGAGCCATTGTGGATTTAGGGCTGTGTCACTACCACCCCATTGTGGACATGAGCTCCCCCATGCTCCTTTGTATACACAGAGCTGAAGAAAGTATTTAATAAATTAGCCTTCTCTTTGTCCCCAGTCACCCACTCTAGATTATTTTGTAAAGGGCCTACATGCTCAGACTTGACCTTTTTACTATTAATATATTTGAAGAATTTTTTGGGGTTTGTCCTACTATCTTTTGCAATCTGTCTTTCGTTTTGAATTTTTGCATCCTTGATTTCCTTTTTACATATTCTGTTATGTTCTTTGTAACATTTAAATGACACTAGTGATCCTTCATTTTTATATTTTTTAAAGGCTCTTTTCTTATAGTTCATAGCTTTTTTAACTTTGGCCGTGAGCCACATAGGTTTTATTTTTAGCCTTTTAAATTTATTGCCCATGGGAATATACTTTGCAGTGAGTTCACAAACAGTCTTTTTGAAGAATCCCCATTTCTGTTCTGTGCCCATTGTTGCCAATATTCTCTCCCAGTCTAAGTTCTGGAGAGCAGCCCTCATCCTTGGAAAATTTGCCCTCTTGAAATTAAGTGTTTTTATCTTTCCTGTATGTGATTTTTGCTTACAGCTAACATCAAATGAAATCATGTTATGGTCACTGCTACCCAGATGCTCCTTTATCTGAACATTAGTAATATGCTCTGCATGGTTTGAGATTACCAGATCCAGCAGAGCATCATTCCTGGTTGGGGCCTCAATGAACTGGACCATAAAATTGTCCTGTAATAGGTTTATAAATTTTTGTCCTTTAACTGTCCCAGCAGTGCCATTATTCCAGTCAATTTCTGGGTAGTTAAAATCCCCCATTATTATCACTGTCCCAGCCCTTGCAGCCCTTTCTATTTGAGCAAGGAGCTGAGTATCCACCTCCTCATTAACATTGGGTGGTCTATAACAAACTCCAATGATTAACTTTGAACTACGCACATCTGTATGCAGTTCCACCCATAATGCTTCAGACTCATCACACTCTCCATCCCCAGGTCCTCTTTCACACTCGCTTTGAGATCACTTCTCACATACAGACAGACCCCTCCACCTTTCCTTTTAACTCTGTCTTTCCGAAAGAGTGCAAAGCCAGTAATATTTATAGCCCAGTCATGTGAGGACTGCAGCCAAGTTTCAGCAATACCGATTACATCATAGCTCTCCTGATGCACCAGAGCTCACCTATTTTGCTTGGCAGACTTCTGGCATTGGTGAACAAACACTTTAATGCATTACTATATTTTGATCAGTCACATACTACCCTCTTGGGTGTTCCGAGATTGCACATGAGATACCTCACACATGTGAGGTATCGCCGCGATCGGTAAAGGGAGAGCAATAATTCTAGCCCTAGACCTCCTCTGTAACTCAAAACATGCAACCTGCAAAATTTTAGAAACGTCTCCTATTGAGATTTTTAGGGTTAAAAGTTTGTTGCCATTCCATGAGCGGGCGCAACTTTGAAGCGTGACATGTTGGGTATAAATTTACTCGGTGTAACATTATCTTTCACAATATAAAAAAAAATTGGGCCAACTTTACTGTTGTCTTATTTTTTTATTAAAAAAATTAGATTTTTTTCAAAAAAAGTGTGCTTGTAAGACCGCTGCGCAAATACGGTGTGACAGAAAGTATTGCAACGACCGCCATTTTATTCTCTGGGGTGTTAGAAAATATATATATATACTGTTTGGGGGTTATAAGTAATTTTCTAGCAAAAAAAAAAATTATGTTTTTAACGTGAAAACAACAAATCTCAGAAAGAGGCTTGGTCCTTAAGTGGTTAAAAGTTGTTTGTTTAATCGACTGTCGATGAGACAAGTTTATTCATCAGCGGTGCCAGATTACAATGTCCCGGCAGGTAGAATCCTAAAGCCGCCTCAAATCTGTAGATGGAGGAATCTAATATTTTTTTTCATTCAGCTGAACCAAAAAAAAATTTAAGAAAACGAACAGTGTATGGTCAGCTTTACATTACTTCATGGAGTCCTGGTATTCATTCATTTTATTTCTCCCAAACTAAAAACCATTGAAGAGCGTTATATTGGAGGCAGAGTCATTGTTTTTATCAAGGCAGTTCTGTGTGTTCCACTGATGTTACCGGTTTCTACTGAATGGATAGGCTGGATTTTTGTTTCAGTGTTTGAAATGGCCGCTTCCTCTACAGAAGGTGACAAGAATATTTTACCTGGCCACAGAAATGTTCACATGAAAACACAAGGTACCTGGAGTGTGCAGTTCATCATCCGGATGATGTAATCAAACTGCTGGTGGTTGAGGATGGCACGGTTCTGCTGAACGTGGTGACCGAGTTCCTCCGTTAGGCATTGCCTAGCAGCTTTTCCTTTCAGTGCACGGAGGGCGGCTGGTAAAGTCTGAGAGGAGAGGAAAGAAGAAAGAGCAACAGAGAAAGTTAGAGAGAGAAGGAGGAAGGGGGTGAGAGGAGGTAGGAGGAAACACCGAGAGAGGTAAAAAGACAGAGAAAAGACAGGGTAGTGAGAAAAGAGAAGAAGGGAGAGAGGTTGGCATAAAGAAAAAAAGGGAGAGAGCGGGAAGAGGAGTGATAAGGAAAGAAGAGAAAGAATAAGGCAAAGAGAGGTGGGGGGGGAAGGCGGAAGAGAGGGGGGGAGGCGGAAGAGAGGGGGGAAGGCGGAAGAGAGCGGGGGGGGAGGAGAGGAAGGAAGAGAGCGGGGGGGGGGAGAGGAAGGAAGAGAGCGGGGGGGGAGAGGAAGGAAGAAGAGAGGGGGGGGGGAGGGGGGAAGGAAGAGAGCGGGGGGGGGAGAGGAAGGAAGAGAGCGGGGGGGGGGGGGGGGAGGAAGGAAGAGAGCGGGGGGGGGAGAGGAAGGAAGAGAGCGGGGGGGGGAGAGGAAGGAAGAGAGCGGGGGGGGAGGAAGGAAGAGAGCGGGGGGGGGGAGAGGAAGGAAGAAAGCGGGGGGGGGAGAGGAAGGAAGAGAGCGGGGGGGGGGGGGAGGAAGGAAGAGAGCGGGGGGGGAGGAAGGAAGAGAGCGGGGGGGGGAGAGGAAGGAAGAAAGCGGGGGGGGGGGGAGAGGAAGGAAGAGAGCGGGGGGGGGGAGAGGAAGGAAGAGAGGGGGGGGGAGAGGAAGGAAGAGAGCGGGGGGGGGAGAGGAAGGAAGAGAGCGGGGGGGAGAGGAAGGAAGAGAGCGGGGGGGAGGGGAAGAGAGGGAAAGGAGAGGAGAGGGCGGGGGGGAGGGAAAGGAAGAGAGCGCGGGGGGGAGGGAAAGGAAGAGAGCGCGGGGGGGAGGGAAAGGAAGAGAGCGGGGGGGAGAGGAAGGAAGAGAGCGGGGGGGAGAGGAAGGAAGAGAGCGGGGGGGAGAGGAAGGAAGAGAGCGGGGGGGAGAGGAAGGAAGAGAGCGGGGGGGGGGGGGGGAGAGGAAGGAAGAGAGCGGGGGGGGGGAGGGGGGAGAGAAGGAAGAGAGCGGGGGGGGGGGAGGGGGGAGAGGAAGGAGGGAGAGAGCGGGGGGAGAGGAAGGAAGAGAGGCGGGGGGGGAGAGGGAGGCGGGGGAGGAAGAGAGGGCGGGGGAGAGGAAGGAAGAGAGCGGGGGGAGAGGAAGGAAGAGAGAGGGGGAAGGAGAGGGAGGGGGGGGGGGGAGGAAGGAAGAGAGCGGGGGGAGAGGAAGGAAGAGAGCGGGGGGGAGAGGAAGGAAGAGAGAGGGGGGGAGAGGAAGGAAGAGAGCGGGGGAGAGGAGGAGAGGAAGAGAGCGGGGGGGAGAGGAAGGAAGAGAGCGGGGGGAGGAAGGAAGAGAGCGGGGGGGGAGGGGGGGGAGGAGGGAAGAGAGCGGGGGGGAGGGAGAGGAGAGGAGGAGAGAGCGGGGGGAGAGGAAGGAAGAGAGCGGGGGGGGGAGGGCGGAAGAGAGCGGGGGGAGGGGGGAGGGAGAGAGCGGAGGGGGAGAGGAAGGAAGAGAGCGGGGGGAGGAAGGAAGAGAGGGGAGGAGGGGGAAGAGGAAGGAGGGAGAAGAGGGGGGGGGGGAGAGGGAAGGGAGCGAGGGGGGCGGGGGGAGAGCGAGGGGGGGGGGAGGGGGAAGAGAAGAGAGGGGGGAGGAAGGAGAGAGGGGGGAGCGGGGGGAGGGAGGAAGAGAGCGGGGGGGAGAGGGGGGAGGGAGGAAGAGAGCGGGGGGAGGGGAAGGAAGGAGAGAGCGGGGGGGAGGGGGGAGAGGAAGGAAGAGAGCGGTGGGGGAGAGGAAGGAAGAGAGGGTGGGGGGGAGGAAGGAAGAGAGCGGGGGGGGGAGAGGAGGAGCGGGAGGAGGGGGGGGGGAGAGCGGTGGGGGAGAGGAAGGAAGAGAGCGGTGGGGGAGAGGAAGGAAGAGAGCAGGGGGGAGGGGGGAAGGAAGAGAGAGGGGGAGGGAGAGGAAGGAAGAGAGGGGGGGGAGAGGAAGGAAGAAGAGGGGGGGGGGAGGAAGAGGAGGGGGGGGAGAGGAAGGAAGAGAGCGGGGGGAGAGGAAGGAAGAGAACGGGGGGAAGGGAGTGAATAAAGAAGTGTGAGGAAGGAAGAGAGGCGATCGAGAGGAAGGAAGAGAGGCGATCGAGAGGAAGGAAGAGAGGCGATTGAGAGGAAGGAAGAGAGAGGCGAGCGAGTGGAAGGAAGGAAGAGAGAGGCCAGCGAGAGGAAGGAAGGAAGGAAGAGAGAGGCCAGCGAGATGAAGGAAGAGAGAGAGAGAGAGAGAGGAGGAGGAGAGAGAGAGAGGCGAGAGAGAGAGGCGAGAGAGAGGGAGAGGAGAGAGGCGAGAGGAGAGAGAGGCGAGAGGAGAGAGAGGCGAGAGAGAGAGAGGGGGCGAGAGGAGAGGGAGGCGAGAGGAGAGGGAGAGAGGCGCGCGCGAGAGAGAGAGGGCGCGCGAGAGAGAGAGAGGCGCGCAAGAGAAAGAAAGAGGCGCGCGAGAGAGAGAGAGGCGCGCAAGAGAAAGAAAGAGGCGCGCAAGAGAGGCGCGCGAGAGAGAGAGAGCGCGCGCGAGAGAGAGAGAGGCGCGCGAGAGAGAGAGAGGCGCGCGAGAGAGAGGAAAGAGAGAGAGAGGCGCGCGAGAGAGAGGAAAGAGAGAGAGAGGAAAGAGAGAGAGAGGAAGAAGAAGAGGAGGAGAGAGAGAGAGGAAGAGCGAGGAGGAGAGAGAGAGAGAGAGAGAGGAAAGAGCGAGGAGAGAGAGAGAGGAAAGAGCGAGAGAGAGAGAGAGAGAGAGGAGGGAGCGAGGAGAGAGAGAGAGGAAAGAGCGAGGAGAGAGAGAGAGAGAGGAAAGAGCGAGGAGAGAGAGAGAGAGAGAGAGAGAGAGAGAGGAAAGAGCGAGGAGAGAGAGCGAGGAGAGAGAGGAGGAGAGCGAGGAGAGGAGAGAGAGGAGGAGGAGAGAGGAGGAGAGAGAGAGGAAGGAGCGAGAGAGAGAGCGGGGAGAGAAGAGAGAAGGGGGAGAGAGAAGGGAAAGAGAAGAGGGAGAGAAAAGAGCGAGAAGAGGGAGAAGAGGGAGAAGAGGGAGAAGAGGGAGAAGATGGAGAAGAGGGAGAAGAGGGAGAAGAGCGAGAAGAGGGAGAAAAGGGACAAGAGCGAGAAGAGGGACAAGAGCGAGAAGAGGGACAAGAGAGAGGGAGGTAGGAAAGGTGAGCGAGGAAGGAAAGAAGGGAGAGAAAGGTAGGAAGAGAGAGAAGGGAGAGATACGAGGGAAGAATGGTGAGAGGGGGGATAGACAGCGGAAGAAGGGAGAGATGGGTAGGAAAAGAGGAAGGGGGAAAGAGGCAAGGAGACTTAAATATTTTTCAAAAAGATGACTCAATAAAACACAGACAGGCACACAGATATTTATAAAACTAGCACTTTGTTGAGAATACACAATTCCGCTGATAATTTACCTTTTCGAAATACTAAAACACACAATTGTACATGACATATAAATACACTTTAGAAAATATATATACACTCTACAAGGGAATATACAAAAAGTTACTGCCAACCATTCAGCCTGCGTCGGTTTTATAAATGACCACCCTAGCTCTCTCCGAGTGCCTGCAGGACAAGGACTGAACTGAGGTTTAAGCTGAAGGTAAATAGAACACCTTTAAGTGCCAGTCAAATATTTATTTAGAACAAGTTTTTAAATAAACAACCTAAAATTTATGTCTATTTGAGCTTTCCCTAATCCCCCGAACACCAGAATGAAGAGAAGGCATTTCAGTACTGTAAGCAAATTGGTCATGTTTTGCATGGTGCTGTCAATCTAGCACAGGAGCTCTTTTACAGGAGGAGCAGATGGATGACTACATGATGCTTCCCTGTACAAATGGCAGGCCGGAGTCACTGACCAGGGAAGCAGATCTTCTGCAGTTTTTCCCATAGTCACCAATCTGAAGAGTACCGATACCATTACCTGGGAAAAAATGTACCTGAAGCTTGATAAGTACAAAGCAAAAGCACGTTTTTTTGTTATTTAACAGATATGTCAAAACAATTGTTTTGGTATTCTTATGCCGCGTACACACGGTCGGAATTTCCGATGTGAGCTTTTCAACGGATTTTCCGACCATGTATATGCACATCGGTCTTTTTCTGTCGGAATTTCTGATGGACTTTGGATCGAGAACCTGTTCTCAATTTTTCAGACGGAAAACCTTTCTATCGGATTTTCCGATCGTGTGTATGCAAATCCGACACGCAAAATTCCGACGCATGCTCGGAAAAAATTTGACGCATGCTCGGAAGCATTAAACTTCCCTTTTATAGTGCTGTCGAACGTGTTTTATGCCGCTGTGTTACAGACCGTCGGAATTTGGTGTGACCGTGTGTAGGCAAGACAGTTTGAGCGAAATTCCGTCGGAATTCCGATGGGAAAACCATCAGAGCTTTTTCCGACGAGAATTCCGACCGTGTGTACGCGGCATTAGACCAAAAGAGGGCAAATAGAAAGTATATCATATTTACTTATTCAAATTTTTACATTTTAGTTACTTCCTGGTTTCCGGCCTAGGCAAAAGTATCGGTACTCGTAGTAAAAAAAAGGGGATCGGCGCATCCCTAATTTGTAGTACCCCACAGGGGCTGTATTGCTCACCAATTACCAAGCTCGGAGCCAGACAATACAAAGACACTGCTTAGTAACAACAAAACACTCCCAAATATTAGACTTGTTAATAGCGTTGGTATCTACTGAAAGAGGTGACAGACGAGGTAGATGGGGCGCTTGGCAGAATCTCAGAGAAAACGGCACATTCCGGGGATGGTGCTGTGCGATCTTGATGACATGCCGCTACTGCACCGCATCAGTCACACGGTCTGGACTGTGTGTGTGCGTGCGCGTGTGTGTGGGGGGTTCAGTGTTCGCAGAAAGTCACACATGGTCGAGTATGTAGAAGCTGAATCTTCAAAACAGCTGTGGGCAGAAGCTCACCATGGACCACAAAGGGATATACTGCATAATGTATAACCACTATAGACGGCTTAATAAACTACATTATATACAAGCTATGCCTATAGGTTGGCCAACAGCTAAATACAAAAGTAAAATGTGTATATGTGAGCTGTCAAAGGATTTGTAATCAGCTAGGTCATTGGTCTGGGATTAACCCTAACCTGTGATTGGACAATGAAGGAGCAGGACCTCCTTTTTAGGAAGCTTCTGGGGTCGGCCTTTCCTACTTGATCAAAAAACAGTTGGAGGTGATTGTTATCTGCTTGATTAGGCCAACATGCCTTGAATTATAGAAATACTATTTTACCCCCTAGGGGTGGGACTTTAAAGGCACAGGAGGGTGAAAAAATTTATAGTAAAATAATGAATTTTAAAAGTATCAAAAAAAGTACATATAGTAAAACAGACAAGTGTTAAAACACAATTATATGCTTAAAATGAATAAGTCGCTACATAGAAGTAAAGCAAAGGATCATATATAACGATATAATGCATGTGAACTGGTATAAATCTGCTTTCACAGTTCCTTTCCTACTTTGGTTCATACCACAGCTTATTTTTGACAAACCCGAGTGGTCAAATGTTACCCCCTGTACCTTATGGTGGTAACAGTTAAAAAAAATATGGGTGGCCTCTAAAAATGATATCAATAGGTATAAGTGTTAAAACAGGGGTTGTACCATCATCCAAGACTTAATGAGAGAAAGGGTTTTGGGAGCCTGGTCTCCAGCCAGGACTTTACCCAAGGAGAAGAAGAAGAGCAAATGGACTATCTCGGTACAATGTAAAGAAAGATACAATTGATATATATATATAAACAATTATATAATATTTAGAAAAAGTTTATTGATACATAGTACATGACAAAAGAAGTCAGTAGTAAGTTAAAAACATAGGTGACTTGGTCACGGACAGTGGTTCGACTAGTTTCGCGGACTGATCTTGTGTCAATTAAATTACAGATGTTTTTCCTGATGAAGCGGCTCAGTCAGCGAAACTAGTCGAAACACTGTCCATCACCAAGTCACCTATGTTTTTAACTTACTACTGTATCCTTTTGTCATGTACTATGTATCAATAAACTTTTTCTACATTATATATATATATATATATATATATATATATATATATCAACTGTATCTTTCTTTACAATGTACCGAGATGCTCATTTGCCCTTCTTCTCCTTGGCTGGGGACCAGGCTCCTGCAACCCTTTATCTCATGGTGGTACACGTTAGTACGCTTGCTTTGTACATTGTAGTTATTAAAAGCAATTTCCTCAGTTTTGATGAATTTGTGAGCCATCATTAAGGCTCCACTGTCCTTCCAAAGTACAAAACACGATAACTGTCTTCTACTTATAACAGTCCTACTCTGTGTATTATTGGGTACAGGCAAGCTCCTCAAGGGCAGGGCTTAATATCAACGGTTCTTATTGCTGACACTGTATAAATTAAACAAATATAACTCCCCTAGTGTCTTCGGATACGAATATTTAAAATCATTGTATCCATGACAAATCCCATGGTCTTCCGCCCTCAAGGCAACACTTTACTGATAAGTTTATTGACTTCTAAATCCTTGGGGGTGGGACCTCATGTAAATGCTTTAAGGTTCTATGTGCTGACACTTTACAAATGACGGCAAATAAAGCCACCATAGTGTCCTTGGATCAGGTAACTTTAACCATGATGAATGTCATGGGTTTACACTTCAAGGCAACACTTTAAGGAGAAGTTGACTTCTATATTGGGCCAAATGTGTGTATGGAGGAAAGGGTGGGGAATATATGCAAGTTCCTTGAGGGTGAGGCCTGATGTAAATACTATGAGGTCCTCTGTGCTGAAGACAACAAATAAAGCTATGTAAAACGTGATGCCTCGCACTACTAAGTGAACAATATCTAACTAAATGGTGTGAAAATGCTGCTAGATCTAAAGTGAACACAAATGTACAAAAGAGCATAACAAAGAGGGAAGTGATCTGCGCACTTTCCTAGAGTGATAAAATCTAAAATTCCCCTGAATGCAATAATATAGCCCAATAAAGTGAAATGCAAACAAAACGTCTAAACAAGTGAAAGTGAAATTGCTCTTCTGAAAAGTGATAACAAGTTCTTCTTAAAGCGGTGTTTCACCTAAAAAAATTTTTTTTAAAAGTCAGCAGCTAAAAAAAAAGTAGCTGTTGACTTTTAATAAGTACACTTACCCTCCCAGGGCGCCCGCGATGTCGGTCGTGGAGGCCGAGATTTCCCTCGGCGATCCGGTTCCAGCGCCGCCATCCTCAGTAAGGGAAACGGCTGCCGTTTCCTACTGCGCATGCGCGAGTCGGCGCGTGCCCTACTGCGAATGCGCGAGTCGGTGCGCGGCCTACTGCGCATGCGCGAGTCGAATTTGTGAATGGGGAACGCGATGTGTTGTGGGACACAGTTCCCATAACACACCGCGCCCCATTCACTAGAAGACGGCGTTCGGAGCAGAGGAGAGAACATCACCGCGGAGCTGGAAGAGGCAGATTGGGACGATCTGCCTAGCAACAGCCATTTCTGGTAAGTAAAAAAAAAGATTTAAATAAAAAAAAAGGCATGCCGGGAATGCTAACTGCACATTGGCTGTGCTCTCAACCAAACAGTCAAACCATCCAATGGCTGGTGTCATAACGGATCACATGTGCAGCACTGTGGCAGTTGAAGATTAAACAGAGGCAAAGATGGCAGCTTCCTTGGCTGAAAACGATAGGGGGGTTTACTTCCACTTTAAATTGAAAAATTAACATTTTAACATTTTTTTTAAGTTTTTTTTTTCAGGGTGGCCCACCACTTTAATATATAAATCTTTGCAAAAGCTGAATGCTCACAGAGCGCTTACCTCCATTAGGAGTATGAAAAGCCTTGAAAGCATCCTCTGGTGAGAATGGGTACTTCCGAGAATGAAGTCACATGCCGTGACGCAACGCGCAGGGCATGGTCAGATGTTATAACGAACCGGAAGTGACGTAAATATCATGTTTTTATTGCGATCACCTGCTTTTTTTCTGCTTTTATGAAAGCATTCACTTGGCATTTGAATAAATTGATTTGTTTTATATACTACACTATGGGAGGCTTTCTTTTATCTTTCCTCTAATGGTCGGAGTGGCATCCAGTCACTGCAGGGTCTGAAGAAGCAGCAGACCAGTGTAGTGAGACTACAATCTGTTTAGACATTACTAACACCCTGAAAATATCTCCCGGTATAGCCATCAATTGGATTCCTACCTCGGTGTACCCATTCCCACCAGAGGATACTTTCAAGGCTTTTCATACTCCTAATAGAGGTAAGCGCTCAATGAGCATACAGTTTTTGTGAAGATTTATATATTAAGAACTTGTTATCACTTTTCAGAAGAGCAATTTCACTTTCACTTGTTTGGACATTTTGTTTGCGTTTCACTTTATTGGACTATATTATTGCATTTATGGGAATTTTAGATTTTATCACTCGAGGAAATTTCGCAGATCACTTCCCTCTTTGTTAAACAAATAAAGCTACCATGGTGTCCTTGGATGACAAATCCCTTGTTACATTACTTTCTCTAGCTGAAGAATAAGGCATAAAAGGCATAAAAAATAGTTACTAAAAAAAAAAAAAAAAAAAAAAAAAAACGCACCTTTTCTGTTTCCAGTGTTTTGTTTTCAAAGATGTATGAGATGCAATTCCGAACCACTTCCAGACGTCGGGCACTGTTAAAAACGGAGCTGACCTTGTCCACTATAGACACTGTTAGAGAGCAGAGAAAAACAGACACATCACAAGATAACTTATGTATTTATTTATTTTTATTATATGCTTGACTATAAATTTATTTATATATATATATATATATATTATATATATATATATATATATATGTGTCATCAGAAGAATCAGTGGAAATGAAAGAGATCATAATTATATATACATATAGATATATATATATATAGAATATATATATATATATATATATAATATCTATATATATATCTATATCTATATATATATATAATTTTTTTTTATTTTTTTAAATAACATGTTATACTTGTGAACTAGTTGTCTGTTGATAATCCACCAAAAGGAAAGAGGCTTACCAGACAGGTTGAACCCAACTAGGCATACGCCTGATGAGTCAACAGAGCTTGTGGTGTAACAAACCCAGCAAAGAAAATCAGCACACACGGTTTCCGGTGTAGACCAATCAGACAGGGGTCCGTCACAATGTATAACATCAATGGGTATCCACCAAGGGAACAGTGACCAAAATCAAGAACGGATCCTCCCACCAGTTTCGTCTCAATAAGACATCTGACCCCAGATGTCTTGTTGAGACGAAACCGGTCGGGACGGGCTCTGCTGATGCCACGACGATATTTGATTTTATGCATTTTAATGCCTTCTCAAATGAGAGTGACCATTTTACTTATTTGAATAAAATGCCTTTTATGTAAATGGAATCGCACTGTGGCCCAATTTTTTTCCTTTTACCATATATAATACTGGGAGGATCCGTTCTTTATCTTTGGTCACTGTTCCCTTGTTGGCTACCCATTAATGTTATACATTGTGATGGACCCCTGCCTGAATGGTCTACACCGGAAACCGTGTATGCTGATTTTCTTCCCTAGGTGTGTTACACCACAAGCTCTGTTGACTCATCAGGTGTACGCCTAGTTGGGTTCAACCTGTCTCGTGAGCCTCTTTCCTTTTGGTGGTGGATTATCAACAGACAACTAGTTCACAGATTTATCTCGCAAGTCACTTTATATATTGGAATCACTTTATGGACTTTCATTCTAATATATATATATGCACTGTTAGTTTATGTAAACATCATCATTATTGTGGTTTGTATATTAGAGTAATATTGTATGTATTTTATCATGGTTTATGCACATCAGAAATGGTTTGTTACTAGTTTGATCCCGTCAGGGGAATCTCACTTTCACCTTCACTTTTAGCGTTGTACTTTACCACTTTCCAATTTGTTCACATATTCACAGATTTCTGTTGTGCTGGCAGCTATTATTTATCACTTTAAGACAGCGCTTTTTTTTTTTCTTTTCTTTTTTTCAACATGTTATACTTACCTGACCCTCCTCTTCTGGGGTCCCCCGCCAGCGATCTTGGCTCCGCACCATAGCCTGCCACTTGCGATTGGGGGGGGGCACTCATGCAGGCTCGCTCCCAAGCAGGCTCTGTGTGTCCATTGACACACAGAGTGCGGCTCAGCCCCGCCACCCACTGCCTCCTCACTGGCAGTGATTGACGGCAGTGGGACTGCTGGGTCTGAGCCAATGAGAAGGGATAGAGCCACAGCTCTCGTGCACATTGTGGGAGGCAGAGCTCTTGGCAGTGTGTGCAGGAGCCTTTGTGTGTGCAGGAGCCTGACACTGCACCTGTGATCTGCTGATGAACTTTGCAGGCTCCCGTTTTAAAAAAAATATATAAAAAATAAATGGGTACCTGCATCAGTCTTAAGGAGCTTTTTCTTGTCCCTTGCACAGCCGGACTGGGAGAAGTAATGGTACACTACTTTAAGCCAATCAGGTACTAATGTATCGTACAGTGTTGCTAATCTAATACAGGGAGCTTTCTGTGTATAGAAAAGAGTGAAAAGCACAATGACCTTATTTATCAGATTAACCTCTTGCCGCCCATGTAACGCATATGTGTGGTGGCAAAGGAAGACGGGCTTTATCGCCCACGTGCTGCACACATGTGTCCATAGGGGGGCAGAGGATTTATGTGCTAAGAGCATGCTCTCAGCGCAGCGATCAAGCTGTAAAAGGCAGCTCCCAGACTCAAGTAATGAATTGGAGGCAGCGGAACCAGTTCCCGATCATGTGACCACTGTCGCAGTGGTCACATGATCAGCCAGACCTTCTCCGCCCTTGGGTGTAATAGTCCAGCTAAAGGGATGCCAGGGTGTGGTGGGAAGGGGTCAATTGTCAAATCAACTGGTACAGAGATGATGGCAGCCAAGCTGTATTGCTTAGAGCGTTTGTTAACCCCCAAAAAAATAAAATAAAGATCCTGTTCCTATAAAGCATGTTATACGGCACAGTGCTTGTGCTGTGTAATTTGGCCCCCTGTATCATCTGTAATACCTGGCTAATCCCATGTACGCTGGCCATGATATATCAGGGCTGCTGAGCCCTGATACCATTGTCAGCACATGTGCCTTCGTCAGCCGCAGCCCACTCTATGTCTCCTGTGTCCTCTCCTCCGTCCTCCCCCACCCCTCTCTGCCTGTCAGCTCCGTATCCACGCTGTCCCCCTCCCGTCCTGCTGCCCAAATTACTTTTTATTTGTAATACAATCTCAGTTTTTTACTGTAATGGCCCCATGTGACTGTGCTTTGTAAAAATAATTCTGTATATACCCTGTTTACAGAGCGTTGATCTGCGCTCATTGACCCGCCGCCTATCTCCTCTCTCGGCCCGACAGATGCAGCAGGTGGGGCCGCCTCTCTCCTCCTTTCCTCCTGACGGACGTCAGCGGGAGATCCCCGGCCCCGCCCGCTGCACCTATCAGGCCAAGAGAGGAGACTTTCTCCTCTCCTCCTGACTGAAGTCAGCAGGGGAATCCCGGACCCCGCCCGCTGCATCTATCGGCCCGAGAGAGGAGAAAGGCGGCGGGTCGATGAGCGCAGATCAGCGCTCTGTAAAACAAGGTATATACAGCATTATTTTTACAAAGCACAGTCACAGGGAGCAATTACAGTAAAAAAGGAGAGGAAAATGTAGTTACGTTGGTGGGTTGACAACCACTTTAACATTAACGGTTGAAAAGTTTGGTCTCTGAATTATGCTGACAGAGGTGTCTGGATCAAAAGACTGGCTGCAAAGAGTTAAAAAAAATCTTTCATCTGTGAATTTCTCTGTTTGCCTGCTTTCCATATTAAATTGAACACTTGTGGAAAAAGGATCTACTGGTCACCTTCACAATGCTATACAGTATAACAGACTGTAGACAACATCCTGCCGTCATAGTATCAAGTCACTTGCTGCATATGGTTGAAAAATAAATATAACTAAAAAAGGTCAAAGAAAAAAAATGTATACTATAACTGGCAGCACACATCAGTTTCCATTTAAATCATCCAATAATGGTCTGTCTGGAAAGAAGTTTGAAATGTGAAGTAAGCTCCAGCTGACTCCTGATGGAGATGGCCAGGCTGTCATCGCATCGCCCACCCACCCCTATATGCTGCATATTAATAGAAATGGCGCAGATGCTTCCGTTATTACAAATCCCCCCAGCTGCCGGGGGGGCGAATCGCATGGCTGGATGTCTAGAACAAATATCACGCCGTGCTGCATTCTGCACATTCACAAACGGTTCTGATTTGGTATTCAATAAAAACAAAATATGAGGAGTTACAAGCTTGTTCCTCCTATCGAATTGTGCAACGGCAAGGAAGAACGGGTGCACTGAGAGCTAATAACACACGCGTATAGGAATAACAACATTACACGCAAGAAGACCACAACTTCTCTTCTATCAAAGTGTTGGGTCTTCCCACCAGAAGATGCAGAACACTGGGCTCCCTCTGGGGTGTAGGACAATACTTCAGTTGGGTCATATCAGCTGCACGGCTCCTCCAGCCCTGGACTGCCGTACTGGAGGAATTACATTATTCGGAGTCGGATGTTTTATAGACAATCCAAAACCTGCAGTGTTGCCAGCCATGTCCCATGTACCCATTTCCCAAGGTGTCAAGGTGGGTAAGAGACAACCATTGACACTTGTACCTGAACATGACTCTCTAGCCCCCTGGTGCCTAACCTGAGGCCCTTTGGCACTTTTTGTGCCTGCGGGGCACCTGCAGACACTTATCTGAGTTTCCCTATTGCCCGGTTATAGCGGTGATTTCTAGCCATTACATGTACTATGACTTTTCCTGAAGCAAGTTCTCCTATAGCATGTTTGCAGTCTCTGACCATCTCTTGCACCATGTTTGCAGTCTTTGACAATGTCTTGTGGTATGTTTGCAGTCTCTGACCATGTCTTGTGTCATGTCTGCAGTCTTTGACAATGTCTTGTGGTATGTTTGCAGTCTCTGACAATCTCTGGTATCATGTCTGCAGTCTCTGACCATCTCTTGTATCATGTCTGCAGTCTCTGGCCATCTCTGGTATCATGTCTGCAGTCTCTGACCATCTCTGGTACATGTCTGCAGTCTCTGGCCATCTCTGGTATCATGTCTGCAGTCTCTGGCCATCTCTGGTATCATGTCTGCAGTCTCTGGCCATCTCTGGTATCATGGCTGCAGTCTCTGGCCATCTCTGGTATCATGTCTGCAGTCTCTGGCCATCTCTGGTATCATGTCTGCAGTCTCTGGCCATCTCTGGTATCATGTCTGCAGTCTCTGGCCATCTCTGGTATCATGGCTGCAGTCTCTGGCCATCTCTGGTATCATGGCTGCAGTCTCTGACCATCTCTTGTATCATGTCTGCAGTCTCTGGCCATCTCTTGTATCATGTCTGCAGTCTCTGACCATCTCTGGTATCATGTCTGCAGTCTCTGGCCATCTCTGGTATCATGGCTGCAGTCTCTGGCCATCTCTTGTATCATGTCTGCAGTCTCTGGCCATCTCTGGTATCATGTTTGCAGTCTCTGGCCATCTCTGGTATCATGTCTGCAGTCTCTGACCATCTCTGGTATCATGGCTGCAGTCTCTGGCCATCTCTTGTATCAGGTCTGCAGTCTCTGACCATTTCCTGTGCCATGTCTGCAGTCTCTGACCATCTCCTGTGCCATGTCTGCCGTCTCCATCTCTTTTATCATATCTGCAGTCTCTGACAATCACTTGCACCATGTCCTCAGTCACTGACCATCTTTTGCACCATGTTTGCAGTCTTTCACAATCTCCTTTGCAATGTATGCAGTCTCTGACAATCTCTTGTACCATGTCTGCAGTCTCTGACCATCTCTTGTATCACATCGGCAGTCTCTGACCATCTCCTGTGCCATGTCTACCTAACCCCTTAGGCTCCACAGTGAGTATGACAAGCATGCTTTACTGCATATACAGACTGATTTTACTGTTGTGGGTTTAGCAACACTTTAATGGCAACTCAGCGTACACACAAACAACGCACAAGTGCGGTGAAACAAAAAAACGTAATTCATTCCTCTGTAAGGCCCAAATAAAATGAACAGGCTGCCTCAATGCATGAAATCACGTGTTTCCCAAGCAGTTGGGATGCACTCCATGCCTTAGCAGTGCAACTGTTAACACAGGCAGACCGACTTCCAAGTCTTGGATGGGCTTTAGTTACATCTTTATGGCTCCCGAGAATCCCATTAAAAAAAAAAAATACTCTTAACGAAGTCTGTTAAAAGCAGCAGACCTCAAAAATGGAGCAGTGGAAATCCCTCAACCCAATTTCAGGCATTCACTGCTCACTAACCTCCCCACCCCATGGGCAGAGATGGCATGACACGGCCTTCATGGCAAACTCTGGTTATTGAAAGAGCTACTTACACTAGATTGGAGAGATACTAGGAAACGTTCTGAAAGATTCTCGCCTAATATTGTTCTGCAGAGATTGAGATGAAACGCAATAGTGCGCTTGCTGAAATTTTTCAGGGGGAGTGTCATGTTGGAGGGGGTCTACCTTCACATAGATCACATGATCAGCCCCTGTGCTCTGGTATGAAACAGTGCAACCCTTTCCCCCAAATGTTTAGCCAACTTCCAGTGCAATAAACTGGTGCAGGTGATTAGTTTAGGCCTGTCTGCAAAAAATGTATTTGTTATAACGGTAACATTATTTCATGTGAAGATACAATTTCCCACAATCCTTTCCTATACTATATTGCCAATAGTATTGGGACACCTGCCTTACACGCACATGAACTTTAATGGCATCTCAGTCTTATGCCCCGTACACACGGTCGGATTTTCTGACGGAAAATGTCCTATCGGACCATGTTGCTGGAAATTCCCGACCGTGTGTGGGCTCCATCGGACTTTTTCCGACGGAAACAGTTTGAGATCCTGCTCTCAAATTTTCCGACAACAAAGTCCTATCAGACTTTTTCCGATCGTGTGTAGCGAATTCCGAAGGACAAAGTGCCACGCATGCTCAGATCACATTACAAGACCAAAGCTATTGGCTAATAGCCTCTACGTAGTCCCGTCGTACGCAACGAACGTCACCACGTTCAGGATGATCGGATTTTCCGACAACTTTGTCTGACCGTGTGTATGCAACACTAGTGTCGGACAAAATCCGTCGGAAAAAATCTGACGGATTTTGTGGTCGGAATTTCCGACCGTGTCTACGGGGCATTAGTCCGTAGGGTTCAATATTGAGTTGGCCCACCCTTTGCAGCTATAACAGCTTCAACTCTTCTGGGAAGGCCGTCCACAAGGTTTAGGAGTGTGTCTATGGGAATGTTTGACCATTCTTCCAGAAGTGCATTTGTGAGGTCAGCCACTGATGTTGGACGAGAAGTCTGCGCTCTAAATCATCCCAAAGGTGTTCTATGGGGGTTGAGGTCAGGACTCTGTGCAGGCCAGTCAAGTTCCACCACCCGAGACTTGCTCATCCATGTCTTTATGGACCTTGCTTTGTGCACTGGTCCAAATCATTTGGTGGAGGGGGGATTATGGTGTGGGGGTTGTGTTTCAGGGGTTGGGCTTGGCCCCTTAGTACCATGAAGGAAACTCTTCTTCTTTTTTTTTTTTAATACTTTATTTTAAGGCAACTGACAGAAAATACAGTTAAAGTTAAAGTGAAGGGAACTTTTAAGGCGTCACCATACCAAGACATTTTGGACAATTTTATGCTCCCAACTTTGTGGGAACAGTTTGGGGACGGCCCCTTCCTGTTCCAACATGACTGCACACCAGTGCACAAAGCAAGGTCCATAAAGACATGGATGAGGGAGTTTGGGGTGGAGGAACTTGACTGTCCTGCACAGAGTCCTGACCTCAACCTTTGGGATGAATTAGAACACCTTTGGGATGAATTAAAGCGGAGACTGTGAGCCAGGTCTCCTTGTCCAACACCAGCGCCTGACCTCACAAATGCTCTTCTGGCAGAATGGTCAAACATTCCCATAGACACACTCCTAAACCTTGTGGACGGCCTTCCCAGAAGAGTTGAAGCTGTTATAGCTGCAAAGGGTGGGCCAACTCAATATTGAACCCTACGGACTAAGACTGGGATGCCATTAAAATTCATGTGCGTGTAAAGGCAGGTGTCCCAATACTATTGGCAATATAGTATAGGAAAGGATTTTGGGAAATCGTATCTTCACATGGAATAATATTACTGTTACAACAAATACATTTTTTGCAGACAGGCCTAAACGCGCCTGACCTCACAAATGCTCTTCTGGCAGAATGGTCAAACATTCCCATAGACACACTCCTAAACCTTGTGGACGGCCTTCCTAGAAGAGGTGAAGCTGTTATAGCTGCAAAGAGTGGGCCAACTCAATATTGAACCCTACGGACTAAGACTGGGATGCCATTAAAGTTCATGTGCGTGTAAAGGCCGGCGTCCCAATACTTTTACGGTTGTTTTTTAGTGTATATGTGTAGAACAAGCACAACTCTTGACCTGGTGGAGTTTTCAACATCTCCTAGGGCAGTAATGGAGAACCTCGGCACCCCAGATGTTTTGGAACTACATTTCCCATGATGCTCAACTACAATGCAGAGTGCATGAACATCATGGGAAATGTAGTTCTAAAACATCTGGGGTGCCGAGGTTCTCCATTACTGCCCTAGGGTGTCTAAAGACAGAAAGATGTATAAATAAGAAATTAACAAAAAAAGGACTTACCAACAGGGGAGCCGGCAGGCACAATACACTTCTTCTCTATGCGAGTGGCCTGGGTAGAATTCTGGTTCTTGTGGACTCCATCTTGGATCAGTTCCTGGACTTTGAGGTCATTGATCTTGGGGAAGGGGAGGATGTGAACGCGCATATGAGAACCCTCCGTTGGTTTTGGGACTTTCTGAAATGCCATATGGGGATTGGGATTTTCCTACAGAAAAAAGAAAACAAATATAATTAAACATGTCTGCCTTCTGGAAAAGATAAGCAGTCTGAAAGCTAAATGGCAACCAATTAGATTGTTCTCAACTGCATTGGAAAGGGGATTGGTTATGGTCCCCACAGACTCATTGCAAACAATAGGGTTGAATTACTGAGACTGGAAAAAAGAAAAGGGGGGAAGTGCAATATTTATAGAAGATAATTATTTACAACAGATAAAAACACTCACAGGATACAAGCTTTAAAACCACTCACAGGATACAAGCTTTAAAAACACTCACAGGATACAAGCTTTAAAACCACTCACAGGATACAAGGCTTTAAAAACACTCTCAGGATACAAGCTTTAAAAACACTCACAGGATACAAGCTTTAAAACCACTCACAGGATACAAGCTTTAAAACCACTCACAGGATACAAGCTTTAAAAACACTCACAGGATACAAGCTTTAAAACCACTCACAGGATACAAGCTTTAAAAACACTCACAGGATACAAGCTTTAAAGCCACTCACAGGATACAAGCTTTAAAGCCACTCGCAGGATACAAGCTTTAAAACCACTCACAGGATACAAGCTTTAAAAACACTCACAGGATACAAGCTTTAAAACCACCCATCATGAAAGGGCAGTATTCGCTGCTCATCTCCGTCCTGCAGGCACCCCAAGGGATCCAAACCACTGGAGGTAATATAGGTGGGATGGAAAGTCCCGTGAAGACCAGGAAGTCCACACCAACCAGCATGGAACGCACCGTCTAAAGCAGTGTTTCTCAACTCCAGTCCTCAAGGCGCCCCAACAGGTCATGTTTTCAGGGTTTCCATTATTTTGCACAGGTGATTTGATCAGTTTCATTGCCTCAGTAATTACCACAGCTGTTTCATCTGAGGGAAATCCTGAAAACATGACCTGTTGGGGGGCACCTTGAGGACTGGAGTTGAGAAACATTGGTCTAAAGTGACGATAACCAGAAGAGGGGAGAGGGCTTGAAATGTCAGGCTGACATTTCCGGCCCTCTCTCCTCTTGCGGTGACGTCACATCCGATGGTGTGTTCCACGCTGGTTGGCTACCATGTACAGCTGCACCAGATCTTGCACTCTCCAGTTTTAGCAAGTCAACCCCATTGTGTCCAGTCTGCAGTGCACTAACCTCAAGATCAGACACAACGTCTAGTACACTTGTATGGACTTCTCCAGGAGGGGGAAGTAAAGTAATGCCCATATTTGAGCCCAAGAATTATTGTATACATATCAGTTTCTTATGCGACTCTCTCCCTTTACAATGAACCTGTGCTAAAATGAATGTCCCTGAGCTGCTACTACCCTGTTTCCCTGCGATTGTCGGATATGGCTGCAATATAAGCCCTACCCCCCAAATAAGCCCTAGTTAAAGTCCTTGTAGGTCTTATTTTCAGGGTAGGGCTTTTTTTCGGGAAAACAGGGTAGGGCTTATTTGGGGGGTAGGGCTTATACTGCAGCCATCACCGACAATCACGCTAGGTCTTATTTTCGGGGAAACAGGGTAGCAGCAGTGATACGCAGACATTAAAAGGGGATTTCTGAGTGCTTTGAATAATCAAATTTAGCTATGACATCAAGCTCCTCCCCCCCCCCCCCATTGGTTCCTGCTAAGACCTGTACGCGACAGTGAACTGCAGAAGAGAAAGGTTAGGTCCCTCCCTCGGCTGGAAATACTGACGCGTTTCGCAGGTAGGGGTATCCTCGAAATGCATCAATGCCTCAAGGCCTTTGTGGGGCCAACAAAGCCCATCTGGGGGCACGAATAGCGGTTCTAGCTGCATCTTTCCTGATATATGCGATAAGCCTTGAATATTGTTTTGTTTGTGAGTATAACTTTTTATCCTTTGAATAAATGGCGTTTTGGTTAACGCACAAGGCTGATGTAGAGGTGTGGATATCCTAGAACTTTTGGCAGAATTTTTTTTTTATATTTCATATTCAAGTATTAAAATATTAAATATTAAAATTGTCAGCGCTATAGGGGTACCATAAATAAATAATATAATAGAGGAGCATCTTAATGAGACGCAATGTACAGGGATAGGGACAATTGTAGACACGCACCCACACTCACTCAGGTTAAACTGGATGGACTGGTGTCTTTAACCGTTTCCCGACCGGCGCACACAGATATACGTCGGCAGAATGGCACGGACAGGCAGGAGGGCGTATATACATGTCCCTCCTTAACCTCCTTGGCGGTAACCCCGAGTCTGGCTCGGGGTCAGCTTTTTGTGCTGGGAGCGGTAACCCCGAGCCAGACTCGGGCTTGCGTTGCGGGATGCAGGGGGGAAGTTACTTACCTTTTCCCCTGGATCCTGCGATGTCTCCCCGCTGTGTGAGCGAGCCGTCCGCTCGCTCGATTCACACAGTGCCGGGTGCCGCCGATCTCCGTTCCCTGTGACGTTACGACGCACGGGAGCGGAGATCGGCGCCAAATTCAAAAAAGTTTAAAAACACAACACATATACAATACTGTAATCTTACAGATTACAGTACTGTATACAAAAAATACACACCCCCTTTGTCCCTAGTGGTCTGCCCAGTGCCCTGCATGTCATTTTATATAATAAAAAGATTTTTTTTCTGCCTGGAAACTGGAGATTGTCCATAGCAACCAAAAAGTGTCCCTTTATGTCAAAAGTGGTTTTAGACCAGCTAGAAAACACCGATAAAAAAAATAAAATCACAATTTATCATCAAACAATAAATTTAATGACAGCGACTATTCTGCAACTGAGCAAATTTCAGTGTTTTTGATTTGATTACATTATTGAATCATTTTTATATATATTTTTATTATATTATAATTTATTATTTTGTGTTTCAAACTTTATCATACCCGGGATGTCTACTAGACTCTGGTTCGGACAGATTTAAGTGAGTTATTCATAAGAATTGCAGGCCTACAATATAAAAACGCCAAATTTCCATGCAAAATAATTGTACCGCTTTCAGCACTAAATTCCAGCCAGAATCATACCGCCAGGGAGGTTAATGCCATCCGTGCCATCGGGAGCGGCGCGCTCCCGCGCTGGTCGGGACCCCCGTGAGGCCGGTCACGGATCCCGCGGACTCGATCGCCGCGGGGACACCCGCGATCGTCTCACGGGAAGGCTGAACGGGGAGATGCGGAAATAAACAGCATCTCCCCGTTCTGCCTAGCAACTAGTGACGCCGATCTCTGCTCCCTGTGATTGGAGCAGAGATCAGCATTCACTAGCTGACAGCCACGCCCCCCCACAGTAAGAAACACACCCCTAGGCATACTTAACCCCTACACTGCCCCCTTGTGGTTAACCCCTTCACTGCCAGTGTCATTTATACAGGAATCAATGCATTTAAATAGCATTGATTGCTGTATAAATGACAATGGTCCCAAAAATGTGTCAAAAATTACCGCCATAATGTCGCAGTCACAATAACAATCGCTGATCGCCGCCATTACTAATAAAAAAAAAAGTTATTAATAAAAATGCTATAAAGCTATCCCCTATCTTGTAAATGCTATAACTTCTGCGCAAACCAATCAATAATCGCTTATTGCGATTTTTTTTACCAAAAATATGTAGAATACGTATCGGCCTAAACGGAGTAAAAAAAATTTTTTTTATATATTTTTGGGGGATATTTATTAGAGCAAAAAATAAAAAAGAATGCGTTTTTTTTCAAAATTGTCGCACTTTTTTGTTTATAGCGCAAAAAATTAAAACCGCAGGGGCGATCAAATACCACCAAAAGAAAGCTCTATTTGTGGGAAAAAAAGGACCTTAATTTTGTTTGGGAGCCACGTCGCACGACCGCGCAATTGTCAGTTAAAGCGACGCAGTGCCGAATCGCAAAAAGGGGCCTGGTCCTTTGGCTGCAAATTGGTCCGGGGCTGAAAGTGGTTATTCAACCTTACTAACTATGTAAGTGAACTATTTATACCTTTAGTAAATCAACCCCAATGAATCATAGTAAACTTATGAAATCTGCAGGAAGGTATCCATCAAAGTTTGATAACAAGAACAGTTTTATAGGTTTGCCCTTGCTTAGCCACAGCCTCATGCTGGTCACTCCGTTTACCTTTACTACGTTGGAAGTTTCCATTCCCAGTGAGTACAATACTGTCAGAAATGCCTAATAGATTAATAATGGGTGATCAGACTTCTTTACAGCCGGGGCTTGGCCAGGTTAATGACCCTGAGTGAGTGTGATGGAGTAGAGCCTGTCTGCAGATTTCTGACATTGGTGGGTAAAAGCCGAGTCTTCTCCTCGCACAACTCTATGGTTGTCGGATTTCTCATGTATAAAGACGCTGCATTTGGCATGAACTGTGGGTGCAAACGCAATACTAATGGACAGACTGAGATGAGAGATGGGGATTAAACACACCGTCCGCCTCCTATACTTCCGCTGCCTGAAAACTTTCCTCTTCTCTACAAAAGAATTAATAACTTACTTCCGAAATGCGGAACTGTAGAATAATTGGTCCTCCAAGGAGAAGTGCTCGACACTCCTAAAATTAAACCGAGTGGGGAATGATAAGCCATTAACTATGCCACAGCTTAGGGGAAGTGGGCCTTTATTGCTGCATCTTCTAGAGCAGCCGTTATCAACCTTTTTTACACAGAGGAACTCTTGAAATGGTTCTCCAGTCTGGGGGGAACTACTTGCTAAAAATTAGAAATCTACAACTCATGATATATTAGTGTGATGGTCAGTGGGAAGAATGGTCCTTACACACGTGTGGTCATTGGGAAGAATTACCCCCTTACAGATGGCTAAAAAGATCAATGGTGTCGGTGGGAACTTATCCGAGAGGCAGAAATGGCCCAATGCTGAAGGAACCCCTAGCAGCCTCTGGAGGAACCCTGGTTAAGAATCACTGTTCTAGAGCAATGGTCTCCAAACTGTAGCACTTTTCTTGCTTTTATCTGGCCCATAGGGCACTAGATCTCCCACTGACACCCACAGTGCGGCACTACTCCTTCCACCGATACCCAAAATGGGACACTATATTTCTACCACTGACATTAATGATGGAGCACTACTCCTTCCACCGATACCCAAAATGGGACACTATATTCCTACCACTGACATTAATGATGGAGCACTACTCCTTCCACCGATACCCACAATAGGGCACTATTCCTTCCCCCGATGCCCACAATGGGACACTATTTATTCCCCAGATACCCACAATGGGGCACTATTCCTTCCCCAGATACCCACAATGGGGCACTATTCCTTCCCTCGATACCCAAAATGGGACACTATATTCCTACCACTGACATTAATGATGGAGCACTACTCCTTCCACCGATACCCACAATAGGGCACTATTCCTTCCCCCGATACCCACAATGGGACACTATTCCTTCCCCAGATACCCACAATGGGGCACTATTCCTACCACTGACATTAATGATGGAGCACTACTCCTTCCCCTTAACCCCAAAATGGGACATTATTTCTTCCCCCGAAACCCACAATGGGGCACTATTCCTTCCCCAGATACCCACAGATACCCACAATGGGGCTCTATTCCTTCCCCAGATACCCACAATGGGGCTCTATTCCTTCCCCAGATACCCACAATGGGGCACTATTCCTTCCCCAGATACCCACAATGGGGCACTATTCCTTCCCCAGATACCCACAATGGGGCACTATTCCTTCCCCAGATACCCACAATGGGGCACTATTCCTTCCCAAGATACCCACAATGGGGCACTATTCCTTCCCCCCGATACCCACAATGGGGCATTATTCGTTCCCTAGATACCCACAATGGGGCACTATTCCTTCCCCCGATACCCACAATGGGGCATTATTCGTTCCCTAGATACCCACAATGGGGCACAATTCCTTCCCCAGATACCCACAATGGGGCACTATTCCTTCCCCAGATACCCACAATGGGGAACTATTTATTCCCAAGATACCCACAATGGGGCACTATTCCTTCCCCCGATACCCACAATGGGGCATTATTCGTTCCCTAGATACCCACAATGGGGCACTATTCCTTCCCCCGATACCCACAATGGGGCATTATTCGTTCCCCAGATACCCACAATGGGGCACTATTCCTTCCCCAGATACCCACAATGGGGCACTATTCCTTCCCCAGATACTTTCTATGTATGTAGGTGGTGCATTGTTTATGCTCAAAGGCACATTTTGTAAATGATTTATGAAATTATATGTAATTGTCTTATTTCTATTTTTGTAATATATGTATTTTTAATATATTCCTGTGTTATGCCTATAAAGTCCATCATCCACAAATTTATCTTTTAATAATCCAAATTACCGGGACGCGGCATTATATACAAAAGTGTTGTATCCACATCACCACTCAGTGGTGATACAAATTCCTAATTAGAGAAGACTATAGTCAATGGCTGTCCCATTGTACGCCTCCCTAGTGGAGGATAGTTTGGGTGATCACCTGGTTGGTTTCTTGTTTTCTGTTTTTTTTTTAATGTCTTTTACTAACCACATGAATCAATGAAGTCATATATCACATCAGCATAGCTAACAACAGTCCACAGAGACAACAGGAAGGGACACATCTCACGTTTTTAAAGAGTTGTTCGGCAAGCTCCTTGATGCGCTTGAGTGTTTCCTGGGGGCTGTAGTGTTCTTCATCTTTAATTCTTTCCACTTCAAACGACACCAGCTGTATGAAGACAATTCAATCCCTTGATTACTTTGTACTAACTATATACAGCAAAATATAGCAAGACCAGGAGCACTGTACAAACGAAGGATATAACAGCAGAATATACACCAATAACATAACTCGGCAACATACTCAAACCAGCAGCTGAATGTTACCGACAACATACCACATCCAGATTTTAAATCACCACCAAAATCCGCACAAACAGACCTCACGTTTTCACAAACCCTGATGAAGGAGGCGTTGTGCGGCCCCCCGAAACACGTTGGATCTTATACCCAATTGATATTTGGAAAAACAAATACTTACTTTGGACTCCAATACTTCATTGTGGCACTTCAAATTCAGATTTAAATGTTGCCTATTGCATTCTAACAGCTGGCACCTGCTGCAGTCACTGTTCTGCCCACAATTGGCCACCTTGCTCCTTCGGTCTTCAGATCGAAAGGTTGCCGAGCCGGGCGTTGCCGCCAGGGCCACTCGTGGATTAAATTTCGTCCAATTCACCAAAGGTTGAAATCGTACTGCAAAGAATCGCATGCGATTTGAACAGGAATGAGGTGCGATTTCTGTCCGAATCACATGAGGTTTTTAGCGACGTTCCAGTCCTCCAATTCATTTTTTTATTTTTTTTTTTAAATACTCTGCCGGAATCGTTTCCAATTTAACTACAATATTTTGAGAATGTCGGTAATGTGGTCCTTAAGGCCGGCTTCACACTGGGGCGGTGCGGGGCGGCGACGGTAAAGCAGCGCTATATTTAGCGCTGCTTTACCATCGTTTTACCCGCGGTATGCGGCCGCTAGCGGGGTGGTTTTAACCCCCGCTAGCAGCCGAAAAAGGGTTAAAAACCTCCGCAAAGCGCCGCTTTGCTGGCGGTATCCCCGCGGTCTCCCATTGATTTCAATGGGAAGGAGCGGTATAGGAGCGGTGAACACACCGCTCCTTCACCGCTCCAAAGATGCAGCTAGCAGGACTTTTTTTACCGTCCTGCTAGCGCACCGCTCCAGTGTGAAAGCCCTCCGGCTTTCACACTGGAGACACAGCAACAGCTGTTTCGGGTCGGTTTGCAGGCGCTATTTTTAGCGCAATAGCGCCTGCAAACCGCCCCAGTGTGAAAGCAGCCTAAGTGCCGGTTCACACTACAGCGACTTGGGATCTGACTTGTAAGTCCTCAAGTCGCCCCAAGTTGCTGGACATAAGAAATTAGTCTTGACACAAGACTAATCCCATTATGTAGGAACCACCAAGAGGATTAGCTAACAGACAGAAACAATAGGTGACTCAATTGACTCAATTAGCAATGGGAATACACACCTCGGAGGCACACAATGAGAGAGACACACTTAACAATAAACACATAACACCTAATAAACAGGTTATAGCAGGAGACCCAGCATCAAGTTGTTTTGAGCTGATTATATTATATGCTTTGAGTCTCACAGTCTAAAGCAGTCATTGCTGGTTTGAGCACAAAGGCCCCCAAATCTGTATCCAGGTCCTAGGTTCCCAGAGTCTGTGTGTTTCAGGGAGACATGGACCCGAATCCGAAGCAAGACCATTCCAAGGGTCCCCCCCAGGCACACACCTCCCAAGAATAGAGCCCTCTCATAAGCCAGGGCCCATAGTCCGTATGCAAGAGGCTACCCTGCAGTCCCCTCCAAAAGCCACCCCTGTCCTGGTTGGGTCTGTCACAAGGATATTTGGACAATCTTCCTGTAAGGGAACGTACACTTTTTATGAGGTTTGTTCGTAGTTTGCTCCCCAATTACAGGTCTACCCTACACAATGGGGAATACGTTGAGGAAGTGTGGCTCCATCCGTTGGCTTTGCCGTGGCTCTGACATTGAATGAGATGGAGAATTTCGGTGTACTTGACTCACCTCACCACCAGCCATTAAACGTCAGCTTTGAGCGGCGCTGACCTTTACTTGCACACTGGGAAAATCCAACTAATCTTGACGTTTCATCATCTTTTCGCTCCCATAAAACGGAATTGGAAGGTGGGGGTAGTTGTTCGTTGTGAAACAGAAGAATCACTTTTATGTTGCATAAGGCGCTGCCGTTGTTTATTCTGGGCTTTTGGGAAAACCACACTGGGCTTCAGATGTTGTTCTTGGGTCTTAATCTACCGTTCCTAAATAAAATTCATTTCCATTAGACTCTTTCATGTTTAATTGTTACTAATTGGTTTCAGGCTCCGGCTCATATAGAGCAGACTTCACAGTCGCTTGCGACAGCCGAAGAGGGAGCTTTGCTATTTCCTGAACCTTTTCTATTACTGGGGGGGTTGTATTAACGGAACTGTGGAATGCTGTGCCTGGAGCAACTGTCTTCAGTTTGATGCCGCATTGTGTTTATAGACTGTAAGAAACACGCAGGAACCAGTAAATAAAAAGATCAGAGTGCGGCGAACATTGGGATTCAATTGTTTCGGTTCTCTGTTATCACTTTATGGAGCTAAATAAAGCATTGGGGGGGGGGGGGGGGAGACGTTATTGGTGCACAATAAAACCCATTAAAGGGGCATTCGCGTCAAATGTCTTTGTTTTATCTCTTGATATTTTTTTCCTCAGGTGTTGAAACATTTTACTTATCATGAGTCTTAGAGCTGCACGATTCTGGCCAAAATGAGAATCACGATTTTTTTGCTTAGAATAAAAAGATCACGATTCTCGTAATGTTTCATATTATACAAAAAAAATTGGGCCAACTTTACTGGTTGTTTTTTTTTTAAATTCATTAAAGTATTTTTTTTCCCAAAAAAATGCATTTGAAAGACCGCTATGCAAATACAGTGTGACATAAAATATTGCAACAACCACCATTTTATTCTCTAGGGTCTCTACTAAAAAAAAATATATAATGTTTGGGGGTTCTAAGTTTTTTTTCTAGCAAAAAAAAAAAAAAAAGATTTTAACTTGAAACCAACAAATGTCAGAAAAAGGTTTAGTGTTTAAAGCGGGAGTTCCCCCGAAATTTTTATACTGCAGCTGCTGACTTTTTAAATAAGGACACTTTACCTTTCCAGCGCGCCCGCGATGTCGGCACCCGAAGCCGAACTGTCGCTCAGCTCTCGGGTGCTGCCTTCGCCATCTTCAGTATGGGAATCAGGAAGTAAAGCCTTTGGTTTTATCTCAACATCTGGTCTGCGTACAATGCTTGGGGTAAAAGGGCTGGTATTTGCGCTCAGTCTGTTTGAAGGGTATGGAGAGTGTTTCATCAGATTTCGCAACCCGTCAGAATGTGTAAAGGAAGTGATGTTCCGTTGCCGCCATCTTGCTACACCCCGCACTCCTCCATTAGTAAGGATACACTGAGAAGGGGGAAAGTGGACATCTTGTTACAACGGAGTTTTGCATTTTACACTTATTTTAACAGTAAAGTGAGTTTATATAGTGAAATACAGTACTCAGAAGGACTCCTTAAAAGTTGAATTTTAAAAGCAGCAAACGTCTGTCAGATTAGAAAACCTATGAGATGAGCAGGCTTGCCGCTGCTTTTAAAATTCAACATCTAACCTGTCAGTAAAAGTATTGTATTTCACTATATAAACTCACTTTACTGTTAAAAATAAGTGTAAAATGCAAAACTCCGGTGGGTGTAACAAGATGTCCGCTTGTCCCCTTCTCCGTCTATTGTAACGTTGGAGGAGTGCGGGGTGTAGCAAGATGGTGGCGACGAAACGTCACTTCCATTACCAATTTTGACGGGTCGCCTAATCTGACGAAACAGAGAGCGGGAGGCACAGTTTGGCAGAACCACCCAAGGGGGGTTGCCAATCGGTCCGTCACAATTCCCCTAGGCAATTCTATATCCAATGAATAGTACATAAATGTATGAAAAACACTGTGTTCAAGTCTGAACAAAAACTCCCAAAAAAACGTGCTCCATGCAGCGCCAACACAGAATCCTTATCAGATAGATCTGACCACTCTGCAACAGATGGTCAAATAATGCTTAGAGACTCAAATCCCTCCGATCAGAGAATGACAGCTTCCACATACGGCCACGCCCCCCGATGACGACTTTGAGGGCGAAACACGTAGGGCAGGGCTAGTGAACATGACGTCATAACGCATGCACCTCCTGGAAGTGGGGCAGAATGGAGGTACACCGAACGGATGCATACATTTTAATGACTGCAAGTATGTGACTGCAACTAATGTGATTGCTCAGTTATTTCATAAAATGGTTTGCTGGTTTTAACTATACAACCCTATGTGAGCTTCTGTTATTTTCATGTGGCGGTCATGCAAGGACTTTTGGATGCCTTCTCTCCTATGATTTGTGGAAGGGGTCATTCTTCGATCGGAGAGATCTGAGCCTCTAAGCTTTAGTTGACCATCTTTTGCACAGTGATCAAATCCATCTGGTTGGCACTGCATGGAGCAATTGTACTCCCTCTCTAGCACAAGATAGGTGTCGGGGCTGGGCTCAGCCCTTCCTTCTCTGTGCTGGCAGCTCAGCTGTCGGCTAATTGCCAGCTCCCATCTCTCCACAGTTACTCAGCTGTTGATGATATCCTGCTCGTCAGTCCTGCCTACTTAAGCCATCCAGTCCAGTGGATCTCTGCCTTCGCCTTGGTCAACATTACAGAAACTATCTCCTGCGTCCCTGTTCAAGACTTGCTTTGCTGACATGGCTCCAGATCCTGCTTGCTGTTCCACTACATTGATCCCTGACTTCTGGCTTGGCTGACTATCCATTCTGGTTACTGAATTTTGGCTATGTTTTGACTACGTTTGTTCTTCCTCCTTTTATTATTAAACAAGTATGATTTAACTGTACTTCTGTCTCGGCCTGATTTCATGGTTTCCGGCAATAGGACTTTTTTTGGACTTTTCAAGTTGGGATACTTTGAAGCTCTTCGTTCCTTATATTTTGAATGGACACTCTATGATCTGTAATATCACGTGTGATATTTATGTGTATTTTGAGAGGCTGACATTAAATTTTCTTTTTTAGCGCTACAAGTATTTATTAATAAATGAATAGTACATATCAGAGCTTGTAAATGCTGAAGGACCTCCCTTTACAGATCTTCGTGAAACAGGTTGGCAACACGGCAGGCCAAAAACATAAAATCTTCTTTATTACAATCCATAGGGGAACAATGCAGAAACGTCAACTGTTTTTCCACTGTACCCCTACCGGAATTGTAGTAAAGAAGATTTTATGTTTTTTGACGCGCCATGTTGCCGACCTGTTTTATGAAGCTTGTTGGACAGTGTTTTCAGCTGTGATTGACTAACACATGTGATTACAGATTGAGAGGGTAGTAGAGCCACCCCACTCCTGTACTACTCCCTGTACAGATGAAGCTGTTGGGAATGCCTCTCCAGAATAAATGCTGCCCCCTGCTGTTTGCAGCACAGGCTGAATTGCACAATAATACTAAATGGCCTGGCCAGGGATGGAGCAAGCCGAGGCTGTTGTACCTCCTAATTATACGGCTAGGATAGATGTGTGGCAAGCTGGAGCATTCCTTTACCTCCACGGCCTGAAAAAGTGGGCTTTGTTCCAGGAAACGTGTTGGAGGGATTTGAGCGTATGCAAGATCATTTGTCATGTACACTATACAATATATTGTGGTGTAAACGGTCTGCTTATAGTCAAAACCAAGTACATATATAAAAGGTCATAACAACTTGGGGTGCTTTAATTCATGTGTTTGTAATGAGCATCCCCCTAAAAAACATCCTCATTGCCTCAATAATACAGGAGGCAGTTTCACAGCGCTATACCTCATCGAAGAGATCGCAGGATCGGTACGGAGGGCCGCGGTCAGACACGAAGCCAGCAAACGACATCCCATTCAGGATTTTAGTGAGGAAGTCGTTCTCTATCAAGCCGCGCTGGCCCAGGAACGCAGCCTGCGGAGACAGATAAAAATGTTCAGTACAGACCTCATTATTCATCCAATTAGACAAAAGGCTCGAAGCTTCCTGGATGTCGGCGGTGTCTGAGACACAATGCAGCGGTATCGCCAGGATAGTGGACAGTATCACTCATCTGAGCAATCATGTCACCCGAAAAATATTAAAGGGCTCCCCTACCAAACTTGTGAAATTTAAAGTGCACGTCAAAAAAATAAAATGATTATTGCTTGTAGTTCTTCATAGAGTAGGGAAACCCTCCCCCCACCTACTCATCTTCAAGGCGTTTTCAGATTTGCATGACAATATCTGGGCTCCCTCCCCTGCTAGAGGAAATGCTGATAGTATTTTATGCTTTTCTTTTTTACTTACCTTTTTCTTATATGTTCTGGCTGGTCATGAGAAGTTGGGTCCCTTTCCTAGCCGGACCCTCCTGGAGGGTGAGCAATCTGGGATGATGTGGAGGACATCGCTGATGTGATGACATTAGTACTACTCTCTGCATCAGTACACAGAGCGCTGGGCCCCCTGCTCAGGGGAGGGGCGCCACGACACCCTGCTCAGGGGAGGGGCGCCACGACACCCTGCTCAGGGGGAGGGGCGCCACGACACCCTGCTCAGGGGGAGGGGCGCCACGACACCCTGCTCAGGGGGAGGGGCGCCACGACACCCTGCTCAGGGGGAGGGGCGCCACGACACCCTGCTCAGGGGAGGGGCGCCACGACACCCTGCTCAGGGGGAGGGGCGCCACGACACCCTGCTCAGGGGGAGGGGCGCCACGACACCCTGCTCAGGGGGAGGGGCGCCACGACACCCTGCTCAGGGGGAGGGGCGCCACGACACCCTGCTCAGGGGGAGGGGCGCCACGACACCCTGCTCAGGGGGAGGGGCGCCACGACACCCTGCTCAGGGGGAGGGGCGCCACGACACCCTGCTCAGGGGGAGGGGCTCCACGACACCCTGCTCAGGGGGAGGGGCTCCACGACACCCTGCTCAGGGGGAGGGGTGCTATGACACCCTGCTCAAGGGAGGGATGCTATGACACCCTGCTCAAGGGAGGGATGCTATGACACCCTGCTCAAGGGAGGGATGCTATGACACCCTGCTCAGGGGCGGGGGGGGGGGGTGCTATGACACCCACGACATACAGTCTTTTGGTTCGACTGAAGCCGGGTGTCATTTAACCTGAAAGTCTGAGAACATCATATAGGCAAAAAGTAGTACTGCAGGAGACAGCTCTGTACTAAAGGTGAGTAGAAGTCTGAGCTCCCTTTTTTTTTTTTAACCAGTGTCTAGGTGCATTTCAAAAAACAAAAAAAAAAAAACTGAAACAAAACACAACCCAAAATTTGGCATTCTATTCCTTACATAAAGGGTGTAAAGCATTTAATGTATTCTTATGTATTTTTCTTGCCCATTTTCAAAGTTTGCAATAAACAAATGAGAAACAGACAGCAGCCATCATGTTACCTTGTGGAAATGGATGACCGGCTCTGAATGTATCCTGATGAGCTGAAGGCAGGAGCGATATCCCTGAAATATCTGAGCGAATAATCGCAGGAAGATGGCGCGCACTTCTTTATCCTGCAGGAGCACCGAGGGGAAGGAGAGGCACATTAGTAATTTGTTTTGGAGCTTCACTGTACATGGTCTACTCTTTTAAAGTACTCTGCACTGCTGGAGGACTCTGCTCCTTCTTCTAACACTCCTCTTCTAATACACTCTGCTGGAGGACTCTGCTCCTTCTTCTAACACTCCTCTTCGAATACACTCTGCTGGAGGACTCTGCTCCTTCTTCTAACACTCCTCTTCTAATACACTCTGCTGGAGGACTCTGCTCCTCCTTCTCACACTCCTCTCCCAATTACCTTCTGCTCCTTCTAACACACCTCTCCTAATACACTCTGCTGGAGGACTCTGCTCCTTCATCTCTTTCCTCTCCTGAAATACACTGCACTTCTGGAGGACTCTGCTCCTTTCTCTCTCTAACTCTCCTCTCCTGAAATACTCTACACCGCTGGAGGACTCTGCTCCTTCCTCCATCTCTCCTCTCCTGAAATACTCTACACCGCTGGAGGACTCTGCTCCTTCCTCCATCTCTCCTCTCCTGAAAAACTCTGCATTGCTGGAGGACTCTGCTCCTTCTTCTAACTCACCTCTCCTAATACACTGTGCTAGAGGGCTGTACTCCTTCCTCTAACTCTTCACTCCTGAAATACTCTGCTCTTTCATCTATCTCTCCTCTGCTGGAGAACTCTGCACTGCTGGAGGACTCTGCTCCTTCATTTATCTCTCCTCTCCTGAAATACTGGAGGACTCTGCTCCTTCTAAATACACCTCTCCTAATACACCTCTCCTAATACACTCTGCTAGAGGGCTCTACTCCTTCCTCCAATTCTCCTCTCCTGAAATACTTTGCTCTGCTGGAGGACTCTGCTCTTTCCCCCAACTCTCCTCTCTTGAAATACTCTGCACTGCTGGAGGACTCTGCTCCTTTCTCTCTCTAAACCTCCTCTCCTGAAATATTCTGCACTGCTGGAGGTCTCTGCTTCATCTATCTCTCCTCTGCTGGAGGACTCTGCGCCTTCATTTATCTCTCCTAAAATACTCTGCTCTGCTGGAGGACTCTGCTCCTTTCTCTAACTCTCCTCTCCTGAAATACTCTGTACTGCTGGAGGACTCTGCTACTTCTTGTAATACACCTCTCCTAATCCACTCTGCTAGAGGGCTGTACTCCTTCCTCTAACTCTCCACTCCTGAAATACTCTGCACTGCTGGAGGACTCTGCTCCTTCATCTATCTCTCCTCTGCTGGAGGACTCTGCTCCTTCATCTATCTCTCCTCTGCTGGAGGACACTGCTTCTTCATTTATCTCTTTTCTGCTGGAGGACACCGCTCCGTCTATCTCTCCTCTGCTGCAGGACTCTGCTCCTTCAATTAGCTCGCCTCTCCTGAAATACTCTGCTGAAGGGATCTGCTCCTTCATCTCTCTCTCCTCTGCTGGAGGACTCTGCTCCTTCATCTATCGCTCCTCTGCTGGAGGACTCTGCTCCTTCATCTATCGCTCCTCTGCTGGAGGACTCTGCTCCTTCATCTATCGCTCCTCTGCTGGAGGACTCTGCTCCTTCATCTATCGCTCCTCTGCTGGAGGACTCTGCTCCTTCATCTATCGCTCCTCTGCTGGAGGACTCTGCTCCTTCATCTATCGCTCCTCTGCTGGAGGACTCTGCTCCTTCATCTATCGCTCCTCTGCTGGAGGACTCTGCTCCTTCATCTATCGCTCCTCTGCTGGAGGACTCTGCTCCTTCATCTATCGCTCCTCTGCTGGAGGACTCTGCTCCTTCATCTATCGCTCCTCTGCTGGAGGACTCTGCTCCTTCATCTATCGCTCCTCTGCTGGAGGACTCTGCTCCTTCATCTATCGCTCCTCTGCTGGAGGACTCTGCTCCTTCATCTATCGCTCCTCTGCTGGAGGACTCTGCTCCTTCATCTATCGCTCCTCTGCTGGAGGACTCTGCTCCTTCATCTATCGCTCCTCTGCTGGAGGACTCTGCTCCTTCATCTATCGCTCCTCTGCTGGAGGACTCTGCTCCTTCATCTCTCGCTCCTCTGCTGGAGGACTCTGCTCCATCTATCGCTCCTCTGCTGGAGGACTCTGCTCCTTCATCTATCGCTCCTCTGCTGGAGGACTCTGCTCCTTCATCTATCTCTCCTCTGCTGGAGGACTCTGCTCCTTCATCTATCGCTCCTCTGCTGGAGGACTCTGCTCCTTCATCTATCGCTCCTCTGCTGGAGGACTCTGCTCCTTCATCTATCGCTCCTCTGCTGGAGGACTCTGCTCCTTCATCTATCGCTCCTCTGCTGGAGGACTCTGCTCCTTCATCTATCGCTCCTCTGCTGGAGGACTCTGCTCCTTCATCTATCGCTCCTCTGCTGGAGGACTCTGCTCCTTCATCTATCGCTCCTCTGCTGGAGGACTCTGCTCCTTCATCTATCGCTCCTCTGCTGGAGGACTCTGCTCCTTCATCTATCGCTCCTCTGCTGGAGGACTCTGCTCCTTCATCTATCGCTCCTCTGCTGGAGGACTCTGCTCCTTCATCTATCGCTCCTCTGCTGGAGGACTCTGCTCCTTCATCTATCGCTCCTCTGCTGGAGGACTCTGCTCCATCATCTATCTCTCCTCTGCTGGAGGACTCTGCTCCATCATCTATCTCTCCTCTGCTGGAGGACTCTGCACTGCTCTGTTTTTCAGAATGTGTTTTCCCATTTCTCGTGTTGCTGTCACAGGCACTCATATTTTCAGGCAATCACATCATTAAAGAGGTCACTACCTCCAGCATGATGGGAACACTACTGTGCTGACACTGAACCAAAATGTAATTTGAGGATCTAGTAGTTCACTTACCAGCATTTTTACATGAGACAAAGTTGAGCGTAGAGGAGGGAAGGCATAATCTGCAACTTCTAGATCCGGATGCAGAACCTGGGAATGAGAGGAGCCATCAGGGGCCAAAAATCAGGATAAAAAAAAAATTGTAAATTGTTTACTGTTGAGCAGAACTTACAAGGGAGAGGGAAGATTGGATCTGCTGGAAGAGGGGCTCTGGCAGCACAGAGAGGTGGATACATTCCGGAATTTTGATTGTACCTCCATCCAGGTCTGCTATAATCACATCGAGCTACAAGAAAGCAAGAGGATAGTAAGAAGATATAGTATAGATCAAACAGAAGCTGCAAATGAAGCCTTGAAATGCACAAAGGAGGTATTGTCTACAATGTCACCAGTTGGTCATCCAAGCATTGCTCCAACTTCACGTCATAAAAATAATGCTGCCATAAATCTGAACACCAAGTGTGAAACTATGACAAGAGAAAAATGGCGCCTGGCTGCACACAGGATCAGCTGACTGTCAAGCTAAGATAATAAAAGATAAGAAATGGCTTCATCTTGGTTCTCCACCCATAAAAGAACCCCTTGCAATGCATTTCGCCCATGTGGGGCTTAATCAGAGGCCAGGCGCCATTTTCCTGTAGTCTAAGCTGAGCTGGACGAGCCTCACATCCCGACCAGCGCCAACATACAGCGTCACTAGCCACAAAACTCACCTACTTGAGCAGTACTATTTTCCAGTTTAGCACAACTATGAAACTATGTCACCCAAACAGTCATCTTCGTTCCTCTCAAGACCTCCTGATTGTAGCTCCCTCATCACCTCCACCCATACTCACCTCCAGGAGTTCGCCAGAGTCTCTCCATCCTCTACAACAGTGGTTCTCAACCTGGGGGTCGGGACCCCCTCGGGGGTTGAATGACAATTTGCCAGGGGCCACCAAATCCTGGGCTGTTCCTGAAGCTCACACTGATCTCTCAGCCTTTTTGCGGTCCCTGGAGCCCGCGGCCGCCCATTCAGATCACCACATGGCTGGGGGGCAGAGACTAGAGGTCAGCTGACTGGTGAGGAATGTAAAGAGGGAAGGGCTGAAGGAGACCCTGTCTCCCGATTTTGGCATAGGTGTCACTGCTGCGAGACACCACAAAGTCGGAGACACAGTAACACAACCTGTGATTATAGTTGCCATTAAAAGTCCCCACTACAGTTCTTAGATCAGCAGATGACCTTGATCAAGAGCACCTAGGTTGGCTGATCAGAACGCTCCCCAGCATTGCCACTGATCCCACCCCCGACGAGCACTGCCACCGATCCCAACTCCCCACCAGCACCGCCACCCATCCCAACTCCCCACCAGCACCGCCACCCATCCCAACTCCCCACCAGCACCGCCACCCATCCCAACTCCCCACCAGCACCGCCACCCATCCCAACTCCCCACCAGCACCGCCATCAATCCCAACTCCCCACCAGCACCGCCACCCATCCCAACTCCCCACCAGCACCGCCACCCATCCCAACTCCCCACCAGCACCGCCACCCATCCCAACTCCCCACCAGCACCGCCACCCATCCCAACTCCCCACCAGCACCGCCACCCATCCCAACTCCCCACCAGCACCGCCACTCATCCCAACTCTCCACCAGCACCGCCACTCATCCCAACTCCCCACCAGCACCGCCACTCATCCCAACTCCCCACCAGCACCGCCACTCATCCCAACTCCCCACCAGCACCGCCACCCATCCCAACTCCCCACCAGCACCGCCACCCATCCCAACTCCCCACCAGCACCGCCACCCATCGCCAACTCCCCACCAGCACCGCCACCCATCCCAACTCCCCACCAGCATCGCCACCCATCCCAACTCCCCACCAGCACCGCCACCTATCCCAACTCCCCACCAGCACCGCCACCCATCCCAACTCCCCACCAGCACCGCCACTCATCCCAAATCCCCACCAGCACCGCCACTCATCCCAACTCCCCACCATTACTGCCACCCATCCCAACTCCCCACCAGCACCGCCACCCATCCCAACTCCCCACCAGCACCGCCACCCATCCCAACTCGAACAAGAAAGATGGCAAGAGAGAGGGATGGGGGGAAAAAAAACACAAGAAATTAAGATAGGGAGGGAAAAAAGGTAAAGAAAGGAGAACAAAGAAAGAGTGGTACATCCTAAAATGTACCATAGGGGGTTTTAATTAATACTGTACGAGTGAAAGGGACTTGGGTGCTGAAAACCCATGCTACGAAAATAATTTTACTGTTAGGGGTCCCCATAACTTGGGAAATTATATCAATGGGTCACGGCACTACAAGGTTGAGAACCACTGCTCTAGAACAACCTAAACCAATCTGTCCACGCTTAGGCGATTCCTGAAAACTCATCTTTGTAAAGGGAAGCCTATTGTGCCCTCCACCCAAAATTTTTGTATGAGAAATGCCAAGGTAAAAAAACGTACACATACCTCATCCCCACACAATTATTATTTTTTAGTATCACTTACCCCTCCCTTTTGGTTTGCAAGTTCTCACTAATTCAGCAAGACCGGTGGAAAAATCTGTCAAAATGGCGGCCAGGCACCTCCAAGACAGAGCAGAATATAAATAAGGCCTATGAAAGCCTGCTGCTCCAGCCATCCCCACCAAGACCACAAAGAAGAGGACACAACATGGAAGCATCACAATTCTCACATGTGTATACGTTTTTGTCTTTGGAATTTCCCATACAAAAGAAAATTCTTTAATGAAAAAAATAAATAAAATCCAAACATAAATATAAGTCTAAACATTAATGTCACATGCAATAAATTGGATTAAAACATCTGGAAACATTTCTTGACTTTCTGTCTGCTCTCTTTCTAATGGAGATGTCTCTGCAAAAAGAACTGACATGTCCATTAAACATTAAAAAATGAAGGGAAATTTTGGCAAGGGAAGGAAACATGAGATTGGTCATTAAAATGACTAAGCAACAATAATGTATAGGAAAGCATGTGGAATGCAATGGAATGGAATGGGGCTTTATAATGTACAAAGCATAAAGGGGAGCACTCAGTTTTGTGCTCCACTCTGCTCAACGATTGGACTCTGTGGGAAAAGCCGGACACCCAGCAGCCAGCATCAACAGACTTTCCAACAACAAGGAACATTACAGCCTTCCCTCAACAGTAGATCCCTCCCAGCTACAATAGATCCCTCCCAGCAACAATAGATCCACCCCAGCATCAATAGACTTTCCAGCAGCCAGCATCAATAGACTTTCCAGCAGCCAGCATCAATAAACTTTCCAGCAGCCAGCATCAATAGACTTTGCAGCAGCCAGCATCAATAGACTTTCCAGCAGCCAGCATCAATAGACTTTCCAGCAGCCAGCATCAATAGACTTTCCAGCAGCCAGCATCAATAGACTATCCAGCAGCCAGCATCGATAGACTTTCCAGCAGCCAGCATCAATAGACTTTCCAGCAGCCAGCATCAATAGACTTTCCAGCAGCCAGCATCAATAGACTTTCCAGCAGCCAGCATCAATAGACTTTCCAGCAGCCAGCATCAATAGACTTTCCAGCAGCCAGCATCAATAGACTTTCCAGCAGCCAGCATCAATAGACTTTCCAGCAGCCAGCATCCATAGACTTTCCAGCAGCCAGCATCCATAGACTTTCCAGCAGCCAGCATCCATAGACTTTCCAGCAGCCAGCATCCATAGACTTTCCAGCAGCCAGCATCCATAGACTTTCCAGCAGCCAGCATCCATAGACTTTCCAGCAGCCAGCAGCCATAGACTTTCCAGCAGCCAGCAGCCATAGACTTTCCAGCAGCCAGCATCCATAGACTTTCCAGCAGCCAGCATCCATAGACTTTCCAGCAGCCAGCATCCATAGACTTTCCAGCAGCCAGCATCCATAGACTTTCCAGCAGCCAGCATCCATAGACTTTCCAGCAGCCAGCATCCATAGACTTTCCAGCAGCCAGCATCCATAGACTTTCCAGCAGCCAGCATCCATAGACTTTCCAGCAGCCAGCATCCATAGACTTTCCAGCAGCCAGCATCCATAGACTTTCCAGCAGCCAGCATCCATAGACTTTCCAGCAGCCAGCATCCATAGACTTTCCAACAGCCATCAGAGGAAGCTCTGCTGACTTCCATCATCCAATCATGTGCAGGCCAAGATGCTGTTTTTTTTCTTTACTTTCCTTGAGTGCGATTGGGTGTACTTTGTAAAGTGAAGCTTAACCTCATTTACTCAACTCTGGAACAACTGCACTTGTAAAGTGCATAGTCTATTTGCCTTTAGTAGATCAACCACCATGACTTTTTCTAGTGCTTGCTGTATCAGAGCATCAAAGGAGAGAATCAGTCGAATGATCAAGGTAAAAAAAAAAAAAAAATTCTGTATATAGCTCCCCCCGAACCTGATCTCGAACCAGCGATGTGCACAAGAGCAGTAGCTCTCTCCTCTTGCTCCCTCCCCACAGGGTAGATTAATAGCAACGGAAGCCATCGGCTCCAGCTGCGGTTGATCAAATCCTATGATGAGGAAGCAGGGGGTGGAGCCAAGTTCTGCTGTCTGTGTGTATGGACACGACAGTGGGGCTCGGGAGCAAGCCCACACAATTGCCCCAATAGGAAGTGGCTTCCTATGGGGGACACTTGCCAAGGACAAGGAGCCAGCAGTGCCAGCAGGGGACCCAACAAGAGGAGATCGGGGCTACTCTGTGAAAACCATTACACAGAGCAGGTAAGTATAAGATGTTTGTTATTTTATTCAAAAAAAATAAAAAAGGTCCCCCAGCAGGTTTAAAGTAATACTAAAGCTTTGTTTTTGTTTTTTAATAACAAACACGTTATACCTACCTCCTCTCTGTAATGGTTTTGCACAGAGCAGCTCGGATCCTCCTCAAGTCCCTCGCCAGCGCTCCTGGCCCCTCCTTCCTAGCAGGTGGCCCCACAGCAAGAACTCCCGAGCCATGGCTTTGCGAGTCCATTCACACACAGAGCCGGGCTCGGCTCCACCCCTCTGTCTCCCAATAGGATCACTGGCTATGATTGACAGCAGTGGGACCCAATAGCTCCTGCTGCTGCCAAAAGCCATGAGTAAGCACTGTTTGTAGTGTGAAACGCGTCAGCTCTTCTGTCCGTTCTGCTGTGGCATGTATTTTTGATCCTGTGTTTTTTTTGAATAAAAGGCAATTTCTTCGGAGTGCGGCGGTCCAGAAATACTTCCTATCTATTACTGCCAAAAGCCAATCAGGAGTGCGAGTCCCAGGAGAGCCAAGGCTCTCGTGGACATCGCTGGATCAAGAGGTGGCTCAGGTAAGTATTAGGGGTTGGGGGGCTGCAGCACACAGAAGTTTTTTTTAAAGCAGAGTTTCACCCAAAAGTGGAACTTCCGCTCATTTGATCCCCCCCCCCCACCTCTGGTGCCACAATTGGAACCTTTGGGGGGGGGGAGGGAGGGAGGGACAGGATACCTGGTATCCTTTCCAACTTCCCGGAGCCTCAGCCGCAGCTATTGACATCACGGCTGGGGCTCCCTCCTCCTTCCCCTGTCACCGGGCCAGTAGGATAGAGGAGCGAGCCTGCGCAGTAGGGTTCCTGGCATGAAGCCGAAAGGCTACACTGCCGGGTACCCTTAGCCGCAATGGCAGCGGCAGCACTCAACAGCTGATGGAAACATCGGCTGCGGTGCCGACATCACTGGACTCCAGGACAGGTAAGTGTCCGATTATTAAAAGACAGCAGCTGCAGTATGTGTAGCTTCTGGTTTTTAATAGTTTTTTTTTGGGGGGGGGGGGGCGGACCTCCGCTTTAACTAACTAAAAAAACCTTGTGTCTTTACAACCACTTTAAGGCCACTTTCACACTCAAGCGCTTCTAAACTGCCAGTAAAAAACACTGAGCGCTTTTGAAGAGCTTTCCATTCATTTCAATGGGGAGGGGAGTTTTTCACAGCCCTGCCAGCACACTGCCCCAGTGTGAAAGTGTTCATTGATTTTAATGGAAATACGTTTTCGTGAGCTTTTTAGGCGCTGTTTTTAGCGTGAAAGCGCCAGAAAAGCACCTCAGTGTGAAAGTGGTCTAAGTCATAATGCACTGCATACTAGTACATTAAGACCCCTTTCACACTGGGGCGTATTTCAGGCGTTTTTCAGGCACTTTAGCGTTTTAAAAGCGCCTGAAAGAAGCCGCAACTTGCAATCCCAATGTGAAAGCCCGAGTGTTTTCACACTGAGGCGCTGCGCTGGCAAGGCGTCAAAAAAAGTCCAGCAAGCAGCTTCTTTGCAGCGCTTTTGGAGCGGTGAATACACCACTCCCAAAGCGCCTCTTCCCATTGAAATCAATGGGAAGCGCCTGAAAAGCGCTTTTAGCAACAGCGCTTTGTGGGCGCTTTTAACCCTTTATTTGGCCACTAGCAGGGGTTAAAAGCACCCCACTAGCGCTCGAAAAACGCTGGTAAAGCACCGCTGGTTTAAGCGGCGCTTTGCGAGCGTTTTTTGGGCGCTGGCAGTGTGAAAGGGCTTTTAAAGCACTTGGGTTTTCACATTGGAATAGCAGATGAGGCGTCTTTCAAGTGCTTTTCTTTAACGCTAAAGCACCTGAAAAACGCCCCAATGTGAAAAGGGGTCTAAGACAGACTTGCCTGCGAACGGAGCGCTCCGACTCTGCGCTGTCATGGCTCCCCCTGATCCCCGACACGTCCATCTTCACCTGATCTTCTTTCCAGGTTCATATCTTCGGCCGCTTGAATGGCTGGGCCGCAGCGACGTCACTCACGCACGGGGGGGGTCACATCACCGGGGCACACATTGTGGGGCCCTTAAATGTGGTCTGAACTGCGCCTGCGTGTGCTCAGATCACATGCAGGTGGGGCATTTATGACAGAAGACAGCGCCAGGATCTCTTCCTGTCCGTGATTTTGGAAATTTGGACTCCACTACCACTTTAAAGCCAACAACCAATGAGTTTTTGGGATTTGCATACATCTCCCTTCTTCAGGGTTCCTGCTGCAGCTGCATTGATTGGATGATAGTCAATGTCAGACCAGGACACAGTTTAGATCAAGCAAAAAAAACAGGGACCGCAATCTAGCGGCTGGTGTCTATAATGCACAGCACAGAGAAGAAGACATTGCTTGCTTTTGAATTCTTTTAAAACTCAGACCGGGGTAAACAGAATGGATTTCTGACTGATGTCTTTCCTGAACAGATATAGCAAATTCACAGTTTTATCTTTAGGACATAAATATGTGCCTGCATTGATATTGCAGAATACTTTAACAAGCACAGATAGAGTAGCAGTCACTTTATCTCTGGTACTTGGCTCTCGGGTTCGGATCTCCCGCCGGCAGCGATAATGGACAATAAATTCCCGTTTTTGGCACCTGTCTCGGACACAGATTCCCCCACCAGATGACAGAGCTCCTGGTGAAGCACTGGATCAAACTAGTTTTATACGACATATGGAAATCATTGCATTTTTCTCTGCCCCACTGCTACTCTTCATACCAGTACCGCTCATCCATGTAACATGCAATCAGCATGCATACATTTAACAAATAGGTTGATAAAATAAAAAAGGCCACAGCTGGCGACCATCTTCCCAGGAGCACTTGCTACATACCCAGGATGATGTTTCGAAGGAACTCCGAACTAAAGGTCTCTGGAAATTGCGGTTACTGAGGTGCAAACAGTCTGCAGGAAGTTAAAGGGGCATGGCGGCTGGGCTACATAAAGAAAGTCCATTGAGACTGATGATGATATGGTTCCCTATCCGACATTTATTTTAGACTGGTACTTTGGTTTACGATACTTTTACTTACCGAATATAAGCCGACCCGATTATAAGCCGAGGCACCTAATTTTACCACAAAAAACTGGGAAAACGCATTGACTCGAGTATAAGCCTAGGGTGAGAAATGCGCAGCTACTGTAAGTGGAAAAGAGGGTCAACAATGTCCATTTGTATGCCTCACTGTGCCCATTTGTATGCCTCACTGTGCCCATTTGTATGCCTCACTGTGCCCATTTGTATGCCTCACTGTGCCCATTTGCATGCCTCACTGTGCCCATTTGTATGCCTCACTGTGCCCATTTGTATGCCTCACTGTGCCCATTTGTATGCCGCACTGTGCCCATTTGTATGCCGCACTGTGCCCATTTGTATGCCGCACTGTGCCCATTTGTATGCCGCACTGTGCCCATTTGTAGCCATAGGTCCCCTCAAACTTCAAACTTGGTAGTTAAGGGTTTCTAGATGCCCCCTAGCTGCAGCCAAAAGTTGGGGTCTCTGGACCCAAAGGGTCCCCAAATGACATTGCTGCACATGGACACAGTTGACCGGCTTTGGGGCCCCGTATCTCGGGGCCACTTGGTGCTAGGAACCCCAATTTGGTGTGCATACCCATTTTCAAAGATGGGGTTCCTATCACCAAGTGGCCCCCGAGATACGGGGCCCAAAGTCGGTTCGGAAAATGTCGAGCACTTTTCTGCAGCAGAGAATGACATTTTTCCAACCCGACTTTGGGGCCCCGTATCTCGGGGCCACTTGGTACTAGGAACCCCATGGATATGTTGTAGTGCTAGGTCCACTGGGTTTGCACATCAAATTTGGGTTCCTAGCACCAAGTGGCCCCCGAGATACGGGGCCTCAAAGTCGGGTCGGAAAATGTCATTCTCTGCTGCAGAAAAGTGCTTGACTCCAGTATAAGCCGAGGGGGGCAGTTTCAGCTCACAAAAAAATGTGCTGAAAAACTCGGCTTATACTCGAGTATATACGGTATTCACTGCAGGCAGATCCAACAGGCTTTATAAGAAGCTTTTGACAGGGACTTCAGCCACATGATTCTGTGCCAGTCACTTGGTTTTTACCAGAGGATCTTCTGGGGCTGGCCTCTCGGTTAACAGTCTGGAGGATGTGGATGGTAGGCACTGGTTAATATGATTCCCTATCCAGCACTTACTTTAGACTGGTACTTTGGTTCACAATAATTTTACTTATCCACTGCAGGCAAATCCAACAGGCCTTTCAAGAAGCTTTTGAGAAGGACTTCAATCTTTGGCCACATGATTCTGTGCCAGTCACTTGGTCTTGTACCAGAGGATGTTCGGGGGCGGGCCTCTAGGTTGACAGTCTGGAGGATGGGGATGGTAGGCACTGGGTCCAAAATGAATTTAGTTCCATAGGTGTTTACTTGCTACATTTGGAGAGTGCAAAATCAGGCTCACTTCTACATAGAAACCAATCAGCTTGCAGGTTTTATTGCCAAAGCTTCATTGAACAAGCTGAGGTAAGAAGCTGATTAGTTTCTATGCAGAATCTAGACTGATTTTGCACTCTCCAGCTTTAGTAAATAAACTCCATAGTGTGTAGGTCTATGCCTGGTGAAGCACCACCTTTATCACATCCAAAAGGTGGCATTGAGGTGAAGTGTCATTCAAAAGGAATGAAATATGCGTAAAGCTGTCAAATATAAACATCCACAAAAAAAAAAAAAGCGAAGACTAACAAGACTTCTGTTACCATGTGATCATTTAAATATGGTTGATAAAATACTATCTACCTCTTTACTGTAAGAGAGGAGCCCCTTACCTTGGTGATCAGTGGGAAGAATGTCCCTTACATTGGTGGTCAGTGGGGAAACCAGCCCCTATATTTGTGGTCTTTAGGGAGAATGCGCTTTACATTGGTCAATGGGAAGAATGTCCTCGACATTGGTAGTCGATGGGAAGACCGCTCTTTATATTGGTAGTCAGTGTGAAGAAGGTCTCTTATAGTGGTGGTCACGGAAAATGACGACTCCTAAACTGGTAGCCAGTGAGAAAAATGTCCCTTATGTTGGTTATCAGTGGGAAGACTGACCCTTACATTGGTGGTCAGTGGGAAGAATGACCCTTACATTGGTGGTCAGTGAGAAGAATGTTCCTTACATTGGTGGTCAGTGGGAAGAATGTTCCTTACATTGGTGGTCAGTGGGAAGAATGCTCCTTACATTGGTGATCAGTGGGAAGAATGCTCCTTACATTGGTGGTCAGTGGGAAGAATGTTCCTTACATTGGTGGTCAGTGGGAAGAATGCTCCTTACATTGGTGATCAGTGGGAAGAATGCTCCTTACATTGGTGATCAGTGAGAAGAATGCTCCTTACATTGGTGATCAGTGGGAAGAATGCTCCTTACATTGGTGGTCAGTGGGAAGAATGTTCCTTACATTGGCGGTCAGTGGGAAGAATGTTCCTTACATTGGTGATCAGTGAGAAGAATGTTCCTTACATTGGTGATCAGTGAGAAGAAAGTTCCTTACATTGGTGATCAGTGGGAAGAATGTCCCTTACATTGGTGATCAGTGGGAAGAATGCTCCTTACATTGGTGATCAGTGGGAAGAATGTCCCTTACATTGGTGGTCAGTGGGAAGAATGCTCCTTACATTGATGATCAGTGGGAAGAATGTTCCTTACATTGGTGATCAGTGGGAAGAATGTCCCTTACATTGGTGATCAGTGTGAAGAATGTCCCATACATTGGGGGTCAGTGGGAAGAATGTTCCTTACATTGGTGATCAGTGGGAAGAATGTTCCTTACATTGGTGATCAGTGGGAAGAATGTCCCTTACATTGGTGGTCAGTGGGAAGAATGTTCCTTACATTGGTGATCAGTGGGAAGAATGTTCCTTACATTGGTGATCAGTGGGAAGAATGTTCCTTACATTGGTGATCAGTGAGAAGAATGTTCCTTACATTGGTGATCAGTGGGAAGAATGTTCCTTACATTGGTGATCAGTGGGAAGAATGTTCCTTACATTGGTGATCAGTGAGAAGAATGCTCCTTACATTGGGGGTCAGTGGGAAGAATGTCCTTTAACTTGGTGGTCAGTGGGATGCTACCCTCGCATCAATAAAGGGATTAATTTGGAGTGCGGCCATCCGGACTTTTTCTGCTCATATGTATCCTGCATACTGAGCCAGCACCCTATCTGTGTGGGGGAGGTGAGAATTTGGAATTGGTATCCTGAGCGGTTTACCATTTAAATAACAATCGTTGGTGTTGGTGGTTACTTACAGTACATAAAAAATGCAAAAACAATCTCTACTGGTCTTGTGCTGCCGACTGCTAGGTGGTGCCAGAACTGTGTAGGCACAATCATGCAGAACAAGCTGCTAGTGTTGAAGGAGCCCCTAGTAACCTTTGGAGGAAACTTATAGTTTGTAGAACCCTGTTTGAAAAAGGCTGATCTATATCATTTTAGCCCAAAAAACATTGTATAGTCATCGGGGGGCTGTTTATGGACTTTTGGTAGGAGTGGTCCTCCTACCTTCCCTGAGCGGACAGGACAGTGGCTCTAATGAATAATGCATTTTGTGACAATACACTGGCCTAACCCCGGGGTGGTCAGTTGGCACAAGAGGGTGGTATGATGACACAAAAGGTATGTACCGAGGGCTAACTCCTACATGCTTTATTTTATATGGATTGTTTCACTCAAAAATACCAACAAAAGACACCTCCTCGTCCCCTACCACACAAAGACATCCTACTTCAGAAATTGCAAATCTCGCACTTTTCACTGTGATATCAGATCATCTAAACAAGTGGTCTCCAAACTGCGGCCTGCAGGCTGAATGTGACCCTTTGCTTGCTTTTATCCGGCCCTTGGGGCACTGTTATGAGGCACCATCTCTTCTATTGACAGTGGGGCATGATTCCTCCCACTGACACCAGCAATGGGGAACTATTACCCCCACTGATATAAATGATGGGACACTATTTCCTCCAACTGACACCAATGATAGGGCACTATTCCTCCCACTGACACCAATGATGGGGCACTATTCCTCCCACTGACACCAATGATGGGGCACTATTCCTCCCACTGACACCAATGATAGGGCACTATTCCTCCCACTGACACCAATGATAGGGCACTATTCCCCCCACTGACACCAATGATGGGGCACTATTCTTCCAACTGACACCAATGATAGGGCACTAGTCCTCCCACTGACACCAATGATGGGGCACTAGTCCTCCCACTGACACCAATGATGGGGCACTAGTCCTCCCACTGACACCAATGATGGGGCACTAGTCCTCCCACTGATAGCAAGGACAGAGCACTATTCCTGCCACTGACAATAAGGATGGGGTGCTATTCCTTCCACTATTACCAATGATGGGGCACTATTCCGCTCACTAATACCAATAATGGAACACTATTCCTCCGACTGACACCAATGATAGGGCACTATTCTTCACACTGACAGCAAGGACAGAGCACTATTCCTGCCACTGACAACAAGGATGGGGTGCTATTCCTTCCACTAATACCAATGATGGGGCACTATTCCGCTCACTAATACCAATGACGGAACAGTATTCCTCCCACTGACACCAATTATGGGACACTATTCCCCCTACTAATACCAATGATGGGGCACTAGTCTCCTCCTAATGACTACAGGCGCCATGTAATATTTTGACTCCCACTGATGCCAGGGCATTTTGTATTCCCACTGGTTAGTCTGGCCCCCCCTAAAATCTGAAGGGGAGTACACTGGCCCCTTGCTTAAAAAGTTTGGAGACCCCTGATCTAAACTATAAAGTCTTATTACATTTTATGTCCAAGACTTGACGGAGAGCCCTGGTAAGCCCGTTAACATGAACTTATCCTTTAAGCTGAAGCGTTTCCTGATGTTTGGCTGTCGGTGTCGGATATGTCAGACAAGAACCCTACAGACACGTTTAGCTTGAAACAGTTAAAGCCACGGTAGAACGGGGACACGGCGAGAAGTCATAAATTCAGCAGTCGGCACCTGTCTTCCCTAGCAGCTCGCCAACAGATGAGACGGGACTCCTGGAGAAGCTCTGGATAAAACCAGTTCCTAAATAGTTGTGAAACATATGGAATTCATAACTCCCCATATCATAACCCGCTGCTACTTCACATGTCATTGGGATTTGTACATGTGAAACATGCAGACAAACACAGGAACGGACATAAATCAGACACAATGACTAATGGTGCAATAATACAAGACAGCAATAAACTGCCAGAATCGGGAGGCTTCACCCGCTTACCAGGTCATGGATCTCCGAGCAGAAGACAGAATGGACCCCGATAATGAAGGGCGTTGGGGAGCTTAAGACCTCGAGAAGCTGCGCTGGAAGGATCGGAATGTAGGGATAGCTGCAAGATAAAGACAGAGGGGTTAGAAGAAGGGTGATGAGGACCATGTGAAAAGAGCTTCCAATGAATGGCAAAAGGGTTGGGCACCCGAATCCATATCAGACGGACACCCCTGAAGCAAATTTTGGTCCATTATATCATGCAGAACTATTGACAATCCCAATTAACATTATAAACATTCATTTCAACAAGAATCTTCCATGACGTAGGTGCATGTAACACATTTTATCCAAAAAACATACCTGTAAAAGCCCCCCTTGTGTAGATCCCAAAAGCCCTGAGACTGCTGCTGGGTGCCGCAATCTTAGATTTCATGTGACACTCTATAGGAGTGCTTCTCACCCACCAGGCTGTAGCCCACTGCTGGGCCATAGCCTCCCTTCTACCCAGGCCTTCAGCCAATCACAGATCCACTAACCTCCCATAGAGCCACCCCTGCAGATCCCTTAACCTCCGCACATTGACACCCAACCTCCCATAGTGACCTCAGGTCCCCAGAGAGTCCCCACACTGCCCCCTAGCTTAGGCATCTCCAATCCCGACCCATGGGCCGGATGTGGCCCTTTGCTTGCCTAGATCAGGCCCTTGGCGCACTATTTATTCAACGGATACGATGCACTATTCCTTCCACTGACACAAAGAACGGAGCAGCGATCCCTTAACCTCCGCACAATGACATCCAACCTCCCATAGTGACCTCAGGTCCCCAGAGAGTCCCCACACTGCCCCCTAGCTTAGGCATCTCCAATGCCAACCCATGGGCCGGATGTGGCCCTTCGCTTGCCTAGATCAGGCCCTTGGCGCACTATTTCTTCAACGGATACGATGCACTATTCCTTCCACTGACACAAAGAACAGAGCAGCATTCCTCCCACGGCTAACAGCAATGGGGCACTATTCCTCCCGTTGACACCAGAGATAGGGAACCAATTCTCCCACTGACACCAATGGTGTCAATTTTTTAACTCCTACTGGCCACCAAGCCTTTGGTATTGTTTATTCCCACTGAAGCTGGGGCATTTTCTACTCCCACTGGCCACAGTCCGGCCCCCCTAAAGTCTGAAGGACAGTAAACTGGCCATTTGTTTTGAGACCCCTGCCCTAGCTTAAAGCATAGCTTCCAGCCCCCCCCCCCCCCTATAGTGCCTCTTAAGGCCCGTACACACGATCAGACTTTTTGACAACCAACATGCAAATTAGCTGGTTTGGACCAACATCCGACCGTGTGTACGCTCCATCGGACCAACTTTTTCCAGGTTTCATCGGACTTTGTTGGCTGTGCGAACGGACCAACTTTCTGCCAACAAAAGTCCGATGGACCAAAGTCCGACCGTGTGTACACAAAACCAACAGACTTTTGTACAAACCAATGCAGAACCAATGCAAAAGATCAGACAACAATACAGAGGTTGACCAAAGGTGGCGGTAAAGAGCAGAAAAACCAAGTGATTTGGTGAAAGTTGGCTGAAAAAGTCCTGCCGTGTGTATGCAATACCAACTTGAGGCCAACGCCCTTTGGACAAAAATCCACAGGAAAGTTGGTCCACAGTCCGATCGTGTGTATGAGGCTTTACAGTGTCCCACAATGCCACCCCCAGTACCTGCAGTGCACTCCGGTCTACCACATTGTCCCAGGAAAGTTCCCAGCCCCCTGGAGAGACACACATCCCATCTACCACAGTTGTCCTCCAGTCCCTTTAAGACTTTCAATACATATTTTGTATTCCCATAGTTTTATTGCGTTATAAACTTATATTTTTAAATTTGGGGCATGGAAGGTTTTGGAAGAATTTGCCAGGCCCTGGTCTCAATAAAGTTGGCAGCCACTACTCTACAGAATTCCCTTTACTCCAACCTTGGTAGCTACATGTTCATGTAGGGCAGTGCCGAGATAAGGTTATCTAGCGCCCAAAAAAAAAATATGCCAAACTGGGTCTCTCCCCCCCCCCCTTCCTTAGGGTTAGGGTCAGGGTGCCACCATCCCTGTAATAAACTATTGCTCCCTCCTGCCCACCCCTTGTCCTGGCCCTGATGAAGGGAGTCTTATACCTGAAAAAAAGCATCCTATGTGTAGACCCCAAAAGCCCTGTTTCAGGGTGCTGACATTTTATAGGTGATATCAACAGCCCCCGCAGACTCAGAGCTGTCACTCACGTGACGCTCTATAGTTTTTCCCTCTCGCTCATCCCCCAGCAACATAAGAGGTTAAGTGGGAAGGGGTGGAGGAGCTGGGCCAGCACGGAGGGTAATTAAACACTCACAGATATAAAGAGGGCTATGACATACAAGGAGGGAGGGGGCTGTGCTAGAGAATTGAATCTTCCTTGATTATTTTTTTCCTAACATTTTCTATGAAGTTCAGAGGCACATTACAAGTTAATAAAAATAATCAATGTAATGGAAAAACATTGCATAGGGGCCGTTATGCAGGGTCACTACATAATTTGTTGGTGCTACAAAGAATACTGGAAAAAAATAAGATTTGAGTACTTGCTGAAAAATCTTCTTCTTTGAGTCCATTGAGTATACAGAATGTCATTAAATGCTGGGGGGGTATACTGCCGCCTACAGGAGGTTGGGCACTAGCAAAAAATTTAACTCATGTGTCCCTCAATGGACAAAAATAGTTTAAAAAGGTAAAGTTGTGCTCATAAGTTTACATACCCTGGCAGACTTTATGATTTCTTGGCCATTTTTCAGAGAATATGGATGATAACACACAAACTTTTCTTTCTCTCATGGTTAGTGTTTGGCTGAAGCCATTTATTATCAATCAACTGCGTTTACTCTTTTTAAAATCATAATGACAACAGAAACTACCCAAATGACCCTGATCAAAAGTTTACATACCCCAGTGATTTCGGCCTGATAACATGCACACAAGTTGACACAAAGAGGTTTGAATGGCTATTAAAAGGTAACCATCCTCACCTGTGATCAGTTTGCTTGTAATTAGGCCCCTTTCATATTGGGGCGTTTTCAGGCGCTTTATCGTTAAAAAAAGCGCCTGTAAAGCGCTTGAAAGAAGCCTCATCTGCAATCCCAATGTGAAAGCCCAAGTGCTTTATGAGCCCTTTCACACTGCCAGCGCCCGAAAAACGCTCGTAAAGCACCGCTTAAACTAGCAGCGCTTTACCAGCGTTTTTCGAGCGCTTTTAACCCCTGCTAGTGGCCAAATAAAGGGTTAAAAGTGCCCACAAAGCGCTGCTGCCAAAGGCGCTTTTTGGGCGTTTTTCATGCGCTTTTTGGGCGTTTTGCAGGCGCTTCCCATTGATTTCAATGGGAAGGGGCGCTTTAGGAGCGGTGTATTCACCGCTCCAAAAGCGCTGCAAAGAAGCTGCTTGCAGGACTTTTTTTGACGCCCTGCCAGCGCAGCCCCTTAGTGTGAAAGCACTCGGGCTTTCACATTGGGATTGCAGATGAGGCTTCTTTCAAGCGCTTTAAGGGCGCTTTTTTAATGCTAAAATGCCCCAGTGTGAAAGGGATCTCAGTGTGAAAGCACTCAGGCTTTCACATTGGGATTGCAGATGCTTTTTTCAAGCACTTTACAGGCGCTTTTTTTAACGATAAAGCGCCTGAAAAACGCCTGAAAAAAGCCCCAGTGTGAAAGGGGCCTTAGTGTGTGTGTGTATAAAATGTCAATGAGTTTCTGGACTCCGGACAGACCCTTGCATCTTTCATCCAGTGCTGCACTGATGTTTCTGGATTCTGAGTCACGGGGAAAGCAAAAGAATTGTCAAAGGATCTGCGGGAAAAGGTAGTTGAACTGTATAAAACAGGAAAGGGATATAAAAAGATATCCAAGGAATTGAGAATGCCAATCAGCAGTGTTCAAACTCTAATCAAGAAGTGGAAAATTCTGTTGAAACCAAACCACGGTCAGGTAGACCAACTAAAATTTCAGCCACACCTGCCAGGAAAATTGTTCGGGATGCAAAGAAAAAACCCACAAATAACTTCAGGTGAAATACAGGACTCTCTGAAAACATGTGGTGTGGCTGTTTTAAGATGCACAATAAGGAGGCACTTGAAGAAAGATGGGCTGCATGGTCGAGTCGCCAGAAGAAACTCATTGCTACGCAAATGCCACAAAGTATCCCACTTACAATACGCCAAACAGCACAGAGACAAGACTCAAACCTTCTGCCACAAAGTCATTTGGAGTGACGAGACCAAAATTTAGCTTTTTGGCCAGTCACATAAGTGCTTTATTTAGAGAGGAGTCAACAAGGCCTATGATGAAAGGTCCACCATCCCTACTGTGAAACACGGAGGTGGATCGCTGAAGTTTTGTGGATGTGTGAGCTACAAAAAAACACAGGAAATGTGCTCAAAATTGATGGCAAGATGAATGCAGTATGTTATCAAAAAATACTGGAGGAACATTTGCATTCATCAGCCAGGAAGCTGCGCATGGGACGTACTTGGACATTCCAACATGACAATGATCCAAAACACAAGGCCAAGTCCACCTGTCATTGGCTACAGCAGAATAAAGTGAAGGTTCTGGAGTGGCCATCTCAGTCTCCTGACCTCAATATCATTGAGCCGCTCTGGGGGAGATCTCAAACGTGCCGTTCGTGCGAGACAGCCCAAGAATTTACAGGAACTGGAGGCCTTTATGCCAAGAGAAATGGGCAGCTTTACCATCTGAGAAGATAAAGAGCCTCATCCACAAATACCACAAAAGACTTCAAGCGGTCATTGATGGTAAAGGGGGCAATACACGGTGTTGAGAACTTTTGATCGGGGTCATTTGGGTAGTTTCTGTTTTCATTATGATTGAAAATGAGTAAACACAGTTGATTGATAATAAATGGCTTCAGCCAAACACTAACCATGAGTGAAAGAAAAGTTTTTGTGTTATCATTCATATTCTCCGAAAAATGGCCAAGAAATCATAAATTCTGCCAGGGTGTGTAAACTTATGAGCACAACTGTAATTTAAATGTCATTTTTTTTATATAGTTTGCAAGTTGATGTTTAGAGTGAGTGTATGTATATATATATATATATATATATATATATATATATATATATATATATATATATATATATACACATACACATACACACACACACACACACACACACTTAGATACATACACACACACACACACACGTCGTAGCATTTCTTAGGACCCTTTAATAAATAGGGCAGTACGTGTTCATTTTCTTTACGCTCACCTGTACTTCAGAGGGTACATGAGCGCTTCCAACGCCCGGCTTGCATCGCTGAGACGCTGGAAACTGGAGGAATGGAAGAGGACTTTGTTTTCGGTAAGCACCGCGCAGAGGAGGCTGAGAACGTTTTGGATTCCTAAAAGAAACAAACCAGCACAAGAGTTTTCAGAAAAGAATGCAAATTCCAAAGCAATATCAATCCAATCTGCAAACAATAACTAGATAAAGGAATGTGTTGGAAGGCGGACTGGAAAAATCTGCATCAAGCCCGGGCAATCTGGGGTCAATGGGTGGGAAAAAGCCCTCGCCAAAACTGTTGGGCAGGCTACCCCGATGGGCAGCATCTAAAAAGGCCCCGCGGTGTTGTCATAATGAACTGACAAGTGTTGTTTGACTTCTTCTGTGCAAAGTGCCCATGGGAATTAAAGCGCTACTTCTGAAAAAAAAAATGCAAATTCTTAAAAAGCCATTCCACGATATAAGTAAAAACATTCGGGGGAGCTACTAAAGGTATCCTGTAGATGTCTGCGCTGTGCTAAACTCAGAAAGTGTACTTGGTTTACTGTATAATCCCCTGCAGAATACACACACACAACACTATACTAGATCAGTAAGAGGACAACAGGAATGTACTTCCCGCAGTCTGCACCGTATAACTTAAAGCATCCTGCATCACAAATCATAGTCAAATTTTCCAGGGCAATTCTGAATCTGATTAGTGCTTCTGAAGACTCTCTTAGTATGGACATTTTTTATTTTTTATTTCATGGTCTCTGTGTGAGAGGTAGCAGGTAGGATGCTCCAGGATTACCAGCCGACGCGCCGCCAGGATCACCAGCCGACGCGCCGCCAGGATCACCAGCCGACGCGCCGCCAGGATCACCAGCCGACGCGCCGCCAGGATCACCAGCCGACGCGCCGCCAGGATCACCAGCCGACGCGCCGCCAGGATCACCAGCCGACGCGCCGCCAGGATCACCAGCCGACGCGCCGCCAGGATCACCAGCCGACGCCAGGATCACCAGCCGACGCGCCGCCAGGATCACCAGCCGACGCGCCGCCAGGATCACCAGCCGACGCGCCGCCAGGATCACCAGCCGACGCGCCGCCAGGATCACCAGCCGACGCGCCGCCAGGATCACCAGCCGACGCGAGCCAGGATCACCAGCCGACGCGAGCCAGGATCACCAGCCGACGTGCCGCCAGGATCACCAGCCGACCTGAGCCAGGATCACCAGCCGACCTGAGCCAGGATCACCAGCCGACCTGAGCCAGGATCACCAGCCGACCTGAGCCAGGATCACCAGCCGACCTGAGCCAGGACAGGATCACCAGCCGACCTGCGCCAGGATCACCAGCCGACCTGCGCCAGGATCACCAGCCGACGTGAGCCAGGATCACCAGCCGACGTGAGCCAGGATCACCAGATTACAGATCAAAGGGGGCTGTGTGGACTGGTGTAGTATTAGTAGGGACAGGTCACCTCAGCATTCCAGAGTGGGAAGACTACACATTCCACCATGCCTCTGAGATTAACCTACCAGCATGTCTTTGGCGTGTGGGAGGTATTGGCTCCAGTTTTCATTGGCTACAGCAGAATAAAGTGAAGGTTCTGGAGTGGCCATCTCAGTCTCCTGACCTCAATATCATTGAGCCCCTCTGGGGAGATCTCAAACGTGCCGTTCATGCAAGACAGCCCAAGAATTTACAGGAACTGGAGGCTTTTTGCCAAGAGGAATGGGCAGCTTTACCATCTGAGAAGATAAAGAGCCTCATTGGTGGGCTGGTGTAGTATTAGTAGGGACAGGTAACCTCAGAACTCCAGAGTGGGGAGACTACACATTCCACCATGTCTCTGAGATTAACCTACCAGCATGTCTTTGGAGTGTGGGAGGTAAAAAAATAAAATAAAAAAGTACCCATGTGCAAAGTGTCCATGGGAATTAAAGGCTTTATTAAACAATATTTTTTTATCTAAGGGAAGAAAGAGGTATTTTTATTTTATGTCCTACTGATCCACATGAAGTTTGAAACGTATGGACAGGTTCACAGGACTGTACCTAAAACAGAAAGGGGTGCTGCTGGAACTTGTAGTCTGCTGACCAAACATGCTTTTACAATCTAAGATTATACAATGTGCTTCGTATACAAGCACATCGCCGTGACACGTTCTGTTTCTGATTGTCGAGGAATTTCACGAGTAAGCAGAATCTAAAAACAGACACGAGCCTTTCCGCCGATTCATCTTTTAATCTGAAGCGTCGTAAGGAAAAACAATTCCGGCACAATGGAAAAGTAAACAGACTGCATCATCCGAGTCCTATAGAACCGCGGAGACGTTAATGTGATTAGGACGCCACGATTCAGCATATGGATTATAACAAATGCAGTTTTAAAACCTGGCTTTCCGCTGGAGAGTATACAAAAAAACAAATACTGGGGCAAGAGAGAGTGGAGGAAAAATGTGACATTATCCCACGCAGCAAAATAAAAAATAAATAAAATGAAAAAAAAAAAAAAATGATATGATGTTGTTTTATATTACAGTATTATATTACACAGCAAAAATTCCCTCTTCAGTCTGACCGTGACACAGAACAGACTGTGAGGAGGTCAGCACATTCTAAACCCATACTTCATCCCGGGAGGCTGAACCTATCGAACCTTCTTTTTTCTTGGTAACCCCACTGGTGGCATTTTGTATCTAGGTTCCCCCCCTGCTGCAGCTCTATGTGGAGGATGCAGTAAGAAGGGTGAATGGGGTGTCAGAACCCAGGAAAGTCATGGGGAGATGTCAGGCTAAGAGCAAGGGTAACGCCACTTTTATGGGGGGAAAAATAGCTAATCAAAAAATGTATTTTTATATATATATATATATATATATATATATATATATATATATATATATATATCTATATCTATATCTATATCTATATATATATATATATATATATAAATATCTATATCTACAGTTGTTATCATAAGTTTACATACCCTGTCAGAATTTATGATTTATTGGCAATTTTTCAGAGAATATGAATAACAACACAAAAACTTTTCTTTCATTCATGGTTAGTGTTTGGCTGAAGCCATTTATTATCAATCACCTGTGTTTACTCTTTTTAAATCATAATGACAACAGAAATCACCCAAATGACCCTGATCAAAAGTTTACATACCCTGGAATGTTTGGCCTTGGTACAGACACAGAAGGTGGCACACACAGTTTAAAATGGCAATTAAAAGGTTAATTTCCGACATTTGTGGCTTTTTAAATCACAATTAGTGTCTGTGTATAAATAGCAAATGAGTTTGTTAGCTCTCAAATGGATGCACTAAGCAGGCTAGACACTGAGCCATGAGGAGGTAGAAAAGAACAGTCAAAAAAAGACCTGCGTAACAAGGTAATGAAACTTTACAAAGATGGAAAAGGATACAAAAAGATATACAAAGAGTTGAATATGCCAAGCAGTACTGTTCAATCACTTTTTAAGAAGTGGAAAATTCGTGGCTCTTTTGATACCAAGCCAAGGTCAGGTAGACCAAGAAAGATTGCAGCCACAACTGGTGGAGGAATTGCTCAGGATACAAAGAAAAACCCACAGGTAACCTCTTTACCACAGGTAAAGGAGAAATACAGGCTGCTCTCCATAAAGACGCTGTGGTTGTTTTTAAAGGAGCACAATTCAACGACACTTGAACAAAAAAGAGCTGCATAGTTGAGCTGCCAGAAGGAAGCTTTTACTGCGCCGATGCCACAAAAAAGCCCAATGAGGCATGTCAAGGTGTTGTTGGGCATATTGTGACCAGGCTTTTTTGAGGAACTTGCACAGTAAAGGCTTCTTTCTGGTAACTTGAAAATGCAGCTATTTTTTGTTCAAGTATCATCGTATTGTGCTCCTTAAAAACAACCACACCGTCTTTTTTCAGAGCAGCTTGAGGTTACTTGTGGGTTTTTCTTTGTATCCTGAACAGTTCCTGTGGCAGTTGCAGCTGAAATCTTTCTTGATCTACCTGACCTTGGCTTGGTATCAAGAGATCCCCACATTTTCCACTTCCTATTAAGCGATTGAACAGTACTGACTGGCATATTTAAGGCTTTGGATGTCTTTTTATAGCCCTTTCCATCTTTGCAAAGTTTCATTACCTTGTTACGCAGGTCTTTTGACTGTTCTTTTCTACCTCCTAATGGCTCAGTGTCTAGCCTGCTATTTATACACAGACACCAATTGTGATTTAAAAAGCCGCAAATGTGGGAAATTAACCTTTAATTGCCATTTTAACCTGTGTGTGCCACCTTCTATGTCTGTATCAAGGCCAAACATTCCAGGGTATGTAAACTTTTGATCGGAGTCATTTGGGTAGTTTCTGTTGTCATTATGATTTAAAAAGAGTAAACACAGCTGATTGATAATAAATGGCTTCAGCCAAACACTAACCAGGAGTGAAAGAAATGTTTTTGTGTTATCATTCATATTCTTTAAAAAAATGGCCAAGAAATCAAATTGTGCCAGGGTATGTAAACTTATGAGCACAACTCTGTGTGTGTGTATATATATATATATATATATATATATATATATATATATATATATATATATATATATATATATAATTTGCTACACAAGTCATACTGTAATTTAATGTTATTAAAAATGACCTTTCCTTTTCAATCTGCAGCTCTGAAATTTTCTGTAATACACAACATGGCAACCTGAAGGTGTTCTGTACACAGATGGTGTACAGAACACCCCCCAGAAATATAATTTCCTGCTTGTGTGATTAGATTAGATATAAGAGATAGTCAAAGACTGCAGACATGATAAAAGATATGGCAACTTGGAGGCATTCTGTACACAGACCTAATTTCCTAATTGTGTGATTGGCTCACTGACATGATACAAAAGATGGTCAAAGACTGCAGACATGATACAAAAGATGGTCAAAGACTGCAGACATGATACAAGAGATGGTCAGAGACTGCAGACATGATACAAGAGATGGTCAGAGACTGCAGACATGATACAAGAGATGGTCAGAGACTGCAGACATGATACAAGAGATGGTCAGAGACTGCAGACATGATACAAGAGATGGTCAGAGACTGCAGACATAATACAAGAGATGGTCAGAGACTTCAGACATGATACAAGAGATGGTCAGAGACTGCAGACATGATACAAGAGATGGTCAGAGACTGCAGACATGATACAAGAGATGGTCAGAGACTGCAGACATGATACAAGAGATGGTCAGAGACTGCAGACATGATACAAGAGATGGTCAGAGACTGCAGACATAATACAAGAGATGATCAGAGACTGCAGACATGATACAAGAGATGGTCACAGACTTCAGTCATGATACAAGAGATGGTCAGAGACTGCAGACATGATACAAGAGATGGTCAGAGACTGCAGACATGATACAAGAGATGGTCAGAGACTGCAGACATGATACAAGAGATGGTCAGAGACTGCAGACATAATACAAGAGATGATCAGAGACTGCAGACATGATACAAGAGATGGTCACAGACTTCAGACATGATACAAGAGATGGTCAGACTGCAGGCATTAAAAAAAAAAAAAAAAAAAAAACGGTCGTCAGACACTGGAAGCATTCTATAAAACCAACCGTAAATGAATGGAACCTCGGCTGGTTCAGCAGGGACCAGTCGAGATTCGATCCATCTATGGGCAGGCTGGTTGTACTGAAGTTGATCCATCGATTGACTTCAGTACAACCAGCTAGTTGGATTTTTTTTCCATGTGATCACTGCTGCCAGCTATAGCAGCCAGCAGTGATCACTGTGTTCTGCCAGCAGGGAAGGCCCCCCCTTGCTGGCAAAACACAATAGCGGTGGGGGAGGGATTCCTGCATCAACACTGTGTTGATGGGGGAATCAAGCTATTTTCTTTCCTTCCACACGCTGGTCTACCTGCTGCTTTAGAGTTGTTGGAGACTGGAGACATACTTTGGGAGTCTAATGCCCCGTACACACGGTCGGAGAATCCAACCACAAAATCCATCGGATTTTTTCCGAAGGATTGTGCCCGACACTGGTGTTGCATACACACGGTCGGACAAAGTTGTCGGAAAATCCGATCATTCTGAACGTGGTGACGTTCGTTGCCTACGATGGGACTACGTAGAGGCTAGTAGCCAATAGCTTTGGTCTTGTAATGTGATCTGAGCATGCGTGGCACTTTGTCCGTCGGAATTCGCTACACACGATCGGAAAAAGTCCGATAGGACTTTGTTGTCGGAAAATTTGAGAGCAGGAGATAAAACTTTGTCCGTCCGATGGAGCCTACACACGGTCGGAATTTCCGACAACATTGTCCGATAGGACATTTTCCGTCGGAAAATCCGACCGTGTGTACGGGGCATTAGACTGGAGACAAATTACATGGGAATGCTAGAGATCACTATTATAAAAAACAGGACAATATGGGAACACAGATTATTGTCTGGAGGGGACCCCCAAGAGCCAACACAAAAAGTGCCAAAGGGCCGCACGTTAGGCACCGGGGGGGGTGTAGAGAACAACAAAATGTTTTTTTCTTATGTAAACGTCAGCTTTAGGAAGATTTTTGACTGGCGACAGGTATTCCACTCCCGGAATCATCCATACACATCCGGAATCTGGAATAAACAGGAGATAGCAACTTCCCCGTGTTTTTATGAATGCAGATCTAATGAAAAATAATTTAAAAAACATCCTTAAGCAACAAAAAACACATCAATCTGTCTTTCCTGCTGTCACATTAGACCGTCAGATAAACACGTGTCACCCGATCAGTGGGTAGAAGGTGAAGTGTTTTGTGGGGGAAGTTGGTCCTTGACACTGGTCTCCGCTCTATTATTACACCATCTGCTATGTATAGATCGGGGGCTTCACCAACTGAGCGTCGTAGGGGGGGGGGGGGGGGGGCTGCTGCAACTTCTGTGACTGGACGCAAAATCACGACACGTGCGGAGCTCGTAGGCCTCATGGAAGTGTTACACGGATACATTACTTATTATATTACTTAGACCTGATGCTAGAACACCTTCAAAAGGTCATAAAAATGTCAGCCCTTTCATGCCCTGACACCTTAATAGGCACAGAGTAAATATCTATTCTGCAGCTAAATTACATTTAGAACGGCTCATTGTGTGATTTATATTGAACTATGCAGAGCTCCACCCATCTTGCGTTGATAACAGAATGTTAGCGATGGGCGGAGATTTAGCTAGAAAGTGTTTGCGTTATTACGGTCCCATAATGAGCGGTTATAAAATGTAATTAGCTACAGAATATATATTTACTCTGCATCTATTAAAGGGGTCAGGACACAAAAGGACTGACATGTTTATGGCAGGTAAGTCAGGTTAACAAGAAATAATTATTTGCTTATTAAAAAAGGGTTAAAGGTTTAGGTTTCTCTTTTATGTAAGCCTTTGACCACTTCTTCCTGGGTGGACATCATTTGATGTCCTCGGATGGAAGTGGTTATACCAGGATGATCAAAAACGTAGAACCTTGGTGATTTGGTGGTGGTTTAATTGAGTCGCTATTAATATTGTCCCCTCAAGAGGGCCAAATTATATGGATAAATTATGGACAGCGTTTGCTCCGCCTTATACTAATACTGCATCATCGGAACCTGGAGTCACCATTGGCGGTAACCTTCAACAGTGGGAGCCAACAGAGGACATCAGCGTGGGATAGGTCCCCCAAAAAAAGAAGACCTACAAGCTCAGCAGACTCCTTTTGCTTTATGGAAAGAGAGTCCAACATATCTGGTGAGTGCGGAGTGTCTATAGTCCCCGACGAGGTATTAGAAAAGGGTTAAAGATTTTGGTTTCTCTTTTATGTAAGGCTTTAACCACTTCTTCCTGGGTGGACATCATTTGACGTCTTTGGATGGAAGTGGTTATACCACGATGATCAAAAACATTGTACCTTGGTGATTTGGTGGTGGTTTGAGTCGCTATCAATATTGTCCCCTCAAGAGGGCCAAATTATATGGATAAATTATGGCCATCGCTTGCTCCGCCTTATACTAATACTGCATCATCGGAACCTGGAGCTCCAGAGTCACCATTGGCGGTAACCTTCAACAGTGGGAGCCAACAGAGGACATCAGAGTGGGATAGGTCCCCCAAAAAAAGACCTACAAGCTCAGCAGACTCCTTTTGCTTTATGGTAAGGGGGTCCAACGTATCTGGTGAGTGCAGAGTGTCTACAGTGCCGACGAGGTATTAGAAAAGGGTTAAAGGTTTAGGTTTCTCTTTCATGTAAGCATTTAACCACTTCTTCCTGGGTGGACATCATTTGACGTCCTCGGATGGAAGTGGTTATACCAGGATGATCAAAAACATTGAACACCCGTGGCCTTGGTGATTTGGTGGTGGTTTAACTGAGCCACTGCTATCAATATTCCTCAAGAGGGCCAAATTATATGGATAAATTATGGACAGCGTTTGCTCCGCCTTATACTAATACTGCATCATCGGAACCTGGAGCTCCAGAGTCACCATTGGCGGTAACCTTCAACAGTGGGAGCCAACAGAGGATATCGGAGTGGGATAGGTCCCCCAAAAAAAGACCTACAAGCTCAGCAGACTCCTTTTGCTTTATGGAAAGGGAGTCCAACATATCTGGTGAGTGCGGAGTGTCTATAGTCCCTGACAAGGTATTAGAAAAGGGTTAAAGGTTTTGGTTTCTCTTTTATGTAAGCCTTTAAAACCACTTCTTCCTGGGAGGACATCATTTGATGTCCTCGGATGGAAGTGGTTGTACCAGGATGATCAAAAACATTGAACACCCGTGGCCTTGGTGATTTGGTGGTTTAATTGAGCTGCTGCTATCAATATTCCTCAAGAGGGCCAAATTATATGGATAAATTATGGACAGCGCTTGCTCAGCCTTATACTAATACTGCATCATCTGATCCTGGAGCTCAAAAGTCACCATTGGAGGTAACCTTCAACAGTGGGAGCCAACAGAGGATATCAGAGTGGGATAGGTCTCCAAAAAAAAGACCTACAAGTTCAGCAGACTCTTTTTGCTTTAGGATAAGGGAGTCCAACATATCTGGTGAGTGCGGAGTGTCTATAGTCCCTGATGAGGTGGATGCACAGATACCACTGGGATACGGAACACAACAGCACTTTACTACAAAGAAAAGACGTTGTTTTGCACAGTTATCACTCTAAGCACTTTATTTGTCACCATCTTCAATTGATTTATTTGTACAGCACATGATTGATATTGTATGATTTAGTAACATACACATAATAGTGGCACTTTATATTAGTATAAGACGGAGCAAGAGTTATTTATAATTTATCTATACCAGGATGATGCCTGCAGCTACAGGCATCAGCCTGGCAGTGGCGGCCGCTCCATTAGGGGCGCATTGGTGCCCCCTTCATAATCTACATGCAGGGCACCGGATGCATGGATTCCGTTTTTTTTTTTTTTTTTTAAAGCACATAATTAGAGCCTTAAGCTCTAATTGGCTTAAAAAAAGGCGGCACAGTGGTGTAGCGGGTAGCACTTTTGCCTAGCAGTAGGGTTGCTGGTTCGAATCCCAGCCACGACACCACCTGCCAGGAGTTTGCATGTTCTCCCTGTGCCTACGTGGGTTTCCTCCGGGTACTCCGATTTCCTCCCATACTCCAAAGACATGCTGGTAGGTTAATTGGATCCTGTCTAAATTGTCCCTAGTATGTATGAATGTGAGTTAAGGACCTTTGAGTGTAAGCTCCTTGAGGGTAGGGACTGATGTGAATGTACAATGTACAGTATATGTAAAAGTGCTGCATAAATTGACGGCGCTATACGAGTGCCTGATATAAATAAATAAATAAAAATAAAAAAGGGTGGGCTTGGGGTACAGAGCACTGCACCCTGAGCCCACCCAGTTGTGTGACATTAGCAAATTAATATTTGCTAATATCTTCCTGCTTCTTCTCCTGGCCAATCAGAAAGATGGTCCTGAGACCCGATTGGTCAGGGAGTCTTAGGCTCATCACCTGGCCAATACCATCCCTACAGTGAAGCATGGTGGTGGCAGCATCATGCTGTGGGTTTTTTTAGCGACAGGAACTGGGAGACTAGTCAGGATCGAGGGAAAGGTGAATGCAGCAAGGTACAGAGACATCGCTGATGAAAACCTGCTCCAGAGCGCTCTGGACCTCAGACTGGGGCAAAGGTTCGTCTTCCAACAGAGCAACAACCCTAAGCACACAGCCAGGATAACAAAGGAGTGGCTACAGGACAACTCTGTAAATGTCCAAGAGTGGCCCAGCCAGAGCCCAGACTTGAACCCGATTGAACATCTCTGGAGAAATATGAAAATGGCTGTGCACCAACGCTCCCCATCCAACGTGATGGAGATTGAGAGGTCCTGCAAAGAAGAATGGGAGAAACTGCCCAATAGGTGTGCCAAGCGTGTAGCATCAAACATAAAAAAAACTTAAGGGTTTAATTGGTGACAAAGGTGCTTCACCAAGTATTGAGCAAAGGCTGTGAATGTATTTTTATTAAATTTGCAAAGATTTCAAACAAACTTCTTTCACGTTGTCATTATGGGGGATTGTTTGTAGAATTTTGAGGAAAATAATTAATTTTATGCATTTTGGAATAAGACTAACATAACAAAATGTGGAAAAAGTGAAGCGCTGTAAACAGGGGTAACCCTCAACATTTATATATAAATACAACACAAAATATGGAACATATGGCACGGAACGTGTGAATGTCCAATCACCAGTGACCTCCATGGCCACTCACATTGTGCGCTGGTCATTAAATGCAATCAAATTTCCACATAAAGTGAACCTCCTGGACCTCATAAACATTCATTAAAGGATAATTTGACTGTAAAGGAATTTCTGGCACAAGTCTGACAAACTCTTGAACCAAAAGGTTTAAACACGCTAACACATCCCCGAGGAGGCAAAATATGTTGGCAAACACCGACGCGAGAATACAATATGAATGGGCTGATGAGATAATAACTGTACGGAACGAGGGAAACATGGGAGTTTTAGTGACATGATATGATTGAGATTCGTAAGAAGTATAACACTACTACAGCAAGAAGATAGAGAACATTGCAAGAAAATAAATCATTTTCATCTTTAAAGTCTGAGCATTGAGGAAGATTTGTAACAAAGATTTCTGGAAAAAAGGGGGCCAGAGTGTGAAAAGTAAAGAAGTGATGACAACTTTAGTACATGGGTCATTTATAAGAAGGTTGTTGGTGGTATAAAAAAAAAAAAGTACCAACATGATGAGCTGTTACAAGTGTATCAAAAACATTGAATATAATTCAAATATTGGTGGAGAATTTTGCACTATATAGATCATGGCTTTTTTTTAACACGGAGGGACCCTTGAAATAATTTTCAGGTGTCAGGGAACCCTGCCGATACTCATATATACAGCCCAGGATGCATTGGCATGAGCAATACAATGAGATATAAGAACAGATGATAAATCAAAGACTAAAAAGTATTTTTGATGATCGCATTTACATGAGCCAAATAAATACCAGAAAAGGTGTTCCTTCACATTGGTGATCAGTGAAGTGCTGGTTTACACTGGTCATTGGTGGAGAAGGTTCCCCTCAGATTGGTGGTCAGTAGAAGGGCCAACTTACATTGGTGATCAGTGAGAAGAATGTTCCTTACATTGGTGGTCAGTGGGAAGAATGTTCCTTACATTGGTGATCAGTGGGAAGAATGTCCCTTACATTGGTGATCAGTGGGAAGAATGTTCCTTACATTGGTGGTCAGTGGGAAGAATGTCCCATACATTGGTGATCAGTGGGAAGAATGTTCCTTACATTGGTGATCAGTGGGAAGAATGTTCCTTACATTGGTGATCAGTGAGAAGAATGCTCCTTACATTGGTGATCAGTGGGAAGAATGTCCCATACATTGGTGATCAATGGGAAGAATGTTCCTTACATTGGTGATTAGTGGGAAGAATGTTCCTTACATTGGTGATCAGTGGGAAGAATGTTCCTTACATTGGTGATCAGTGAGAAGAATGTTCCTTACATTGGTGATCAGTGAGAAGAATGTCCCTTACATTGGTGATTAGTGGGAAGAATACTCCTTACATTGGTGATCAGTGGCAAGAATGTCCCTTACATTGGTGATCAATGGGAAGAATGTTCCTTACATTGGTGATTAGTGGGAAGAATGTTCCTTACATTGGTGATCAGTGGGAAGAATGTTCCTTACATTGGTGATCAGTGGGAAGAATGTTCCTTACATTGGTGATTAGTGGGAAGAATGTTCCTTACATTGGTGATTAGTGGGAAGAATACTCCTTACATTGGTGATCAGTGGCAAGAATGTCCCTTACATTGGTGATCAGTGAGAAGAATGTCCCTTACATTGGTGGTCAGTGGGAAGAATGTTCCTTACATTGGTGATCAGTGGGAAGAATGTTCCTTACATTGGTGATCAGTGGGAAGAATGTTCCTTACATTGATGGTCAGTGGGAAGAATGTCCCTTACATTGGTGGTCAGTGGGAAGAATGCTCCTTACATTGGTGATCAGTGGGAAGAATGTTCCTTACATTGATCAGTGGGAAGAATGTTCCTTACATTGGTGATCAGTGGGAAGAATGTTCCTTACATTGGTGATCAGTGGGAAGAATGTTCCTTACATTGGTGATCAGTGGGAAGAATGTTCCTTACATTGTTGGTCAGTGGGAAGAATGCTCCTTACATTGGTGATCAGTGAGAAGAATGCTCCTTACATTGGTGATCAGTGGGAAGAATGTTCCTTACATTGGTGATCAGTGGGAAGAATGTTCCTTACATTGGTGATCAGTGAGAAGAATGCTCCTTACATTGGTGATCAGTGGGAAGAATGTTCCTTACATTGGTGGTCAGTGGGAAGAATGCTCCTTACATTGGTGATCAGTGAGAAGAATGTTCCTTACATTGGTGATCAGTGGGAAGAATGTTCCTTACATTGGTGATCAGTGGGAAGAATGTTCCTTACATTGGTGATCAGTGGGAAGAATTCCCCTTACATTGGTGATCAGTGGGAAGAATGTTCCTTACATTGGTGATCAGTGGGAAGAATGTTCCTTACATTGGTGATCAGTGGGAAGAATGTTCCTTACATTGGTGATCAGTGAGAAGAATGTCCCTTACATTGGTGATCAGTGGGAAGAATGTTCCTTACATTGGTGATCAGTGGAAAGAATACTCCTTACATTGGTGATCAGTGGAAAGAATGTCCCTTACATTGGTGATCAGTGAGAAGAATGTCCCTTACATTGGTGGTCAGTGGGAAGAATGTTCCTTACATTGGTGGTCAGTGGGAAGAATGTCCCTTACATTGGTGATCAGTGGGAAGAATGTTCCTTACATTGGTGATCAGTGGGAAGAATGTTCCTTACATTGGTGATCAGTGGGAAGAATGTTCCTTACATTGGTGATCAGTGGGAAGAATGCCCCTTACATTGGTGATCAGTGGGAAGAATGTTCCTTACATTGGTGATCAGTGGGAAGAATGTTCCTTACATTGGTGATCAGTGGGAAGAATGTTCCTTACATTGGTGATCAGTGAGAAGAATGTTCCTTACATTGGTGATCAGTGAGAAGAATGACCCTTACATTGGTGATCAGTGGGAAGAATGTTCCTTACATTGGTGATCAGTGGGAAGAATGTTCCTTACATTGGTGATCAGTGGGAAGAATGTTCCTTACATTGGTGATCAGTGGGAAGAATGTTCCTTACATTGGTGATCAGTGGGAAGAATGTTCCTTACATTGGTGATCAGTGGGAAGAATGTCCCTTACATTGGTGATCAGTGGGAAGAATGTTCCTTACATTGGTGATCAGTGGGAAGAATGTTCCTTACATTGGTGATCAGTGGGAAGAATGTTCCTTACATTGGTGATCAGTGAGAAGAATGTCCCTTACATTGGTGATCAGTGGGAAGAATGTTCCTTACATTGGTGATCAGTGGAAAGAATACTCCTTACATTGGTGATCAGTGGAAAGAATGTCCCTTACATTGGTGATCAGTGAGAAGAATGTCCCTTACATTGGTGGTCAGTGGGAAGAATGTTCCTTACATTGGTGGTCAGTGGGAAGAATGTCCCTTACATTGGTGATCAGTGGGAAGAATGTTCCTTACATTGGTGATCAGTGGGAAGAATGTTCCTTACATTGGTGATCAGTGGGAAGAATGTTCCTTACATTGGTGATCAGTGGGAAGAATGCCCCTTACATTGGTGATCAGTGGGAAGAATGTTCCTTACATTGGTGATCAGTGGGAAGAATGTTCCTTACATTGGTGATCAGTGAGAAGAATGTTCCTTACATTGGTGATCAGTGAGAAGAATGCTTCTTCTACAGAAAGCTAAAAAATTGGTGTCAATTACTTACCGAGGAGAGTCATTAATAAAGGAACCCCTAGCATGTAGATGATCTAGTAAGGTCAAGCATTAAAAGAATGTGTCATAGCCTCTATTCTCCACCTCAAGGTGCCCACTGAAAAAAAAATAAAAAATACAAAACGTACTAATGTCATCTAATGTGTGACAACACCGTGGTCGATGTGTAGAGGGGAAGCCGCCCACACAGGACCCCGAACTACTGCTACAGTGATTGCGAGCTTCCCCAGCACCCCTTGGGTATGAAATATGGTGCAAGCTGGACCAGTCTAATGCCGCGTACACACGATCGCACATTCCGACAACAAAATCCATGTTTTTTTTCCGACGCATGTTGGCTCAAACTTATCTTGCATACACACGGTCACACAAATGTTGGAAATTCCGAACGTCAAGAACGCGGTGACGTACAACACGTACGACGAGCCGAGAAAAATGAAGTTCAATAGCCAGTGCGGCTCTTCTGCTTGATTCCGAACACGCGTGGAACTTTGTGCTTTGGAATTGTGTACGGAATTTCCGACAACTGATTTTGTCGGAAAATTTGAGAACCAGCTTTCAAATTTTGTTTGTCCAAAATTCCAATGGAAAATGTCCGATGGAGCCTACACACGGTCGGACTTTCGGACAACAAGCTCCCATCAAACATTTGTTGTCGGAAATTCCGACCGTGTGTATGCGGCATTAGTTTGCAATAAAGCTCATACCTGGAATTCATCTTTACCTCTCCATCTTCCAGAAACAGATGTTTCACAGTGTAGAACCCACCAATATAAGACGGTGATGTTGCCTAGAAGCATTGGGGGGAGAAAAAAAAAGCGCTGACTTGGGATGTCGGAGAATAAAGCGGAGATGAAAGGTGAATAGAGAGGATTTTCTGACTTCGGAACGATTGTGAAATCTCCAACATTATTCGCAGTGATGAATGTCAGCTGCTGGGTACCTGGTTATCATGAGGCTTCCAGATTATTTTATAGAAACCATGACATATATAATCTATAGGATCAGCCGTGTGCTGGTGAAACATCCCAGTAATGTGCTGGACTCGGCTCTGTGTAACATCTGGACAGACACTGAGCAGAATGAAAAGGACACTCAGAATTAAGAGGCTGCACTCCTCACTCCATCACCCCCCGAGAAAGAAAACAGACACAGAGTGTAATTATACAACACCTTCCTATATAATGCGATCGCATACCGACCACCGAAAACACCTGCAGAATCCCAGAGACAACAGATCTGAGTCCGTACAACTATGAGCTACACTAGATTGCCAAAAGTATTGGGACGCCTGCCTGTACACGCACATGAACTTTAATGGCATCCCAGTCTTAGTCCGTAGGGTTCCATATTGAGTTGGCACCACCCTTTGCAGCTATAACAGCTTCAACTCTTCTGGGAAGGCCGTCCACAAGGTTTAGGAGTGTGTCTATGGGAATGTTTGACCGTTCTTCCAGAAGGGCATTTGTGAGGTCAGGAACGGATGTTGGCCTGGCTTGCCGTCTCCGCTCCAATTCATCCCAAAGGTGTTCTAATGCCGCGTACTCACGACCGGACTTTTTGACAGCAAAGGTCTGACGGAACGAATCCGTCCAACAATTTGATTGTGTGTGGGCTCCGTTGGACCTTTACTGTCCAAAAATTAGACGGACTTTAGAAATATTCAGAACTCTGCCGGACCCAGTTCCTATCGAGAAATCCGTTCATGTGTATGCTAGTCCAACGGACAAAAACCGACGCTAGGGTAGCTATTGGCTACTGGCTACTGGCTATGAACTTCCTTATTCTAGTCCGGTCATACGCCATCACGTTTGAATTAATATTTTTCTGGACTGGTGTATATCGTTTTTTAAATACAAATTTTGGCAGCTCAAGCGAACCAAACATGGAGCGCTCCTTACTCCGTGTGCGCACACATGACCTCAGAACAAGGTTGTGTTATGCATTTTAAAAATGTGCGACTGTCGTTGTCGAATGTAAACCAAATCTGTGTATGAGTGACCCCCTGGATCGCCCCGGGCCCCCCAAGGTCTAAATCTGGCCCTAACGGAGTGGAAAATCTTGTCCTCAGTCAGGATCTGTGGGCAGTACTGCCCCCTGGGATTTGATCAGGGCTGTGCACCCATACAATGTCGCATTGGGAGAAGCCACTGTACTCTTTTATCAGCTGTGTCCTAATTGGCAGCTGTATTCTCTGGTAAGAACCATTGTGGAGACGAAACTCCATTTGTTGTTGCCACCGTCCCAATATAGTATATATATATATATATATATATATATATATATATATATATATATATATATATATATATATATATATATATATATATAAAGGTAAGTACCCCCCGGTACAAAGGGGACTTTAAGGGTGAACGTTTAAAAAAAAAAAAAAATTATAGAAAAATAGAAGAATTTATTAAGTAAAAACCATGTCATAAACAAACATGACAGTGATGCACAGAATAATATACAGTATCCATATGTAGTATATAAGCAGAGCAGCCCCCGACACGTTTCGGGAGATTCAAGATAAATCCCTTCTTCAGGGGCACGGAGGAGACAATTGGAGAAGCTCAATACTATTTCATGAAATAGAATATTACACTTAGATGGTTAAAGATGGTACCAAATGGGTGTAGAGACACATATCCAGGCAGAGGAGATGGATACCCAAGCAAAAAACCTCAGTAGGCACCATCCGCCTACTGAGGTTCTGTGGAAGACACCATTTCTCTCTATATACTAGCCTGTTGAGAAGACTCACTTTGTTTTTGGGGACCCTTGTGATATTCTATTTCATGCAATAGTATTGAGCATCTCCAATTATTATCTCCTCCATGCCCCTGAAGAAGGGATTTATCATGAATCTCCCTTAACGCATCAGTATACAGGAGAAGTGCTGTTCTGCTTATATACTACATATGGATACTGTATGTTTGTTTATGACACGGTTTTTACTTGATAAATTCTTCTATTTTTCTATATTTGTGTTTTTTTTTTAAAGTTTGCCCTTAAAGTCCCTTTTGAACCCGGGGGGTACTTACCTTTATATATATAATTGGCAGCTATGGGGCGGCCTTAAAGGCGCTATATGAACACCTGTGCAGGTAAACACGGCCTTGCAAAAGCGTACGGTTATGTATGCTCCAAATGAATGAGACTTTAGGGTGACAAATGCCCCTTTATAGATTCAATACAGTGAGTGAGTTGTCGCAGGAACCAAGTTACTGGCAGGATCACCAGGTGAAACTAAGGGGGAAAAAATGAATACAGAAAACGAATGCCGCCATGACATCTAAGGACTGGGAAGCTGCAATATATCATATTTTTGGGCTTAGGCACACATTAATTAGCCCAGAATCCTATTGGAAAAGTGACCTCAGTGCATCTCTAATGGATTTCGGGGGGGGGATGTTGGCATCGGCTGGACCGGGCGAAGCCTTTCTGTAAACCACAATCCACACATTTAAATCTTTAATTCTCTGCAGCGTCCTCGGATGGAGCAAGTTCTGAAGAATGCCTTAATGACATCATGAGGATCGGTATTATAAAAAAGCCGGCCAGGCCCCCGAGGGCTCGCCAAATGCAGACGTTGTTATTAACCAATAATCTCCTTGAAGGGGCCATATGAATAAAATTAAAAACTAATCATAACGGCACAAATAAAATAAAATTCCTGAGAGAGCGGGGCGCATTTCTACGGAAAACGCATCTGTACCCATCGCTGATAAACAACACATGAACTTCAAAACACTAAAATTCCACTTCTTAATTCCTTCGTAGATCCAGCCCGAGGGCGAGCCATACAAATACATTGTAACAGTAACTGTTTTCATTAGAAAGTGTTCAACTCAAAGCGGAAAATCTATCGGACACCAATGAGCCCCAACAATCATTCCTACTACTACTGGTCCCCACATTGTACTTGATGATGTCACAGTGTGACCACTGAATAGAGCAAAGAGGAGAAGTGGCTTTGGGGGACAAAGAGGAGGCCGTCTAAGTGAGTGAGTGTTCTCCCCAATCTACTCTTTCCTCCAACACCGAGTTATGGACAAACCCTTGGCATCCTCACTTATAATGCAGGACTCTTCCCTTCTCTCCGAAACTCTGGTTCTGGTCCCTCAGACAGGGTTATGGGTAGGCCCTTTGTATCTTTCACTTACAATGCAGGACACTCCTCTTCCTTCCAACACTATGAGTTATGGGCAAGCCCTTGGCATCTTCACTTATAATGCAGGAATCTTCCATTCCCTCTGACACACTGATTTATAAATGGGCCCTCAGACCCCTCACTTGCAATGCAAGACTCTCCTCTTCCCTTCGACACTCTGGGTTATGGGCAGGCCCTTGACATCATCACTTATAATGCAGGACTCTTCCATCAGACACTTTGGTTTAAGAATGGGCCCTTAACATTGTCACTTTCAATGCAGGGCATGCCTCTTCCCTTCGACACTCTGCGTTATGGGTAGGCCCTTGACATTCTCACTTATAGTGCAGGACTCTTCCCTCGGACACTCTGGGTTAAGGACATGCCCTTGACAGCTCTACTAATGATGCAGGACTCTTCCCTCAGACACTCTGGGTTATGGGCGGGCCCTCGGCATGCTCACTTACAATCCAGGACACTCCTCATCCTTCCAACACTCTAGGTTATGGCAGGTCCTGTCTTCATTTACAATGCAGGACACTCCTCATCACTCCAACACTCTGGGCTATGAATGGGCCCTCGGCATGCTCACTTACAATGCAGGACACTCCTCATCCCGCCAACACTCTGGGCTATGGGCAGACCCTGTGTCTTCACCTACAATGTAGGAAAATGCTAATACCTCTGATACTCTGGGCTATGAGTGGGCCCTCGGCATGCTCACTTACAATGCAGGACACGCCTCATCCCACCAACACTCTGGGCTATGAGTGGGCCCTCAGGGTGCTCACTTACAATGCAGGGCACTGCTACTTCCCTCCAACACTCTAGGTTATGGGCAGGTCCTGTCTTCACTAACAAAGCAGGACACTCCTCATCGCGCCAACACTCTGAGCTATGAGTGGGCCCTCGGCATGCTCACTTACAATGCAGTACACTCCTCATCGCGCCAACACTTTGGGCTATGAGTGGGCCCTCGGTATGCTCACTTACAATGCAGGACACTCCTCATCCCACCAACACTCTGGGTTATGGGCAGACCCTGTGTCTTCACCTACAATGCAGGACACTCCTCATCACTCCAACACTCTGGGCTATGAGTGGGCCCTCGGCATGCTCACTTACAATGCACGACTCATCTTCTCTCCGACATCCTGGGTTATGGGCAAGACCTCTGTGTCCTCACTTACAATGCAGGACTCTCTCCCCCCCCCCCCCATTAATGGGCAAGTCCTCAACGTCCTCACAGTCCTCTTCCCTCTGACACTCTGGATTATGGAAGGCCCTTGGCATCCTCCCTTATAATGCAGGACTCTTTCCTTCCACCTTACACTCTGGTTCATGAATGGGCCCTCGTCATCCTCACTTACAATGCATTAAACTTCAGTGATTGTTGCTAGCGGCTATAGCAACCGCTACTGATAATCATATTAAAATCATATTAAAATCTTGCAGGCTAGTTGATCGATTTGATCAACTTGGCTACATTCAGCCTGCCCATACAATGGTTCAAATCTTGGCCAGGCTTCAGTCCATGGCTGGCCTTACAGAGAAGGTCCTGCATTGTAAGTGAGGATGGGATGAGCGAAGAATAAGAAAAACATTTTTTTAATGGCTCCCAAGCATTTAACCCTTGCAGTGCAGGAGGAGCCTCATTACAATGGTCATTTTGAACTTTCCCCAATGTTCAGCTGTAAAATCAACCCAACTAAAAAAAAAGGATTCTGACCCAACGTGGGAAGACGGCGCACAGTCCGCACTACGTGACCTCGGCGGCACCGTCTCTCCCCCCCCCCCCCCCCCGGCCCCCCCCCCCCGGCTCAGAAACCGCAGTCTCATTCTTTCTGTGTAAGTGCTAATCTACAGACAGCAGCCATTGTGTCTGTGCAGTGACCCCTTCCAAATATGCTTCCTCATTAAAGAGTGAGGTATGTACTGTATGCGGTGTGTACGAGCCTCGTTCACCCAGTACTTTTCCAAACAATCCTATAACCAGGTCAGCTGCTCTCTGTCAGCTTATACAAGACCAAAGCTGGAGTGCAGCTGTTTTAGGGGAAAGGTCTTGAAATAAAGCAATTTATAAACCATAAAGGAGTACTGTAAATGTTCCAGCAGGATCCTCCAGCAATCATACACTGGATCAGATTTCCTATTACTTTTTTTTTTTGTTTGTTTTTTTATTGAGATACATCAGAAAGTTCAGTTGCATTGACACATTTTTTTATGATGATCCTTTTTTATGTTCATTTCAGGTCAAATTATAACTGGATTTATGATCCAAATTTACAATACAATTTAATACTGACCTCAAGCCTCCCTTCAGTCTTGCACAGTTGTAACAGGCTCCTCTCCCTTACTGAAATTCCTTACTTCGATTTCACTGCATGGCTGTCGGCTAGCGGGCGTGGTGACGTCATTCCTGCAGCTACAGGAGTGACGTCACCACGCATGCTAGCCGACAGCTCGGCCCGGGACCGAACTGTTTGCCCATGGAATGTGAAAAGAGCGACGCATATTCGGATGATTTTATCTACGCAAGTGCACACTTTGCATTCCTTTTAATAAAGCTGTTTATACAGGCCAGGCTCTGAGGAAGAAGGTATTCCTTCGAAACGCGTCAGCTGGTAGTGTCTCACGATATCTCCTGTGTACTATCTGGAGTCTGTCTGTTAGTCAACCAATTGTTATCTGGAGAACGTTTGTATCTGCAAACTTTTTTCCACACGTTTGTGAGTAGTATTTTTATCTTATTTTTTTTATAAAAAAGGGCTTTTAAAAGGATAATGCACAAGGCTGGTGTGCCCTCTTTTTCTTCTTGTTTTTCTATACAGAATTATGCCATGGGGTTGCCCTGTGTCTTTCTCTATTTCTAACCACTTGCTAACCAGTCACATACCTGGTATGTCATCGGTCTTCAAGTGCTTGTATTGCAGGCATCACCCTGGTACCGTTTTTTAGAGCCAGTGGTCTGCTCTCTTGCAAAAGCAATTGAGCGGCTAGCTAGCTGCTCGAATGTTATTACAAGCAGCAGGAGGGGACGTCTCCCCGCCCCCCAATTTCGCTGCCTCCCACGACTTGCTTGTGCTCTTCTGTCCCACCGGGAGGCCCGAGCAACAAGCCGGCACGTCCGGAGAAAGACGGAATCCGCCTGACATCACTGGATGTAATCTGCAACATTTAAAAGAAATTTAAAGCATTCAAAAACACCAATCTTGGGGTTTTGAGTGCTTTTAAGTGCAGAGGTGGGATTTGGTGTCTCATTGACCCCAGTCTCCTCCATAAATAGTACCCGTCATGCATATTGCGGTCACCAGGGATGTTTACATTCCTTGTAAAAGCAATAAAAGTCATAAAAAAAAAGCAACAGTGTAAACATAAAAAAACTTTAATTGTAAAGTCTCGTTAAAAAAAAAAAAAAAACATGTTATACTTACCTCCTCTGTACAGTTGGTTTTGCACAGAGCAGCTCGGATTCTCCTTTTCTCAGGTCCCTCTTCGCTGCTCCTGGCCCCTCCTACCTATCGAGCACCCCCATGGTCAGCAGCTTCCTATGGGGGCACCCGAGCCGAGTCACAGCTCTGTGTGTCCATTCAGGCATGGAACCCTGACCCGACCCCGTCCCCTCTCTCCCGATTGGCTGAGCCAATGACGCTGCTGCTGTGTCACAGCCAATCAGGATGAGTGTCCCGGATGGCTTAGACATTCGTGGACATCGCTGGAGAGAGATGGGGCTCAGGTAAGTAATTACGGGGTGCTGGGGGGGGGGCTGCTACACACAAAAGGTTTTTCATCCTAATGCATTAAGATAAAAAAAACCTTCTGCCTCTACAACTCCTTTAATGATTAACAAAAAGTGAAAGATACCCCGTCCCCCCCACGATTGCATGCAAAGGCGAACGCATGCATCAGTCCCGCGCGCACACAAACAACGATCATCCCACACATGTGAGGTATCACCATGAACATCAGATCATGAGCAGTAATCCTAGTACCAGACCTCCTTTGTAAATTAAGCTACGGGAAAGGCTTTCAAAGCATCACCTATGGATAGATAGGATAGACAGATTTGATTCAGCGATTTTAATCATTTCACTGAACTGATCCAAATGATTAAAATCACTAAAATAGAATCACTTTGCCCAAGTTTAGATCAGACCTGTCATGACACCCCACCCTGCACAGCCATTCACTGGTAAGCTCAGCGTGCTGCTGCTTCTCCTCCCCCCAGCTTTTATGCAGCTGAGAACAGAGGGAATGGGATCACTTATAAAAAAGTATTTATAATGTTTTTTTTTTTTTATCTATATACAAATGTTTTGCCTTTCATTTCTATTTTAAACTGAATGGGTAGTTTTACAAGGTGATCGTTTACAATCACTTTAGGTGGTTAAGGTGTTCAGGAAGTTTTCTCTGATAACTGATCGTGGGAGGCGATATCTAACTCGGATGTTGTGGCGGATCCCGTGCTCTTGAGGAGGATGTCCGCCGTATAAGCTCCACCTGATCAGTACCAGCGCAATCCAAGATCCCTCAGCTCACCCAGTCACTTGTCGAGACAGCAGGGTAGGGTGAATAAAAGCATAAGACTTTATTGAAGAACAGACACAAGTATATATCGCTGGAGACAACCCCCCCCCCCCCCCCCCTTCTTGAAGGCATAGAGTAGGGATATGCAATTAGTGGACCTCCAGCAGTTGCAGAACTACAAGTCCCATGAGGCATAGTAAGACTCTGACAGCCACAAGCATGGTACCCAGAGGCAGAGGCTTGATGGGACTTGTAGTTGTGCAACAGCTGGAGGTCCGCTAATTGCATATCTCTGGCATAGAGACACAGGGTGGGGTAAACTGTACATCCAATCACATGAGGCACAGGTACAGTCAAACATTTCAACACATCTTATAAACAAAAACTGGGCATGCAGCCAACAACTAGTGGTACTGAAACATTTAACCTTTCAACAACTATTTAAAACAGTAACTGGGCACGCAGATCACTTATTTCATGGAGAGACCTGTTAAAGGAGCTTCTCCTCTCCTATGACTTGGGCATGCAGTTCAACTTTGTCAGTGTGGAAATGCTGAGTCCGGTGTGGTTGTCTGGTTAGTGCAGACCAGACTGGGCTTCTCAGGTCACCCTGTGCCCCTAATAGACACAGGATGACTTACACATAAGAGGGGCCGGGGGAGCTGAAAAAGAAGTTTCCTGACCCCTCTAAGGTAAGCTGGGTTCAACGGGCTCCCCGCCCAAAGTGACTCCCGTCACAAATGTTATTAAACCTTTATGTGCTGGTTGACCATTTGTGCATCTAAAGCTCCTTTCACACGTGATGTCCGATCAGGTTTACCTGTCAGTTTTTCAGGCGGACCTGATCAGACACTCCATTCACCCCTATGGGGCAGCGGATGTCAGTGGTGACATGTCAGCTGACACCCACTGCTATCCGATCCAATTCTGTCCGCCAAATCCAGACGGATGGAGACCCTTTTTTCCATCCGTTTGGTGGATCAGTTTGAATCGGATGAAAAACGGACAGACGGTCTGTTTTCATCCAATCTCCCCATAGAGGAGAGCAGGGTTCTAACAAGTCCGTCTCGGCACAGTGAGTGGAGACGGACCTGTCATCCGCCTGCTCAGCGGGGATCAGCGGATCATTCCCCCGGCTGAGCAAAGTGGAGTCCGTTGGGCGTACCGCCCGTGTGAAGGACCCTAATGGTCAATATGTTCTGGTAAGAGGCTGGAGTGTGTCCGTTTTCCGCTGTGTCCAGATCACTGCCAATGCGTGCTAACGTTTTTTCCTTTTAATACTGGTGATCACATTTGGAAGATTATACTTTTTTTGTGTGGACTTTGTATGGACAAGATTGGCACGTGTATAGGAACTTGAGGATTTTTTTTTCTCATGGTCTGAGAGTCCTTCAGGTGCCTTTTGGCAAACTCCAGGCAGGCTTTCATGTGCCTTTCAGTGAGGAGTGGCTTCCGTCTGGCCACTCCACCAAAAAGGCCCGATTGGTGGAGTGCTGCAGAGATGGTTGTTCCTCGGGAAGGATCTCCTCTCTCCACAGAGAAACGCTGGAGCTCTGTCAGAGTGACCATCGGGTTCTTGGTCACCTCCATGACTAAGGCCCTTCTCTCCCGAATCGCTCCGTTTGGCCGGGCGGCCTGCTCTAGGAAGAGTCCTGGTAGTTCCAATCTTCTTCCATTTACGGATGATGGAGGCCACTGTACTCACTGGGACCTCATGCTGCAGAAATTTTTCTGTACCCTTCCCCCGATCTGTGCCTCCATACAATCCTGTCTCCGAGGTCTACAGACAATTCCTTGGACTTCATGGCTTGGTTTGTGCTCTGACATGCATAGACATATAGACAGGTTTGTGCCTTTCAAAATCATGTCCAATCAACTGAATTTACCACAGGTGGACTCCATATTAAGCATTAAGCATGATCAGTGGAGACAGGAGGCACCTGAGCTCAATTCTGAGTGTCATGGCAAACTCTGTGAATACTTATGTACATGGGATTTTTTCGTTTTTTTTTTATTTTTAATAAATTTGCAAATATTTCAAAATTCTTTCATGTTGTCATTATGGGATATTGTTTGTAGAATTGTGAGGAAAATAATAAATTTATTCCAGTGTGGAATAAGGCTGTAACATAATGTGGAAAAAGTGAAGCGCTGTGAATATTTTCTGGATGCACTGTATATTTTGTGCTGACATTTTATTTGCTCTTTTAGTAGCTCACCTAAGCGCAGTCATTTTTTGCTTTTTCGTTTCTAGTTTTCTCAGTGTCACCTGGCCAGCAGATTGGAACCCTCACCTTGACTTGACTATGGTAGACAGCTGATGTTAATAAAAATGTTTGGAGATCATCACATTTTACAGTGGTTATATATTATGGCTTGGTCTTCAGCCTCTAAAATTGCTTTTAATTGTAGCGCATTAGCAAAGAGAACAAAACATTCTGCAAGGTTAATATGTTCCCTCCTGCAAAGCCATGTTCCTGTACTGACGTGACGGCGCACCGCCAATTCAAATGACCGCAGCGCCCTGATAATGGACTGCATGCAGGCAGGATCATCTCTGCTCCTGGACTTATAAATCAATACATCGGTTGTCTCTCCAGAACGCAATGCCTCCACATAGCTTCAAATTATTACAGCTGTGAGCCTGGGCCAGCTTCCTCCGAGCAGCATGAGCGGGCATAGAGATGAAAGAAATCTTATTCTGATAAATGTTTTTTCCGAAGCAAATCTTCTCCCGGATTCCGCGGGGTGCGAGACGTGAAGAACTCTCCAATCTCTTCATTTGGGCCCATTCATACGGGCCATGAAATGTTATTAGTGTGAAAGAAACAACCTGTCATTCATCTACCAGACTTTACTAATTATGACAAGTTTTTCCATCCGAAATCATAACAAAAAAGAGATCTGCTCACAGCGTTCATCCAAAGTTTAACTTTCTAACAAAACTCACACTCCGTTACCGAGTTTATTTTACCTAAAATGTGTCGGACTAGAATTTATCTATCTCTGGCTTTTTCATCTCTCTGACTGGCTGTCTGACTCTCCATCTTCATCTATCTAGTTATTTCCCTATGAATCTATCCCCATCATTTTAATATCTATACTATATCCACCCAACTCTTACCCATCTATCCCATATCTATTTATCTCTATATTTATCGGTCTCTTTCTATACATCCATTTATGGTGGTATGATATCTATCCATCTTTTTAATATTTCTCTCTCATATTTATCTTTGCATCTTTTTCCTTCCCTCTCTATACAGCCATTTCTGGCAGTATATGTTATCTATCTATCCATCAATATCTATCTATTTTCTGTTTCTCTCTCTTATATCCATCAATCTTTATATATTTTTCCGTCTCTCGCTATAAATTTATGGCAGTATATCTTATCTATTTATCCTATCAATATCCATCTATATACAGGGGGTCCCCGAGTTACGAACTCGTTAGGGACTGGCCCCGTGTACGGAAGTCGGAAATGTTCGTAAGTCGGCGCGCATGCGCAGACCGACAAATACGGAGATTTCCAGACATTTCCGATGTTCCGTCTGTTGCCGTTCTGCGCATGCGCGGCAAATTACGGACATTTCCGGCATTTTTCGACGCTCCGTATGGCCGCGCATGCGCAGAACGGCCGAAAGACGCCGAAAACCACCGAAAAATGGCGGAGGGTCCCCGCAGCACCCCGTTCGTAAGTAGGGGTTGTTCGTAGGTCGGGTGTTCGTAAGTCGGGGACCCCCTGTATATCTATTTATAATATCTCCAATATCCATCTTAGTGTATCTATCAATCAAAATCTATCTTTCAAAATCTATCCATCAATCAAAATCTATCACAATCTATCCATCTTTCAAAATCTATCCATCAATCAAAATCTATCCATCTTTCAAAATCTATCCATCAATCAAAATCTATCCATCTTTCAAAATCTATCCCTCAATCAAAATCTATCCATCTTTCAAAATCTATCCATCAATCAAAATCTATCCATCAATCAAAATCTATCAAAATCTATCACAATCAATCCATCTTTCAAAATCTATCCATCTTTCAAAATCTATCCATCAATTAAAATCTATCCATCAATTAAAATCTAGCCATCAATCAAAATCTAGCCATCAATCAAAATCTAGCCATCAATCAAAATCTAGCCATCAATCAAAATCTAGCCATCAATCAAAATCTAGCCATCAATCAAAATCTAGCCATCTTTCAAAATCTAGCCATCAATCAAAATCTATCACAATCTATCCATCAATCACAATCTATCCATCAATCACAATCTATCCATCAATCACAATCTAGCCATCTATCAAAATCTAGCCATCAATCAAAATCTATCACAATCTATCCATCAATCACAATCTATCCATCAATCACAATCTATCCATCAATCACAATCTAGCCATCTATCAAAATCTAGCCATCTATCAAAATCTATCCATCTATCAAAATCTATCACAATCTATCCATCAATCACAATCTATCCATCAATCACAATCTATCCATCAATCACAATCTAGCCATCTATCAAAATCTAGCCATCTATCAAAATCTATCCATCTATCAAAATCTATCCATCTATCAAAATCTATCTCAGAGTTTCTCAACTCCAGTCCTCAAGGCGCCCCAACAGGTCATGTTTTCAGGAATTCCATTATTTTGCACAGGTGATTTGATCAGTTTCACTGCCTTAGTAATTACCACAGCCGTTTCATCTGAAGGAAATCCTGAAAACATGACCTGTTGGGGTGCCTTGAGGACAGGAATTGAGAAACACTGATCTATCTATTCATCCACCCATCAATACCTATCCAGCCAGACATCCAATATCCATCTACAGTGCATTGAAAAAGTATTCATACCCCTTGAGATTTTCCACATTTTGTTGTGTTACAACCAAAAACATAAATGTATTTTATTAGGATTTTATGTGATAGACCAACAGAAGAAGAAGTTCATGCTGGGAGCTGTAGGAACTAGCATTGGTGTACCAGTCCCTTGGGTGTTTAGTGTACAGTTTCCAATCTGTAGCCGCCAAACTCCTGAGCCTCTGTATCCATCTACAGTGGCAAATGGGAGTAATATTTACTTCATTTCAAAGGTGAAACAACAGAAACAAAAAAAATATATACACAGTGCCTTGAAAAAGTATTTATACCCCTTGAAATGTTCCACATTTTGTCATGTTACAACCAAAAAAGTAAATGTATTTTATTGGGGTTTTATGTGACAGACCAACACAAAGTGGCACATAATTGTGAAGTGGAAAGAAAACGATAAATGGTTTTCAACATTTGTTTACAAATAAATATGTGAAAAGTGTTGGGGGGCATTTGTATTCAGCCCCCTTTACTCCGATACCCCTAACTAAAATCTAGTGGAACCAATCGCCTTCAGAAGTCACCTAATTACTAAATAGAGTCCCCCTGTGTGTAATTTAGTTTCAGTATAAATACAGCTGTTCTTTGAAGCCCTCAGAGGTTTGTTAGAGAACCTTAGTGAACAAACAGCATCATGAAGGCCAAGGAACACACCAGACAGGTCAGGGATATAATTGTGGAGAAGTTTAAAGCAGGGTTAGGTTATAAAAAAATATCTCAAGCTTTTAATATCTCACAAAGCACTGTTCAATCAATTATCAGATAATGGAAAGAGTGGGCACAACTGCAACCCTACCAAGACATGGCCGTCCACCTAAACTGACAGGCCGGGCAAGGAGAGCATTCATCAGAGAAGCAGCCAAGAGGTCCATGGTAACTCTGGAGGCAGTGGCATCACTAGGGTTGGTGTCACCCGGTGCGGTAAAACATGGTGTCACCCCCGCCTCCACCAACAATAGTCACCCCTTAGTACAGACCCCCTTCCTTCAGTAGGCCCCCCTCCGCTAAGTTTAGACCCCCCTCCATCAGTACAGCCCCCCTTCACCAATTATAGTCTTCTCTCAGTACAGACCCCCCCCCCCCCCCGCCAATAAGTATAGACCCCCCTCGATCAGTACCGATCCCCTTCCAAGTATAGACCTCCCAGGACAAAGCACCCCCCTCCATTAGTACAGACCCCCCCAGGACAAAGAACCCACCTCAATTAGTACAGACCCCCAAGGACATAGCACCCCCCTCCATTAGTACAGACCCCCCCAGGACATAGCACCCCCCTCCATTAGTATAGACCCCCCCAGGACATAGCACCCCCTCCATTAGTACAGACCCCCAGGACAAAGCACCCCCCTCCATTAGTACAGACCCCCAGGACAAAGAACCCCCCTCAATTAGTACAGACCCCCCAAGACATAGCACCCCCCTCCATTAGTACAGACCCCCCCCAGGACATAGCACCCCCCTCCATTAGTATAGACCCCCCTAGGACATAGCACCCCCCTCCATTAGTACAGACCCCCCCAAGACATAGCACTCCCTCCATTAGTACAGACCCCCCAGGATAAAGAACCCCCCTCCGTTAGTAATCCCCCATCGCAAGCTGACACTTCCCCCGTTACTGCACCAGCTCGGGCGGCTCAGGTACATGGAACACCCGGGCAGTGACAGTGGAGAATCAACCGTGACAGGCTTGGGCAGCAGCGCCGTAGTGAGAGACAGAGGGGAGGAGGAGTAGAAGAACACAGGCCAGGCACGGCCGCGGCGCTGAAAGAGGGTTTTCAGGCTGAAAAAAAACTGCAAAAGGGAGCCAGGGCTTCTGTCACTCTCCGGATGGTGTCACCCCTGTAGTGGGTGGCACCCCTGTAGTGGGTGGCACCCCTGTAGTGGGTGGCACCCGGGTGCAGACTGCACCCCCTGCACCCCCCTAGCAACGCCACTGTCTGGAGGAGCTGCAGAGATCCACAGCTCAGGTGGGAGAATCTGTCCACAGGACAAATATAAGTCGTGCTCTCCACAAATCTGCCCTTTATGGAAGAATGACAAGAAAAAAGGTCATTGTTGAAAGAAAGTAATAAGAAGTTCTGTTTGCAGTTTCCGTGGAAGTCATGTAGGGGACATAGCGTACTCTGGTCAAAGGAGACCAAAATTGAACTTGTTGGCCTAAAAGCAAAACGCTGTGGGTGCAGAAAACTAGCACTGCACATCACCCTGAACACACCATCCCCACCGTGAAACATGGTGGTGCTTTTCTTCAGCAAGGAAAGTAACATCTCACGGAGATCTGTTCAATCCATCATCCGAAAATGGAAAGAGTATGGCACAACCGCAAACCTACCAAACATTCAAACCATCGGAGTCTTTGTTAATGGATCAGGCTTCTGGGTATGACTGGTTGGCCAATCATTAGACCCGAACACACATGTGTTGGGGTGGGGGGAGCCATGACATCATCCCACTTGTCCAACTTTGACGTTAGCCGACACCCAGAATTTAGAAAGGGAAAGTATTGATGGAACGTGGCTTTGTAAATATAAAAGCCTGAGGGATAGGGGGGAGGGAGCATTTGTCTGATTTGGCAAAGTGAAAGTCTTGCTTTAACATCTTTACGCTCACTGACATAGGTCTTTGCATGCCCAACTGAAAAAAGAACTGTGGGAAAGGGCTGAAGTTTTCCAGCTGTTCTGTGCTTTCTATCCTTGGAGACAAATCATTTTCAAGCCTGCCGACTACCAAACTGCTGCCGAGTTGTTCCAATATTGTGTTTATACCATACGGTGACACTGATCCTGGAGTGTTGATTCACAATGACTTGGGTTTCTCAGATGTATGTACGTAGGTGAAGAATGTTTACCTCCGTTCCTGTAACCACTGATGAGTCAGGCTCATATGCTGTATATAATGTAAATGCCTGGACAGCAAGAGTGGGATTTCATGATGCTCAGAGAAGATTGTCGATCTCCGCTATGCAGATCTGCAGGAAGGTGGTGATGACTAAACACATGAATGGTCCTTCAAGAGAATCATTTAAAGATATCTCTGCTTTCTATCAAACCGCACACACCACAACCACTGCTAAGTATCTCTTCAATGTAAGTGCTGGCTGGAAATCTATTCATAGGACAAACTGACAATTAAACGCTCAACCTCACCCCGCACAGAGATTGTCCAGCTCGCAGGACAACAATCTTAAAAGGCAGCAGATTGGGAGTGACCGTCACTGGGGTCAGTTACTGTGCAATGTAGCCAGGGCTGCTGTTAGTAATCATGGGGCCCCGTACAGCCTTACTGACGACCCGGCCTCCACCCCCGAGGTGTAGCGGAACAGCAGCACTGACTATCTGCCTATGCCCCGAAAAAAAAAGCCCCTCTTCTGCTCCCAACCTCTGTTGACGTGATGAGGCCCAGGGAAATGTAATTTAAGTCCTGGTAAGCAAGCAGGAGTGGGGGTGTGGTCTCGTAAAATCAATTTATTTATTGAGGCAACTGAGAACTGAGCAATAAAGTTGCCCCAGGCCCCCCTGTTTAGCTGATGAGGCCTGGGCCCAGTACAGCAGGACCAGTTGTATTATCAGCGGCCCTGAATGTAGCTGCCCCTATGTGTTCTTTTACGAAAACACACACCATGGGTTGTGGCAATTCTTCCTTTTAAAGTTTGAATTACTTGTTGCCACAGCCAGACAGCAATGTAACAGACTTTACACCAAAATAGCTTCTTCAATGAGGCATAAGTTAGAGCATTCAGAGACTCACCTTAACGATGTATAAATATCATTTTTATGAAAAGAAAAAAAAAAAAAAGGGCAAATATTTACAGAAAAGACATTGCACAACAGACAAAGGCTACAGTAAAATAAAAGGAATTTAAAGTAAAAAATACTTAAAGCAGAACTTGGAAAAAAAGGGGAAGTTACGCTTGTTTGCATCCCCATCCCCCCTCCACTGCCACAGTACCGCAGGTACCCCCGGGTACCCCAGTTTTGACAGGTACCCACTTCCAGTCAGATACGCCACGGCAATCTGAGCCAGAAGTTCGACCCCCCTCCTTCCCCACAGTTTTCAGGGACATATCACAGGTCCCAGCAGACTACGGGACCATTCACAGGGCACAGCATGGCTTGCGCAAGTGCAGGAGGAAACGGTCTGTGAAGCCACAAGGCTTCACTGCCTGTTTCCCTTACTTGAGATGCCGGCGCCTGCACCCGAAGCCAATTAAAGCATCGGCTCGAGTAAGGACTTTGCTGGACTCCTAGACAGGTAAGTGTACATATATTAAAAAGTCAGCAGCTACAGTCATTTTAGCTGCCGACTTTACATTTTTTTGGGGGGGGAACCGGACGTTCCTCTTTGTGGATTTCGCCTGTTTACTGGTTTAGTGCAGAGTTTGGATCACTTGCAGAGCAAGTCTAATCTGACATAACAGAGTCATTGGCTCTCAGAAATGTGACTCTTGGTATCCCTGGTAGTTTCAATGTCAAGTGAGAGCTCCAGCTGCCACATGCCAACAGCTTTTTTTTTGTCCCTTGAGAGGGTGTCGCAAAGTTAACGCCACCAAATTAAAGAGTCTGAGGAGTGTGTTGCATAGCATTATATTCTGCTCAGTGGACAACTATCCCAGGTACATCTATATTTTCATAGAACAAGCTTTCACAATCCGACAGCCACCTTATGGTTTAGAAAGGCGAAATTATGATTTGCTAGATACCAAATAGGATATAAGAGGAGAACCAAATGTGATCTAAATCTGATGTATGTTTATCCTAGGAAGTCCAATGCATCTTACTAGCCATCTGGACATGGTAAAATACGTGTGTTTGGTGTCTAATTGTTTTGTTCTTTACATTAATGCAACCACGTTTTATGATGGTAACTCCATTACAGTAGGAGTCCTGGAATATTAACTAGAGTTCAGATTTTCAGATGCATGAAAGTTCAGTTTTAGGCCAAAAGCTCCAGGCTCACAGATGTGTATTAGGCTGTGTTCATACAAGCGGCAGTTTCTTCCATTCCATAAAAGAGATCCGTGGTGAATTGCTTTTCATAGGGCAATAGAATAGCGGCTTCCAGGCAATCCTGCTGAAGGCCGGCAAATGTTTTTTTGGAACTATTGCACATCTGTGAGCCAAGTATTTGGCTCGCAGTTGCAGAGCAGTCCCACTAAGTCTAATGGGCAAGTCTGACAGGTGGCGCTGCCTACTGGCTAAAAAAAAAAAAGAAAACTTATCTATGCCCAGCTAAAAACATCCTTCAAAAATGGAAGTGTTAATTCTGGGAGGTGTTGGTCTTTAACCTCTTCCCGCTGACCACCTCACGGCCCCTTTAAGGGTGCTAAAAGTCGGGAGGTGATCATTCGGGTCATGTGACCGCTGCGACTGGCTGTCACAACAGTCACATGATCGGAAAAGCTCCTGATCGCTAGTATGCATTGGGAGCTTACCTAGCTGGGAGCGCGTTCTCAGCACAGTAAGTGGTTACACTGGGCCCACCCGCTGAGCAGCCATATATATGTGTCCGGCGTCAAGGGGTTAAGATAATTTGAAATTGAAAGTGATTTAGAATTGATCTTGAATTTGTTAAAACAGAAAAAAAAAAAAACTGACAAAAGGAAAAGGTCCAGTAACGTTATTACAAGGCTGATCGCTATCACAGGTCCAAGTGAAATATTGATATAAATTTTTAAGAAACGTTGCATCACCTGCTAAACTTTGTGCAAAATTTGTGTTGGCTCCATGAAAACACCTTCCCATAATTGGAATCCTTGAAAATGCGCCGACAGCCAGACTGACCAGGTCACATCCAAGGCAGGAAAACATTTAACAGCGTGCCGGCGGTTTTGTGATCGTTTGGTGCTTGGTTGTAAAACTAAGGCAGATTTTCGCTAGGATTTTTGCAGTCCCAGAGAGGCCAGTACTACGCTGCGAGGCATGCTTCAAAAGGAGCGAAAGGAATTCTTATCTCTCATTTATTACAGTGTCTTAACACCAGTAAATAATAAGAATAACCATATAAAAGGTAAAGTCTATAAACTGGAGCACTATGTAGAAACTGAATAGTCTGCTGCTGTTTCTTATATACTACATTGTATACAGTACTTCTTCTCTGGTATATACCATGACAATTCCGAGTGTCCGATATACTGCTCCTATGTGCACATTTACTGGATACATAGATCTGCTGTGATGTGGATACAAAGATTGATAGATATGAGAGGAAGTAAAAAAAGGAAATTAATGGAGGAGAAAAGAGAAGAGAAAATAAAATAAAAATCAGAAGACAGGAGAGAAAACCGGAGAAAAGAAGAGAGAAGACAAGGCAAAAGAAGACAAGGCAAGAGAAGACAAGGCAAGAGAAGACAAGGCAAGAGAAGACAAGGCAAGAGAAGACAAGGCAAGAGAAGACAAGGCAAGAGAAGACAAGGCAAGAGAAGACAAGGCAAGACAAGGCAAGAGAAGACAAGGCAAGACAAGGCAAGAGAAGACAAGACAAGGCAAGACAAGGCAAGACAAGGCAAGACAAGGCAAGACAAGGCAAGACAAGGCAAGACAAGGCAAGACAAGGCAAGGCAAGACAAGGCAAGGCAAGACAAGGCAAGACAAGGCAAGACAAAACAAGACAAGACAGGAGAGAAGAGAAAACAAGATAGAAGACAAGGCAAGAAGAGGGAAGACAAAGCAAGAGAGGAGAGAAGAGAAGACAAGGCAAGAAGAAAAGAGAAGACAAGGCAAGAATAAAAGAGAAGACAAGGCAAGAATAAAAGAGAAGACAAGGCAAGAATAAAAGAGAAGACAAGGCAAGAATAAAAGAGAAGACAAGGCAAGAATAAAAGGCGAGAGAAGGCGAGGCGAGAGAAGGCGAGGAGAGAGAAGGCGAGGAGAGAGAAGGCGAGGAGAGAGAAGGCGAGGAGAGAGAAGGCGAGAGAGAGAGAAGGCGAGGAGAGAGAAGATATCCATTTTGATATTTCCATAACTCCTCCCAAGAGCCAGCCCACTGCTTTTATCATGACTGGGATCTCCTGAGAGGAATACGGAGGCAGGGTACTGTGATGTTTTCCGGAAGCACCCTGATGGCCCCTCCCACCAACCAGGAGCTGCCTGTATTGCATAGAGAAGCGCAGTGTCCCAGTGGTGACATCTCTGGGTCTAAAATAAGGTATGTCCTGGAAATTGAAATATTTTATTTAAAAATGAAATTCGCATGTTGACGAGGGTGGAGAAGGGAGGAACCAGCCAGGGCAATATATAAACACATCAAACTTCAGCCTTAAACTTGCACGTTTATCTGCCATGACCCCATTTACTATAAATTTAATTTAGCTTAGGTTTACAAATGCAGCATTTTCCGAGAACTTTCTAACTCTGCAAATCCACTCAATACCTGTTACACTGCAGACCGCCACAATCGCTGCCATTGTTCCAGATTTAGAAGGGGGTAATGCCCATTCTGGGAAGGCATAGTGCTTTTCTGCAACAAGGTCCCAAGCCTGGAGATTAGAATATTATGATCCGGTAATGGGATTTGGGCCGGTAGTCATACAGTACTCATAGAGAGACGTTTAATGTGCAGATATACCACCCGGAGTAAGACACACAAATCAAATACTACACGGATGCGGCTCAGCAGAATGGCCCCCTTACAGGCGCTCGGGGAGTTACGCAATCACAGTTGCTGTACTGAATATCTGTAGTAAACTCCCCCCCCCCCCTTCCACATATCCTACCCCCCCCCCCCCCCAACTCGCACCATTTACTGGAAGACACCTTTCCTACACGTGGTATTATCCCAGGAGAGTACAGAGAAATAAAAGTCAGATTTTACTTGCTAATAAAGTGAAGAATGCTGGTAAATCAGGATTATGTCAGAAGTCATTCTCCATATTTAGCTGATAAATGTTTTTTTGTAAAATAATATCCCACACGTCGGGGTTCGCTCAGCCCGCTGGGGTTCATATATAAAAGAACAGAGGCAGGAAAATGTAGGCACAGCTTGAGCAGCCAATCAGGGGGCTACAAATATCAAGACAATGACAGTGGTTTAAAGTGATATTTGTTTTTTTGTTTAAAAACAACAAACCCGTTATACTTACCTGCTGTGGTTTTGCAGAGAGCAGCACCGACCCTCTTCTTCCCGGGCTGCTTGCTGTGGGGGCAGGAGGGAGGAGCCTAAAGTACCTCCCTCCTGCCCCCACAGCAAGCAGCTTGCTATGGGGGTACCCTAGCCGAGCCGCTGCTCTGTGTGTCCATTCAGATATGGAGCCGCGGCTCGCCCCCCCCTCTCTTTATTGGCTCACTAACTTTGATTGACAGCAGCGAGAGTCAATGGCGCACGCTGCTGTGTCTCAGCCAATCAGAAAGGAGAGTCTCCGACAGCCAATGCTCTCGTGCAACATCACTGGATCGAGATGGGGCTCAGAAAAGTATTAGGGGCGCTGAGGGGGACTTCTGCACACATAAGATTAAAAAAAAATCTTCTGCCTTTAGGAGACACTTTAAGCCGGTCATACATGGATCAAAATCCGGCCAGTTTTGCAAGGACTGGAAACATTTTGATTCATATATGGGAACCCTGGTTGTACACAAGTCAATCGACTTGTGTGCAACCCAGCCTGTCGAGTTTTTCCCGAATGATTAGTGTTGCTAGATATAGCCAGCAACATTTATCATTGTGTTACATAGTTAGCTAGACTGAAAAAAGACACAAGTCCATCCAGTTCAACCATAAAAAAAAGAAATAATAAATAAAAAATATCGTACAATCCAATATACCCAATTCTATACCCACAGTTGATCCACAGGAAGGCAAAAAAAACCCCCCAGCAGTGCATGCTCCAATCTGCTACAGCAGGGGAAAAAAATCCCTTCCTAATCCCCCAAGAGGCAATTGGATTTTCCCTCGATCAACTTGGCCCCCAGTTACATCACTCACCTAGTCTCAAAATAACAACCAAAACGATCTCGTCGCTCCTCCCAAGACCTCCTGCTCTCTAGCTCACCTCCTCCCATGCTCGCCTCCAGGACTTCTCTCGAGCCTATCCCATCCTATGGAACTCCCTACCCCAATCTGTCCGACTAGCTCCTATTCTCCACACCTTTAAACGACCCCTGAAAACCCTTTCCCTTCAGAAAGGCCTACGCTGCCCCCACCTAATAAATGTACTTTTATTTTCCCCATCAGGGCATCCCCCCACAGTTATTACCTTTTGTACCTCGACCATCCCTCTTAGATTGTAAGCTCTAATGAACAGGGCCCTCCAATTCCTCCTGTACTGTAAATTAACTGTACTGTCTGCCTTTATGTTGTAAAGTGCTGCGCAAACTGTTGTCGCTATATAAATCCTGTATAATAATAATTTGTAAATTTCAAAAGCCGGTAAAAAGGAATAGTAGTGGTTAAAAAAAAAAAAAACACTTGTGGGTTTAACTAATCTTTTTGTAGTACAATTATCCTATAAGGCCTGGCAGGAGGAGTGTTCTATGCCTACATACGTTTGCTAATAGGGGTCATTCATTCCCCATCTCAATCAATATCACCAAATAACTGACAATTAGGGACACACGTCCAAACCCGCATGAGCTATTCCACCAGAAAGCTGCCAAAGTGGACAGCCAATTATAGGCGGTGGAGGCAAGCAAGGCCCTGCAGCCGCACATATACAAGGGGCGTGTGTTTGTGAGGCTGCAAGGTGTGGAATGCCCCTGTTGCCTACGATTGGCTGTCAGCTTTGACATCTTCCTTGTGGGATAGCTCAGACAGGTTCTCCATCATTGTTATTTATCTGATGATATGAGAACACCTGTTTGTAATGAGGAGAGGGATTCTCAAACACACCCACCTGCAATCTACATGGTCACTATTCACCTACCTAACTGCTGGAAGAGGAGGGCGACGCTGGTTCCTGTTACTGGCAGGCTTTCGTACAGAGGGGTCTGGATCAGCTGGCGGTCTCCGGCACCCAACGAAAAGAGTTTCTGCAAAGAAAAAAATGGTGGTTGTCACAGACATAAAGGGTATATATCAAATATTCTGTGTAAGATCAAATTTCCACTCAAGATAAAATATCACCACTAACATTTCATGTGAGGTTAAAGAAGAACTGAACTCTGGAAGCTGTGCCAAAAAAAAAAAAAAGGCAAGCAGAAGGCAAAGGACTAGTCACCAGTATTGCCTGTGGTCACCCTGTGGAGTTCCTGTGTGGAGGCTCCAATTCTGGTAGAGGCAAGGCTTTGCTTCCTCGAGTTAGAACCTCCAGCAAGGAGAACAGTGAGCAACACAGCAGTGATACCCCAAATCCCACTGAAAATCCGCTGAGACTATCAGTCTTGCCATCTTGGAGACACTGTACATAAGCCTTTCATAACCTTTTATTCCCAGCAGCAATACTTTTCACAACTCAGGAAAATTATACCTACCTACGTAAAAAAATATCTACAGCTTCCAGTACATTGGTGGGATGGGGGTGCCTTCTTTGGACATCAGTACAAAAGAGCCCCCCCTATATTGGTGGACAGTGGCGGAAGGACCCCCTAATTTGCCGTCTATAGAGAAAGAACCTCTTACACACTGGTCAACTGTGAAAGAAGGACCTCCTTACAATGGTCACCGGTAAAAGAAGGCTCCCTCCCTACATTGATCACCAGTGAGAGAAGAGCCACATTACACTGGCCACCAGTGGAAGAAGGCCCCCTTTATAATGGCCACCAGTAAAAGAAGGCCCCCCTCCCTACATTGGTGAGAAAGGGTCCATGTTAGAATGGTCACCAGTGACAGAAGACCAACCTTACAATGGCTACCAGTGAAAGAAGGCCCCCTTTATAATGGCCACCAGTAAAAGAAGGCCCCCCTCCCTACATTGGTGAGAAAGGGTCCATGTTAGAATGGTCACCAGTGACAGAAGACCCACCTTACAATGGCTACCAGTGAGAGAAGCCCCCCCCCCCCCCCCCTTCTTACAATGGCCACCACTGAAAAGAAGGCCCCCTTTACAATGGCCCAACTTATGTTGGTGTTCAGAAGGAGATGTTACTAGGCATACTGCAGCGGGGAAAATCCTTTAGCCCTTCCTGATATCTAAAAAGATCGCTGGTGTCAGTAGTTACTTTTTTAAGGGTAGAGAACGAGTCGTTGGCTTCGAAAGTTAGCTGAGTGAGCCGAGTTGGAAACACAGTATACAGGCACCATCAGGTGGGAAATCAATCTGCTACTACTCAAGGAATCCTTAGTAGCCTTGGAAGGATCCCGATAGATAAAAGGCTGCTTTACGGTAAGTGTAATTCCACATCGACTGGTGGTTCTTATTTACGGAGTATAAGAATTGACATCTGTGTCCATAAGTCAATATAACGGACTACGAAAAACATGAAAATGTGAGAGTGTTTAATCTAGAAAGCAGAAAGGACAGTAAATCTTGGTAACCTAGATGTTGGCGGAATACGAGTCCAATGTACAGGATCATTACTCACTGTGTACAGTTATTACACACCTCGCTGCGCTTTATTATACCCTGTAGATCTGCAGGAAGGATAACCACATGAACACCGACTTACTCGCAATAATAATAAACAACTTCGAGCCTCCTCGCTCCATCTACACTACGAGTCCAGAATGAAGGATAAATGCGGTTTGCAGCCAAATGGATGAAGACACAACTGAAACACATTTATAGGAACCATTTTATCTGCCAAAAGACTGGTGACCTAATAAACAGAGCTGTGATCTACCCAACCATACTATGCTACATGGCAGCATAGGGTGACGGACTCTACAGTGTAACTGACAAGTCTCATGTCGGCTGTTAGGACTTATTGTGCAGCCTTAAAAGATTTGTTGTTCAATTACCATATATATTCGAGTATAAGCCGAGTTTTTCAGCACATTTTTTTGTGCTGAAAGTGCCCCCCTTGGCTTATACGCGAGTCAAGTACTTTTCTGAGAATGACATTTTTCAACCCAATTTTGGGGCCCCGTATCTCGGGGCCACTTGGTGCTAGGAACCCCCAATTTGGTATGCAAACCCAGTGGAACTAGCACTACCACATATTCAACATATCATTCTCTGCTGCAGAAAAGTGCTTGACATTTTCAGAACCGACTTTGGGGCCACGTATCTTGGGGCCACTTGGAGCTAGGAACCCAGTGGAACTAGCACTACAACATATCTAAATTGGGGGTTCCTAGCACCAAGTGGCCCCGAGATACAGGGCCCCAAAGTCGGTCAACTGTGTCCATCTGCAGCAATGTCATTTTGGACCCTTTGGGTCCAGAGACCCCAAATTTGGCTGCAGCTAGGGGGCATCTAGGAACCCTTAACTACCAAGTTTGAAGTTCGGGGGACCTATGGCTGCAAATGGGCACAGTGAGGCTGCAAATGGGCACAGTGAGGCTGCAAATGGTCATTGTTGACCCTCTTTTACACTTACACAGTAGCTGCGCATTTCTCACCCCTAGGCTTATACTCGAGTCAATAAGTTTTCCCATTTTTTTGTGGTAACATTAGGTGCCTCGGCTTATACTCAAGGTAGCGTTTTTACCAGCATTAGAGATTCAGCAAATAAAACACCGCTGTGACAGGTCTATACTATCACACTGTGACATGCAAAAGTTCTGTGCGATCCCATCCACCTGTTAGATTAGGCGCTTACCAGATGGCTGTATATAGAGAGCACTGCATATAAAGCCTGCAACTTCCAGGGTAAAAGATGACTGATAGGACCGATCAGATCAGGAACAATCGCTCAAAGGAAAGAAGGACCTCTGCAACCTCCGCTCCACTCAGAGACATCCAACTAATTATCTCAAATATATAAAAGAAGGGGGCCGCTCATAGCGTGATACTGATATAAAATACTTTAATCAGCTTTAGAAAGATTAAAAACACTTACATACGTAAGAAGAAAAGCGGACACAATATAAAACACACTGCCGGCCGGTCAGTGTAAACCCGTCCCCCGTTCACAATCTGCGTGGTGGCGTCACTGCGTGCCTTCCCATACGTCGTTTCGTCATAGATGAGGTCCTTCTTTCCTTTGAGCGATTGTTCCTGATCTGATCGGTCCTATCAGTCATCTTTTACCCTGGAAGTTGCAGGCTTTATATGCAGTGCTCTCTATATACAGCCATCTGGTAAGCGCCTAATCTAACAGGTGGATGGGATCGCACAGAACTTTTGCATGTCACAGTGTGATAGTATAGACCTGTCACAGCGGTGTTTTATTTGCTGAAAATAACAAGTTTGTCGGCTACATGAAACCAGGCCTTGTGTTCTAACGAAGACACTTAAATAGGACTATTGCAGTCATCACTGGACTTTATTTATCTGAATTTGTGTGTTCCTTCATGGTCACGCTTCATATGTACTTTATTCTTTTTGTATAGTAACCGTTTGGCCATTTATGTTTCCTTTTTTCATTTATATGTAACTAGTTAACATTGGCGCAGCTTTACCCATTTGTATGATTTTATGTGCGAGTATCCCACCTCTAGCAGCAGCCTTTTAGGTTAGGTTTTTATCCTCTCCCCATTTTGTTTTAAAATAATTTTTTCTATGTTAGCGCGGTTTATTTATTTCTATTAGAGATTCAGCGAATGTGTAATACTGCAGAAAATGCAAATCAATCCAACAACAATCTGTGTTAAAGGGAACCCACAATGTTAGGGCTAACACTGCTGAACCCCTTCAACAAAATGGTACTCGCTCAACCGTTTCTGGCTTTAATACTTTCTGATCTACAATAATATGTATTTTTAAATGCTGGCTGAATACCAAGAAAGAGGCTCAGTCCTGCCTAAACATCAACAGCAAGACCCAGTCCTGCTCCAAAAACCAAGGAGGTGGCTCAGTCTTGCCTGAAAAACAATGGTGCCTCCCCCATATAATTCCACAGAAGGTGATAGCTCCAAGAGTATTGTGGTTCCATCTATTGCGTCAAAGTATCTGGAGCGATCATTTCCATCACTCATTCTGTATTGAAACTCACCCGCAGAATTACTAGGGGAGGCACCATTTTGGTTTATACAAGTTCCTATAGGTAGACCTGTGGCATTTAATACACGCTATGTAGTACTTGTTGCAATATATGTCAGCTCTTTGGCCTACAGTCATATGCATTTTGTGACCTATATTTAGTGTATACAACTTTTTTTTTAGGGTGTTTGCTATACCATTGTATCTTTGCAATATATCCAGCACTTCCCTATAGTTATATACACAATCCTATCTGTATTTGTTGTATACAGCTGTGACTTGGGTCACTCCAGTGCAGGATTTTATTTGAGTTCCTGTTTAGCTGGTTAATTCAGTTTATATTTGACCAATAAGGTTGTTTGGGGTGATTTTTGTTTGCAAGGTATAGAACTAGTTGTTCTTTAGTTTTTCAATAAAGTAAACTTGTTTTGACTACATCTCTGACATAATAATCAGACCTGTTCTTAGAGTAAGGTGACCATATTTTTTAAAATAAATCCGGGGACATTTTTTTTTTTACTAGCAATGTCGGCAATCAGCGACTCCCTGCCCATCGCTGCGCGCCGCCCCCCTCACAGCTTGCCAAGTCTTACTCTTCGGGGCCTGCGTACTACTGGGTGGGGGGCGGAGGAAGATCACTCACTTTTTCTTTTTTTTTAATCTGCACTGACTGTCTTTGAAATTGCCCCAGCCCCTGTTCAAATACAATCCGGGGACAAAACCGGGGACAGACTTGGTCCTGAGACAGTGTCCTCAATCCGGGGACTGTCCCCGGCAACCAGGGATGTCTGGTCACCCTATCTTAGAGGGTGATTTTGATAGTGTGGATGCATAGATTGTCCCTCGTTTCTTGCATGCTACTGTGGTGTGGGTTCCTTTGATTTTTGTTGTGCATATCTCATGAGCTTAAAGCAGACCTTCACTCACTAGATGCACCAGGTATCATTGCACTTCTCCCCTTTCTTTTTTCTCTTTCAGCTCTGCCCTGTCCCCGGCCCAATGGGATTAGAGGGATGAGAACAATGCCTCCTCTACTCTGAAGCCTCCTGAGATATGCAGGCCATATACCCCAGAAAGCTTTAGACTTGGGTGTTACTTCATCAGGGGGCCAGATTCCTGAAGCTCCCAATGATCTCAAAAGCAAAGATGGGGGTATGGAACCTGGTGCAGCCAATCAATGCAGTACAAAGCTATGTTCCTCTCAGGCGTATCTAATCTATATCAATGGGAAAACACTGGATTGGTGCAGCGGAGCACTTAAAACAATATGAAGGAGGAGAAGCCTGAGACGGGGAAAAAAGAGAAGCAGAACAAGGCAAGGTAAACACTGACAGACCAGCAGAAGCTACAACACGGAGGATGAGCAAGTAGAGAAGATATTAGATTACAGCGCAATACACGGAAATTTGATCTTTCCCGTCCAGCTCAGGCTGTAATAACCAACCACTAATCAAATTCAAATAAACTTTATTGGCCTTCGTACAGGTTCACACTTCAACAAGTACATATTTATTTATGGGCTGTGAAATATTGCTGGCAGCGCACGGAGTACAGCCACGTGTACAGTATAACACGTGGGAAACCCTGATCCAGAGAATGACTCCGCTCTAACAGGAAGGCACAATAACGGTTTCAAGTGGGAACCAATAAAATAGCTAAATACAACCAGTTGACGCTTTCTCGACCTTCCAGCAAAGGCAAAAAATTTACACTATAAATAGGACTTTTGGAGTACCCGTCCTCTCACACTCCTACTTACAGTGAGCCTGGACTTTGCCTGTAGTAGGGGGAAGTAACAGGTACACTTTACAGTAGGCATAGGAATCATACTGTGTAATAAGGGAACAGTGGCTCCCTACCCACGCAAATTGACAATATATACAAATTGTAAATGAGAAGCTGCCCGTTCAAAAAGTTAATATGTGATGAAAAATATGTGGCGACCCGCACTATTAATCTAGTACATATCTAATAAAGTGCAAATTACAAACCACCGGATTCACTCCAATGGAGCATAGGCAACAATTAAAATAATACCAAACATGACATCTGCTATACAAAGTAAATTATATAAGTGAATAAGTGCAATTGAACAAAAGTCCTGCATCAAAAATATCAATCAAAAACACTGCCGATCCAAATAGTGTCTCCAATAAAAGGAAAGGCCACGCATATCCAGGTTAGACATAGGATGGAAAACAATCTCCTATGGTGAAGTATGTCAAAAAAATGTGGTTTATTGCTAAGAAATGGCGCCAAACGCCAACTGGCATGATAACAAGTTTAAAAAAACAGACAAGTGGACACACTCTTTGGATCGGTAGTGACGGATTCCAGGAAGTAGTTTGATAACCTAAAGGCGTTTATGATCTCTGTAATGGGGGGATCATCTCCATCTGGTGAGTAGGCTGTTTGCTCGGTGGTGGTGGAGGATTTCCCCATCTACTCAAGCATTGGAAAAGTCACTTTGAACACATTGGATGTTTTTTGTGTTTTTTGATTGAGTGTTTTTGATATTTTTGATGCAGGACTTTTATTCAATTCACATTATATATATATATATATATATATATATATAAAACATTTACTTTGTATAGCAGATGCCATGTTTGATATTATTTTAATTGTTGTCTATGTTCCATTGGAGTGAATCCGGTGGTTTGTAATAGGAATCATACTATACATACCATTCTTGTGTTTCCCCAATGGTCCAATTTACTCTAAGGCAGGGGTCTCCAAACTGTGGCCCTTTGCCTGTCTTTATCTGGCCCTTGGTGTACCACTACTCCACCTGACACTACTGATGGGACACCACTCGTCTCACTGACAGCAGGGCACAATTATTCCCACTGATACTAAAAGGGGGCACTATTCCTCCCATTAAAACCAGTGATAAACTGGTGAAAACCACTGACCATAGTCTGACCCACCCCAAAGCCTAAAGGACAGTAAACTGGCCCTTTGCTTAGAAAGTTTGGAGACACCTGCTCTGAGGCATCATGTACAGGGGCAACTGGAGGGCCATAGACACATAAAGCCATAGTTGTGTACAGCCGCCCATGGAAAAAAAAGTAGGGAAAGTGGCTGTATGCAGGTATACACCAGTACTCGTCTAACACCACGCAGGACTACAGACACACACATTCAGACTGAGTCTAGGGGCGTACAGTATGTCTGTACATGTGCTTATGCAAGTAACAACCTATATACTTTGTATACTATAGGCAGATCACAGATTTAACTTAAAAGAAAAGAAAAAAAAAAAACACACAACATTGGCACTACACTCTTAGTTTAGTGTTAGGACCACAGATAGGGTGCCTTGACGAGGCTCTGTGGCTTACGCATGCGTTTGCAAATGCGTGCGGACTAAACCCCTGTTTTTAACGCATACTGTTAGACAGGTTAATTTGGTTGTCTGCGAGCTGGTGGTAAGTAGGCTTGGTTTTTTCCTGGGCATTCCCCAGGCTTTGTTGTTATCTGCTTCAGCCTTCCAATGCCTCTTACTGCGATAGCCAGCTGTAGATGGGGGCGGTGGCGAGTTTTTGTTACCACTACATTGGCAGCCTGCTCAATCGTCCTGTTATCCAACCAAAGATAAAGAGCGCCAATCTCCACAAAATATTATTTATAGTTCTAATAACTGAGCATCTGTCAAATGCTCGTTTTACAGGTGTTTGACTTTTTTTTGCCTGCTTCTAAACGCCCCTCTATGTTGGCCTATGTGACCATGCAGACATAGGCGTTTACAGGCAGGGGCGTTTAGGCGCAGAAATCTGAATGCACCAAAGGGGAGTGTCAGGAGAGGAGTGTTTCGGTAGAAAAAGAGCACAACGCATATAAAAGTGTGTAAATGCACCTAAACCCTAGGCAAGTTTTTTTTTTTTTTTTAAACAGAAAAGTTTTTATTTTATTGACAAACTAGACAGTACAAACACAACACTCATCATACAGAGGATCTGACAGTAGGTACTTGTGACAGACCTAGCCAGGACAGAGGCTGTTGGAGGGGGCTGAATGCAAGCCTTTTGCCTTGCGATAACGGGCCCTGGCATTTGGGGGAACGGTGCTCTTTGTGAGCTGTATGCCTGGGGACCCCTGAGCTGGTTTTACTTGGATTCAGGTCCATGCTGGCCCCCCCAAGACACATAGACTCTGGATATGTATATGCCATATCAGCAATTGACTGAATCATACTGTTGGGACACAAGCTGTCAGATGCTAATGTCATGAACTCCAGCCAGCCTGTCTGTTGTGTAAATGAGTCTACTCTGGCTTGAATATTCCACAATGTTGTTGTGCTAATTAACCCTGTGTTGATGTTTATGGTAATGTGTATTGAATAGTCAGTCAGAGCTAGGAGATGTACCCTGAAAAGTCTTCTCTCAGTTAACTAGTCTAGGTCAATGATTAGATAATTAGCTCATGCTAATTAGGTTAGGTTTTAGTCATCCTGCTGTATATATTTGTGGGAGATCTCAAATAAAAGATCATTCCTGATGTACTCCAACACTGGTGTTGTCTGGTGACTGGGTGAGCTAAGGGGTCTTGGATTGTGTTGTACCGGACAGAGGAAGCATTTACGGCGGACATCTTGAATACAGGGTCCGTCACAGTACTCAAACAAAACAGAGGCAAGTTTAGCGCTTATTCATTTCAATGGCTAGAATAAATGCCTATCCTGGCCATTTAAATTAACGAACACTGAAGTGCATGACGCCCCTGAACGTGTCTAAATGCGATTGAAAAACATGGCTTTAGGTGCGTTTTTAATTGTGATTTTCTCCTGTCAGGAGAAAAGCATTCAGAAGAACATAGTGTGCATGAGGCCTAAAAGACACTAACAATATAACTGGATAAACACAGCAAAAAAAAAATATCCAAACCGAAAAATAACTTATTTCATAGAGCCATGTTGCTTTATGAAAGAGGAATGTCGAAGGCTTTTGAAACTCAGTTTTTTGGGGGTGTGGGAGAGAATAATGACTATGAAGCTTCCATCATGGAATTTAGTTTGGATCCCACTGTTGTATAGCTCTGGCAGTGAATAAGAGGGTATGCCATCAGCCGCTCTTAGGAACTGAAACATGGTTGTAGTAAACGCAAAATACTATTGAACCCAACAGTTTAACTCAACCTCCTTTGTTAAAAAAGTTTGCAGACTCCTGCTCTAGAGGAACACTAGTGTTCCATGGGAATTCTTGCTGAGAAAGACAACCCTATTTACTGCAGAATTGGTGTTTGCCACTGTACTCCCTGTCCCAGCATCCACGTAGTACCTACTCAGCGGCCTTGTGGTCAGGGACATGTCCCCTAGTCCTTGTGGAACGGTGTAATTAAGCATGTGCACAGCCAGCAGGCATTCCAGGACCAATCAACCTTAACCCACCCAGCAATTAAATGTATTGCTCAAAATTCACAATTCTTTAGATCAGCCTTTCTCAACCTTTGCAACCCATGAGAGCTTTAACCTTGAGAAACCCTTGAAATAACTTTCTGGTCTCAAGGAAACCCTGCTAAAAATGACTATATCTACAACTGATGATATATTAGTGTGATAGTCAGTGGGAAGAATGACCCCTTACAGATAGCTAAAAAAAAGGTTAACAGTGTCAGTGGGAACTTATATGAAAGGCAAAAGTTACTCATTGCTCAAGGAACCCCCTAGCAACCTCTGGAGGAACTTTAGCGTTCCATGGAACCCTGGCTGAGAAATCCGGCTTTTAAAATTAAAAATATACAGTGCTTTTGATTCTCCTACTTAATCCTGGCAGCACCCAAAGGAACAACATTAACCACTTGCCTTCAGGGCACCTTCACCCCCTTCCTGCCCAGGCCATTTTTCAGTTTTCAGCTGTCGCACTTTGAATGACAATTGCACGGTCATGCAACACTGTTCCCAAATACATTTTTCAGAATTTTCTTCACACAAATAGAGCTTTCTTTTGGTGGTATTTAAATCACTGCTGGGTTTTTATTTCTTACAAAGAAAAAAAAAGACCGAAAATTTTGAAAAGAAAAAAAGTTTTTTCTTAGTTTCTGTCAGTACATTTTGTAAATAAGTAGTTTTTCTCGTGCACTGATGGGCGCTGATGAGGCTGCACCGATGGGATGGCACTTATGGGCATCGATGAGGAGGCACTAATATGCGCACTGATAGGTGGCACTGATGGGCAGCACTGGTGGGCGATGATGGGCACTGATAGGTGGCACGGAGAAGTGGCAAGGTTAGGCGGCACTGATGGGTGGCACTGGTGAGTAGGCACTGAAAGGCAGCAGTGACTGGCATCACTAATGGGCACTGATTGGTGGCACTGATTGGGGACACTGGGGGGGGGGCTTTACTGTGATCAGTGCCCTGATTACATGTCTGGGTGTTCCCTGCGAGGAGATGCTGCAGATCAGCTCTCCTCTCCACACGCTCTGTCAGTGTGAGGCGATGAAAGCTGATCACTGGCACTTCAGCATTTACATGCGACAGGCTGTCATTGGACACAGCCGCTCACATGGTTAAAGAGCTGCGTGATCGGCTCTTTACAGAGATCGGAATCGCGCTGTGTCCTAGCAACACGAGCAGCCGTGATCGCGGTGCACGTGAGAGCGGCCGTTGTGGGCGCCATCATATAACGTCCACCTAGAACGAGAGCCACATCGTCCCTGTGTCATTTGACGGTGGGTGGGCAGAAAGTGGTTGAAGTAGAACTATAGGCAAAACTTTTTTTTATATATTTTGGACGGGGCAAGGGAGGGTTATAACCCCTGTCAGATTTTTGTTTGACATCTGTTTCCCATTGCGGAGATCTCCCTTCACTTCCTGTGCCAAACAGGAAGTGAGAGGAAATCCCTGCAAATTAGGAGAATTTTTTTTTGGGGACCAGAACTAGTGCCATCATTGGAAGATCCCCCCCCCCATTACTTTTATTTTCACTTTCAATGATAATCAGGACAAATAGAGAGGATGAATCTCCTTAACGGGGACACAGACAGCAATACTGACAAGTGTTCTACTCCCTCTCCACTCTATCCAAAAAAAAATAAAAATAAAAAATAATTAAAAAGATTTACCTTTAGTTATACTTTAAACATGGCGTCACCAAGAGCGGCGGATGCCGAGTGATGGGGCTAGTTTGACCACCATCCCTCCCATCGGCCTGGAAGGAGCCTACTATGCACAGGGAAGAGGATACCAAATGACTGGACACCGGCTGCTTTAAAAAGGTACTTATCTATTATTGAGGGGAAAACATTACATCACACAGCAGAATAAGAAGTGTGGGGGGGGGGGGTGTTAAGGCTTATCGAATAATCACTGTGCTGCTTCCATGGAATTCCACTTTCATCCAACTGTTGTGTAACTTTGGCAATGTGTTAGAAGGAATTCCATAGGTGGCTGCCTTAGGAACTGAAGCATGGTTTGTAGTAAACGCAGAATGCTAATATACCTAACGATTTATCTAAATTGTTCCTAAATCTAATTACCTGCATCTTTAGGAAAACCCAATCTCATCAGGCAGGAATTCACTAAACAGACAGTCCTGTGATAAGCACACATACAAGGCCTGCATTAGTGCAGCATTATCTTTAAAGAGAAGGCAGTGGGACATGCACGGTGCAATGTTCAATCACAAATATACCGTGTTTGTAGCCAACCGTGTTCTAACTTTATTATTGCTTTTCTGATTGACAACGGCTGTAGAAGCTTCAGAAGTGCTACATGCTGACCATTTACTTGCCATTCCATAACCAGTGGCAGTAGAGAGCATCAACGGGATTCCATAGGCCCCACCCCATTCACATACCTCCCAACTTTTTGAGACGGGAATGAGGAACACCTATTAGCAAAAGTATTTTAAGCATAGGACACACCCCCTTAAAGAAAAAAAAAATGTACAAAAAAATTTGTTAAACCCACGCGCTTTTTTTCCGGTTAGGTTCTCCCTTTAGGGTCAGGGGGTTAGGGTTTTCCCTTTGAAGAACAAGTTAGGGTTAATAAAAAAAAATTTATGAAATTACACATAGAGCTTTTAAAAAAAAATTTACAAAAAATTCTAATAACCAATTGCAATTTAAAAATTAAATAGATCAAAAAAATTGCAATTACATTTTGCATAAAAAAGACAAAATAAATAAATAAATAAAAATGAAATTACATATACAGCTTATAATAAAAATAAACAAAAAAATATATACTAATCAATTGCAATTTAAAAAATATATTAAAACATTTTAATTTTTTCCTCACATATGCTCATTATGGGATCCATAGTAAAAGTACACTTCTGCTCTCAGCTGCTGCTACTCCCTCTGGTCTCAAAGTATGGCTGTTATCCTAATTAAACGCTCCTAAACGCAAACGCGGCAAAATGCGGCATGCAAACGCGGCAAAATGCGGCATGCAAATGCGGCAAAATGCGGCAAAACTGGCATTTTTAAATGCCGGTTTGAAGCTGTCAAAAAATTTGTTCAGAGGAGGTTGCCCCAGCCTCCCGTGTACATTAAGCCTTAGAGATGTTTTCTATTGTCTCATTGTGAATGAACACCAGAGGCGTTACATTGACAAATTACTGAGCATGCATTGACTCGAGATAAAAATATCTGTAAAAAAAGCACACAGGAGGGCATTACCAAAGGTTTATTATGACAAAAACAAAAGCATCTACATTTAAACTCACAAAGATTAATAATATATGTGTGTTGCATTAAACAAAATCACGTTCCACGTGGCCTGACCTGATGCACCAAAGCATTGACAAGCTGATGTGTTTCGGGGGACGCCCCCATTTACTCAAAGCTCATTGAAGCAAGGTCCATAAAGACATGAATGAGCGAGTTTGCGGTGGAGGAACTTGACTGGCCTGACCCGATAGAACACCTTTGGGATGAATTAGAGCGGAGAATGTGAGCCAGGCCTTCTCATCCAACATCAGCGCCTGACCTCACAAATGCTCTTCTGGAAGAATGGTCAAACATTCCCATAGACACACTCCTAAACCTTGTGGACGGCCTTCCCAGAAGAGGTGAAGCTGTTATCGCTGCAAAGGGTGGGGCAATGCAACATTGAACCCTACGGACCAAGACGCCATTAAGAGTGTGTAAAGGCAGGCGTCCCAATACTTTTGACAATATAGTTTATCTGATGCTGGGTCCATTTTACCAAGTCAGCAGGTAAACTAACTGAACAGACCCCACTCATTACTGAAATATCAGCTTTTGCTGTAAAAGAATAATACTGGAATGTATAAAATATATACATTCATGTACAATAATTTGGTGAACTTCTAAGTAGCAGATGAATGAAGACAAACGCGGTACAGGCGTGTTTGTGAGGACAAGGACAGATAAGAATCTGAAGACCGTGCCAAGGAAAATAAAATAAAAATCCCATCAAGGTAATGAAGAGAGGCTAATCGGAGGTGAGAGGGAAGTCTTGTGAACGGGTGCAGGAAACGCACTGGATGGAGACGAGGTCAAATAAAAAAAACTAGGAAATTCTATTACTCAGTGAACTCAGATCACCCCGTATGTCAGTCGTGTGAATCAAAAGGTTTAAAGGGACACTCCGCTCTGTCATGACCATTCCGCCATTAGCAGATATAACCTGCAGCCTCACTGTGCCCATCTGCAGCCTCACTGTGCCCATCTGCAGCCTCACTCTGCCCATCTGCAGCCTCACTCTGCCCATCTGCAGCCTCACTCTGCCCATCTGCAGCCTCACTCTGCCCATCTGCAGCCTCACTCTGCCCATCTGCAGCCTCACTCTGCCCATCTGCAGCCTCACTCTGCCCATCTGCAGCCTCACTCTGCCCATCTGCAGCCTCACTCCGCCCATCTGCAGCCTCACTGTGCCCATCTGCAGCTGTACCTTTGATAACTAAAACAGTGGGCATCTCCCGCAGTGTCATGCAGTCTGTTCGGCAGCCGCCCATTGTAACAAAGCCCCGCCTCCTCCTCGTCCGTGATAGACGGAACACTGATACATTTTCCCAGCATTGTATCAGTGTTCCTCTATCACGGACGAGGAGGCGGCGGGGCTTTGTTACAATGGACGGCTGCCGAACAGACTGCATGACACTGCGGGAGACACCTGCTGTTTTAGAAATCAAAGGTACAGCTGCAGATGGGCACAGTGAGGCTGCAGATGGGCACAGTGAGGCTGCAGATGGGCACAGTGAGGCTGCAAATATGGGCACAGTGAGGCTGCAAATATGGGCACAGTGAGGCTGCAAATATGGGCACAGTGAGGCTGCAAATATGGGCACAGTGAGGCTGCAAATATGGGCACAGTGAGGCTGCAAATATGGGCACAGTGAGGCTGCAAATATGGGCACAGTAAGGCTGCAAATATGGGCACAGTGAGGCTGCAAATATGGGCACAGTGAGGCTGCAAATAGGGCACAGTGAGGCTGCAGATGGGCACCCTCTCTCTCTATAAGACGAGGGGGGGGTTTTCAGCCTATGAAAAAATGTGCTGAAAAACTTGGCTTACACTTGAGTATATAGGGTACCCTAAACTGGTGGTATCCCTCTCTTCCATATCACAGGTGCTCCTTGGCATGGAATCTATTAGATCAATGGAAAGAGCACATCGCACTCTTATGGATTTCTTAGCACATTTTTAACTGCAAGTGGGAAAATTGGTCAGCTTAGCGGTCCATAAACTGTGTTTGGAGGTTTTCCTTTCCCCATTTACAATAACCAGATAGGTTTGATGTCTTTTATGATAATACATCCAGTACCAAAGATTATATTATAGAGATTTTCTTGACTTGAATATACCTCACAAGTAGTCATCCATATTATCTTGCAGATACAATGCTGTTTCTTTAATTATATTTATTTTATAATATTATATTCTGTTATTTTATAATATTTCTTTCTTATAGTGACAATGAGAGCTGTATACTTTGTACAATCACACCTTCTTTGTACATTCTCCAATGTACTTTTTGTTCTCTCTGTACATTTATATTCTGTAATTGCTAAAAATATCTCAATAAAAACAAAATATCTACAAAAAGGTGTGATAAATTCTGTAGGAGACAACAGCTCCTCACCTGGGAACCCCCGGCAGACGGAATGATACATGTGAGCAGATTAGCCACCAGATTTTCCAGAGAGACATTCAGATTGTCCACATAGACGGTGTAGATGAGTCCCAGGCAAGCCTGAAAAGGAGACAGAGGATACATTGGAATTAATCAGGAGAATGCTGACAACAATGTATTAACACTTGAAAAATGGATGGCCTGATGTACTGACGGCCTATCATTTCTTGAGGTCTAAAAACTCCAGGGCAGTACAAATACACCCCCCCCCCCAAAAAAATGATACCTTTTTGGGAAGTAGACAGTCCAAGGTATTTAGTAAGCGGCATTGTGGGTTTTTTTTAAGTTGTCATTTTTTTGTTATAATCTTAAGAAAATTACGGGAAAAAAAAAAAAAGGTTTCACGTTTTTTTTTTGTTTTTTTTTTACATATGTGGAATTGATCAGTTATTTTTATTTTTTTTTTACCCATTAGGATTGCCTATAGCAGTGCATTATATATATATATATTTTTTTTTGCATACTGTCACCAGTGCAGTACAGCGTCATCATATAATTGGTGCGGCCGTGATCAGGGACACTGACTGGTCACAGTGCAAAAAAAAATAAGTGCAGTCGTGGCCCCACGCAAGGGAGAACGTGCAGATTTCCTAGAGTTGGGCAATTAACTTCCTTTGATGTGTCAACATTGTAACAGCTAGCAATGTTCCTAACCCCATTTTTGCTAATCATTCTATAAATCACTAGTAAAACTGTTAAACAATGGGCCCAAATGAGACCGATAACCTGCCAATGTTGGATGTTCTGTTTTTAAACTGGAAAAGAAAGAGAAAATATCGCCCTGGCACTGTTTTTAAACTGGTCAATGGCTGTGGGGAAGGGGGGACATAAGTGTTCCCCAAAAACACATGTATGATACATCTGCTGGGCGATCCCACAATGCACCTGAACGGCTGTCAGAGCGAACGATCATAACACATGGAACGAGCTTACATGTGCCGAGCACCTGTTCTAAACCGCATACCGCCGTGCTCCGCTGCGAGCCAACGGGCATGGAACGCTGCAAACTTGTTCAGGGAAACGCTAAATAATATTAAAGTGATCCATCTATTTGCTTACTCTCTGGTCACTCAAATGCGCAGAGTGAAAACAGATGGCGGTGTGGATGAGCGCTGTGATAAAAAGTGACAGTGAAGAGAAAGACCAGATGTGAGGGAGTTGAAGGGAAAATCCACTATTGTTAGAATGGAATACAACATATATAATTGCTATAGGAACCATTCTGTAATTTAATCTTATTATAATTATTTTTCAATTTTATTCAGCGGCAAGATACGATCGTTTACAAACACAAAAAAAGTTTTTTTTAATTATCCTACCTGCAATCAGTGTAACAATATTTGTCAGGCTGTCTGAGAATGATGATCCTGTAACCAAGCGCAATGCCTGTGTAAGATAGGTGCAAAGCCCTTGAGATCAAATTATTGACAGCCTGCTGCACACATGTGGCATCCCCCACATACCATCCAAGAGCGCTTCACATTTATAGCACTTTGGAGCCTTTATTTTAGTGAAGGTAGACCCTCTTGCACAGCACTTATTTGGGGGGGGGGGGGGATAAAAATAAATTAGTAACAGCATCAAAGTTTACCTAGAGAAGTGGTTCTGTGGCCAGTCGCTGGGCCACGGACTCCCTTCCTCCTGGGTCTCCAGCCAGCTGCAGATCCTCTTAACCTCCCACAGTTCCTCCCAGATCACATATTACCCCCTAACCTCCCACAGTGGCGAACAGTGCCCATCAACCTTCCACAGTGAGAGCCCTCAGTCCCCACAATGCCCTCCAGCCTGCTGCAGAGGCTCCAGCCACCAATAGCACCACCCCTAACCTCCAAGTGTCCCAAAGTGCCCCCCAGACGTCCAGAGCACCTCTTAGTCCCCCCCAGGGACCCTCAACCCAGACAATGCCCCCCACAGCCTAGTGCAGTTTCGCCCAGCCTGCTATGAAACCTCCAGCCCCCCATAGTGCCCCTAACCTCCAGCAGTGTCCCATTGTACCCTCCCAAACTCCCAGAACACCCTCTAGCCCCCACATTGGCCCTGCAGCCCAGTAAAGTGTTCCCCAGCCTGCCATCCCATAGTGCCCCCAACCTCCAACAGTGTCCCATAGTGTCCCTAACCTCCAACAGTGTCCCACAGCGTCGCATAGTGCCCCCAAACCTCCAACAGTGTCCCACAGTGTCCCTAACCACCAGCAGTGTCCAATAGTTCCCCTAACCACCAACAGTGTCCCACAAGGCCTACAACCGTGTCCCACAGGGCTCCCAACCTCCAACAGTGTCCCATAGTGCCCCCAACCTCCAACAGGGTCCCATAGGGCCCCCAACCTCCAACAGGGTCCCATAGGGCCTCCAACAGTGTCCCACAGGGCCCACAACCTCCAACAGTGTCCCATAGGGCCCACAACCTCCAACAGTGTCCCATAGGGCCCACAACCTCCAACAGTGTCCCATAGGGCCCACAACCTCCAACAGTGTCCCATAGGGCCCACAACCTCCAACAGTGTCCCATAGAGCCCACAACCTCCAACAGTGTCTCATAGTGTCCCTAGCCACCAGCAGTGTCCAATAGTTCCCCTAACCTCCAACAGTGTTCCATAGTGCCCCCAACCTCCAACGGTGTCCCACAGGGCCTCCAACAGTGTCCCATAGGGCCCACAACCTCCAACAGTGTCCCATAGGGCCCCCAAAATCCAACAAGGTGTCATATAGGGCCCCAACCTCCAACAGTGTCCCATAGGGCCCCCAACCTCCAACAGTGTCCCATAGGGCCCCCAACCTCCAACAGTGTCCCATAGGGCCCCCAACCTCCAACAGTGTCCCATAGGGCCCCCAACCTCCAACAGTGTCCCATAGGGCCCCCAACCTCCAACAGTGTCCCATAGGGCCCCCAACCTCCAACAGTGTCCCATAGGGCCCCCAAAATCCAACAATGTGTCATATAGGGCCCCAACCTCCAACAGTGTCCCATAGGGCCCTCAACCTCCAACAGTGTCCCATAGGGCCCTCAACCTCCAACAGTGTCCCATGGGGCCTCCAACAGTGTCCCATAGGGCCCCCAACCTCCAACGATGTCCCATAGGGCCTCCAACAGTGTCCCACAGGGCCCCCAACCTCCAACAGTGTCCCACAGGGCCCCCCAACCTTCAACAGTGTCCCATAGGGCCCCCCAACCTCCAACAGTGTCCCATAGGGCCCCCCAACCTCCAACAGTGTCCCATAGGGCCCCCAACCTCCAACAGTGTCCCATAGGGCCCCCAACCTCCCACACAAAGTCTCCCACAGTGCTACTGCAAAAAAAAAAGTCCTCCTGGAAAGACCCCTTTCCTCCTCCAAGAACCCCATCCCCCAAAGTTGCCCCTTACCCCCTCCAGAAACCTCCTCCCCTAAAAGGCCACCAAGTCTGCTGCTAAGTCCCCTTACCCCCTCCAGAACCCCCACCCCCAAAGTATGCTCAGCGCTTTACAAAATGAATAAATGTACACTTTTTTTTCCAGTTGGGCCATGGAAGGTTTTGGAAGAATTTACCGGGCCCTGACCTCTAACATTGAGGACCATGGATCCACAGAACAGAATATTATATATATATATATATATATATATATATATATATATATATATATATATATATATATATATATATAGATATAGATACATACACACACACACTTTGTATAACCTTTTCCAGAAGCCGTTAAAAATGTTGACCTTGTGGCATATAAAAATAAACAGTTGTATACAGTACACTTCCTGACTCAGAACAAACAAAACCGCTCTGGCGAGAGATGAAAAGTCCGATATTGGTAGGTGTGCGTTACTTACCCTGAAAATCTCGGGATAATCTAATCTGGAAACAAGCACCAAACATTTAGGAGCAAAAATCTGCGCCGGTTGAATTAGGCCAGAATCCTCATCATCTCCATCACTATGATCATGCTTTGTTCCCTAAAAATAATAATAATTATATATCTGTTAAACATAATACAACTTTAACAAAGTCAAGCCCTCTAACCATAATGAAAAGTAATTTATAGATAAGATTATAATTTGCTTATAATAACATACAATAGTCTAGTACAGTTTTAGGTAGATAAGCTGCATTCTCAGTGAGGTCACCGGTTTCTAGTGAATAGATAGGCTGCATTCTCAGTGAGGTCACCGGTTTCTAGTGAATGGATAGGCTGCATTCTCTGTGGATCAGTTGTCATTAGTAAATGGATAGGCTGCATTCTTAGTGAGGTCACCGGTTGCAAGTAAATGGATCAAATACATTCTCAGTGATGTCACTGATCTCTAGCAAATGTATTGGCTGCATCCTCAGTGATGTCACCAATCTTTAGTGAATGGATAGTCTGCATTCTCAGTGATGTCACCAGTCTCTAGTGAATGGATAGGCGGCATTCTCAGTGATGTCACCGGTCTCTAGTGAATGGATAGGCGGCATTTCTCAGTGATGTCACCAGTCTCTAGTGAATGGATAGGCTGCATTCTCAGTGATGTCACCGGTCTCTAGTGAATGGATAGGCGGCATTTCTCAGTGATGTCACCAGTCTCTAGTGAATGGATAGGTTACATTCTCAGTGAGGTCACTGGTCTCTAGTGAATGGATAGTCTGTATTCTTAGTGATGTCACTGGTCTCTAGTGAATGGATAGGCTGTATTCTTAGTGATGTCACTAGTCTCTAGTGAATGGATAGGCTGCATTCTCAGTGAGGTCACCAGTCTCTAGTGAATGGATAGGCTGTATTCTTAGTGATGTCACCGGTCTCTAGTGAATGGATAGGCTGCATACTCCGTGATGTCACCAGTCTCTAGTGAATGGATAGGCTGCATTCTCAGTGATGTCACCGGTCTCTAGTGAATGGATAGGCTGCATTCTCAGTGATGTCACCGGTCTCTAGTGAATGGATAGGCTGCGTTCTTAGGGACATCATTGCTTTCTAATGAATGAATATAGCTGCCGTCTTCTGGGCTATGTCACTTGATTCCAGTGAATGGATAGGTTGTGATATCACAGTCTCAGAGCGATTAGTGTGCTATATTTTTATAACCGCTCGTCTTCAGAAAATCGCTGTTTCCAGAGGCTTTACATAACAGATGCATTGTAATCACAAATACAGAAATGTACAGTTTTTATAGTAGAAGGACATAACAGTACATGGCCCGGAGATCGCCACCACGACTTCAGACACGATCCAGTTAATAATGACCCCCCTCTGTAGAGGAATACATAAGTTATCGTAGAAAGATTTATCGTTATTTAAAAGTCTGGAATGAGGCTGGAGATTTATTGGTGTCTGAGCTCGGAGCAGAACTAAAAAGGCCTTTGTGGCTGTATGGCTGGTTTGATCTCTTTGGATCTTGCCCGCTCGCTGCCCTCTTCTGACAAGGAGGAATAATTCACATTTAATACGGCCATGTCCTTATTGTCAGGACAGTATAGTAGGAGTGATAGTGAGACATGTAGATTAGCGGGAAGAAGATTATCTGCTCTACGTGGAGTACAGATCTGATCCATCATGTCCGTAGAATCGCTTGGAAAATAGATGATACGTCTGCAGAAAGCTCGTCTGGGAATCTAGCAACTGGCCAAACCGAACTGAGGGACAGAAGGTCCATCTGGGGAAATGTAACACTATATACTGTCCAAAAGTGGAATTTTAAAGAAAACATGTTCCTTTTAAACATAAAAACGTGACTGCAGACCTGAAAATTAGGTCCAGGAATGCCAGAAACTCAACTTTAACTCTTCAAGACATCGTCCCACACGATTGATGAGCGGTGGCCTTACGGACAAATGAAGAGTCGGAAAGTGCGTGCTTAATTTTCAGTTCCAATTGCAATGCATCTTCAATTGAAGAGCAGGGAATGCACATTCCGGGACACAGCACCCTGGGCAACTCTGTCCAAATGCCTTATGGAAGATGAGCTTTATACCAATTCAGCTAAGGACATAGTGAGAGCAAAGAGAAGCCACACAGGTCCTCAATAAAAAAATTGTCAACATATGCCTGACCAGCCTTTGTCAACCTATTTAAAGTGGGTGTAAACCCAGAATTTTTATTTTTGATGTCATAATGTAGAGAATAAGATTTCCTTTCATTTGAGCCCAGTCTTGCCACACAGATTTACTCGAAGCCTGAGCAATCCTCTTTTATTGTTCAGTTAGAGAAATCTTGACAAAGTCTTGAAAACTTTGTCAAAAACGCCCCCTTGCTGTGAGTGACAGGTGATTTACATATCTCATGCACTAGCCTGAGACAGGCACATCCTATGTAAAAAGTTCACAATTCACACCCCTCCCCTCCAGCTCTCCCAGCTTTACTGTGTTTTGACTGGTTGTTTCTCATCATGGGGTGCAGTGAATAGTCAGCAGACTATAGACAGACAAGTGATTTAGGGGACATGTATGTAGTCATGTGCTGGGCAGAGTAGAACATCCAGTGATCTGATGATAACCTGTCTCAGGCTAGTGCATGAGATATGTAAATCACCCGTCACTCACAGCAAGGGGGCGTTTTTGATAAAGTTTTCAAGACTTTGTCAAGATTTCTCTAACTGAACAATAAAAGAGGATTTCTCAGGCCTCGAGTAAATCTGTGTGGCAAGACTGGGCTCAAATGAAAAGAAATATTATTCTCTACATTATGACATCAAAAAAAAAAAAAAAAAAAATTGGGTTTACATCCACTTTAATATGGAGGACCCCTTGAAATAACTTTCCAGTATTGGGCAAACCCTGCTAATAATTACAATATCTACAGCTCACTACAATAGTGTGATGACCACTGGCAAGATTGCGCCATACCACTTAAAGGTCAATAAAAGGAATCCCCCCCCCCTCCTTACAGCAAGCAATCTCTGGAGGAACCCAAGGGATCTCAATGACATCATCAGTCCATAATAAATGGAGAGGCCAAATTTTCAATGATGTCACTAGTCTCAAGTGAATGGATAGGCTGTATTCTGAGCTAATAGAAGTCTCCAGCCTCTAGTGAATGGATAAGCTGCATTCTCAGTGATGTCACTAGTTTCTAGTAAGTGGATAAATTGAATCCTGTCACCAGTCACTAATCCCTAGTCTTTAGTAAATTGATAAGCTTAATTTCAGTGGCATCATTGATATCTAATGAATAGATAAAGCTGTAGTCTCAGCTATGTCACGTGACCATCTTTTAGTGGAAAGACATAGAAGTACCATATATACTCGAGTATAAGCCGACCCGAATATAAGCCAAGGCACCTCATTTTACCACAAAAAAATGGGAAAACTTGTTGACTCGAGTATAAGCCCAGGGTGAGATATGCACAGCTACTGTAAGTGGAAAAGAGGGTCAACAATGCCCATTTGCAGCCTCACTGTGCCCATTTGCAGCCATAGGTCCCCGAACTTCAAACTTGGTAGTTAAAGAGGAAGTAAACCTTCCTCCAAAAAAATAAAATAAAAAAACGGAACCTGCAAGGCAAAGGCATAATGAGCTAGTATGCATAGCATACTAGCTCATTATGAATGACTTACCTGAGAACGAAGCCCCCGAAGCGGTCCTCATCCACGATCTTCTCCGTCGCCATCATTCCCGGAGTGACTTCCGGGTCTCGCCGATCCAGCGTTGTCATTGGCTGGAGCGGCGATGACGTCACTCCCGCACATGCGCACGAAGGCGGCTTATCGGCGTGATCTCGGCATGCGCCTGTGCGCCGCTGTCTACGGCGCATGCGCCGTACACAGCGGTGCCTGTTTTTTTTCTAAATATCTCCTAAACCATGTAGGTTTAGGAGATATTTATTGGACCTACAGGTAAGCCTTAATCTAGGCTTAGCTGTAGGTCAAAGTGGTTTGTAAGGGTTTACAACCACTTTAAGGGTTCCTAGATGCCCCCTAGCTGCAGCCAATTTGGGGTCTCTGGACCCAAAGGGTACCGAAATGACATTGCTGCAGATGGACACAGTTGACCGACTTTGGGGCTTCGTATCTCAGGGCCACTTGGTGCTAGGAACCCCAAATTTGGATATGTTGTAGTGCTAGTTACACTGGGTTTGCACACCAAGTCCTCCTAGCACCAAGTAGCCCCAAGATACGAGGCCCCAAAGTCGGATCGGAAAATGTCATTCTCTGCTGCAGAAAAGTGCTTGACTCGAGTATAAGCCGAGGGGGGCACTTTCAGCACAAAAAAAATGTGCTGAAAAACTCGGCTTATACTCGAATATATACGGTAACCTACCAGCATGCTTTTGGAGTGTGGGAGGAAACAGGAGTACCCGGAGGAAACCCACGCAGGCACAGGGAGAACATGCAAACTCCAGGCAGAAGGTGTCGTGGTCGGGATTTGAACCAGCTACACTAATGTGATATTAAAGGTGTAGATCTTTTGGAGGTCTCCAGGTAAGACTTCCATGCAGTAGTTTCTCAACTTTTTCACATGCAATTAGGTTGCATTGCCTGCCTTGTGTATGTGCTGCACTCATCCTGTGAAAATTCTACAGCTTTCAGATCTTCAGCTTCTCCCCTTTTTAATCTGCCCCGCTGTGGTCAGAGTTAATACGGGTGTAATATAAATCTCGAGCGCATCAAAATACGTCTTTTTAATGACTATTAAATATGTTACTTGTAAGCCCTACAAATCCCTGTAATGAAGGGGGGGGCACCTTTCACAGATAACAGAGCAGATCACTGTAATACATATGGAATGAAGGGATTTTAGGCTCAAGAGACAAGGGGGAGGGGGGGGGGGTAAAATGGTGAAACCAGAACCTTCAAGTAACACAAGACAAGTGTGAGGAGCAAGCTTCCCTTATTACCAGGGGCTCAGGAGGACCACATGGAATTTCCACAGGGTGTAAGGCACCGTCCTCATCCGCTACAACTGATACTGGATGGTAATTTATTATCTTGTGCTGTCATATGTGGCTTCTTAAAGCTTTACTAACATTTCCTGATACAGAGACCCGTGTTCCAGTAGAGTCCTGCTCTGGTGCAAGGGAAGCATCATCACGGATGTTTCTCAGGCCTTTGGCAGAGAGTGAATGTTCACCGGAGCTTTGGATGTACTTACCTTGTGCCACGTTTCCACCACTGCTTTCAGTGAGGGTTTTACCCTGTGAGATACTCATAGTTACATAGTTAGCTAGGCTGAAAAAAGACCATCCAGTTCAACCATAAAAAAAAAGAAAAAATATCGTACAATCCAATATACCCAATTCTATACCCACAGTTGATCCAGAGGAAGGCAACAAAAAAAAAACAACCCCTGAAGAGCATGCTCCAATCTGCTACAGCAGGGGAAAAAAAATCCCTTCCTGATCCCCCGAGAGACAATCGGATTTTCCCCGGACCAACTTTAGCTATAAATGTTGGTACCCCGTTATATTCTGTACATTTAGGAAAGTATCCAGGCCTTTCTTAACCACTTGCCGACCGGCGCACGCAGATATACGTCGACAGAATGGCACGTACAGGCAGGAGGGCGTATATATACGTCCCTCCTTTAGCCTGTCCGTGCCATCGGGAGCGCGCCGGTCGGGACCCCCGTGAGTCCGATCGCGGTCCCCGCGGACTCGATCGCCGCGGGGACCCCCCCGCGATCGTCTCACGGGGCGGCTGAACGGGGAGATGCCGAGATAAACAGCATCTCCCCGTTCTGCCTAGCAACTAGTGACGCCGATCTCTGCTCCCTGTGATTGGAGCAGAGATCAGCATTCACTAGTAACAGCCACGTGACAGCCACGCCCCCCCACAGTAAAAAACACACCCCTAGGCATACTTAACCATTACACTGCCCCCTTGTGGTTAACCCCTTCACTGCCAGTGTCATTTATACAGAAATCAATGCATTTAAATGCATTAATTGCTGTAAAAATGACAATGGTCCCAAAAATGTGTCAAAAATGTCCGATGTGTCCGCCATAATGTCGCAGTCACAAAAAAAAAAAAATCGCAGATCTCCGCCATTAATAATAAAAAAAAAAATTATTAATAAAAATGCTATAAAACTATCCCCTATCTTGTAAACGCTATAACTTCTGCGCAAAACGATCAATAATCGCTTATTGCGATTTTTTTTTACCAAAAATATGTAGAAGAATACGTATCGGCCTAAACTGAGGGAAAAAAATGTTTTTTTATATATTTTTTGGGGATATTTATTATAGCAAAAAATAAAAAATAATGCATTTTTTTCAAAATTGTTGCTCTATTTTTGTTTATAGCGCAAAAAATAAAAACCGCAGGGGCGATCAAATACCACCAAAAGAAAGCTCTATTCGTGGGAAAAAAAGGACATCAATTTTGTTTGGGAGCCACGTCGCACGACCGCGCAATTGTCAGTTAAAGCAACGCAGTGCCGAATCGCAAAAAGGGGCCTGGTCCTTTGGCTGCAAATTGGTCCGGTCTGAAAGTGGTTAAAGCAATTTACTGAGTTAGCCAGAACCACCTCTGCAGGGAGTCTATTCCACATTTTCACAGCTCTCACTGTGAAGAAACCTTTCCGTATTTGGAGATTAAATCTCTTTTCCTCCAGACGTAAAGTGTGTGGCCGTGTTGACCGTAAAGTGAATAACTCAACACCAAGTTCACTATATGGACCCCTTATATATTTGAACATGTTGATCGTATCCCCCCTTATTCTCCTCTTCTCAAGAGAGAATAAATTCAGTTCCTCTAATCGCTCCTCATAGCTGAGCTCCTCCATGCCTCTTATCAGTTTGATTGCCCTTCTCTGCACTTTCTCCAGTTCCCCGATATCCTTTTTGAGAACTGGAGCCCAAAACTGAACTGCATATTCCAGATGAGGTCTTACTAATGATTTGTACAGGGGGGCAAAATGATATTTCTCTCTCTGGAGTCCATACCTCTCTTAATACAAGAAAGAACTTTGCTCGCTTTGGAAACCGCAGCTTGGCATTGCATGCTATTATTGAGCTTATGATCTACCAAAACCCCCAGATCCTTCTCCACTACAGATCCCCCAGTTGTACTCCCCCCAGTATGTATGATGCATATTCTTAGCCCCCAAGTGCAGAACTTTACATTTATCAACATTAAACCTCATCTGCCACATATTCGCCCAATTAGACTCATGAAACAGGGTGCGAAATAAGGTATGCAGCAACCGCCAATTCACCCCCTCGATCTCCTCGCGTATCACAAATTTACTGAGCGACACATCAGTATGGATGCCACACCACTTCCTCAAACTTTCTAAAACTGAGCTTGTAATATTTCCTCCTCCCCGATGAACTTACCATTGAGATCAACAACATAACCCATTGGTCTCTCTGCACAGGGCCAGGGTGCTAGGGGTAATCCTAGACTCTGACCTCTCCTTTGGACCCACATCCAATTATTGGCTAAATTTTGCCGCTTTAACCGCCACAACATTTCCTGACTAACAGCACCACAAAACAACTTATTCCCGCCTTAGTTATATCCCTCCTTAAAGCGGAGTTCCACCCAAAAATGGAACTTCTGCTTTTCGGAATCCTCCCCCCCTCCGGTGTCACATTTGGCACCATTTAGGGGGAGGAGGGCGCACATACCCATCTAATACAGGTATTTGCTCCCACTTCTGGGCATAGGTATTCACAGATATCTACGCCATGTCTGGCGCCTCCTCCGTTCCCCCCTGCTGTCTTCTGGGAGACACACGGGTCCCAGAAGACAGCAGGGACCAGTGGGATCGTGCAGCGAGACTTGCGCACGCACAGTAAGGAACCAGGCTGTGAAGCCGCAAGGCTTCACTTCCCGATTCCCTTACCGAAGATGGCGGCCCCTTCACCTGGGAGCCGAGGGACAGATCGGCTTCAGGTGCCGACATCGTGGGGCGCCCTGTGACAGGTAAGTGTCCATATTTTAAAAGTCAGCAGCTGCAGTATTTGTAGCTGCTGACTTAAAAAAATAAAAATAATTTGGCGGAACTCTGCTTTAAATACTGCAACTCTCTCCTCAATGACTTGCCTTTAGGCCTCATGTACACAGGGCATTTTTACAGCTGTTTTTAGCAGTGTCAGATGTTTTTTTTGCAGCTTAAAAACACCTCTCCATGTTATTCTATGTGTCCGTGCACAGACAGGCTTTTAGGAGCTGTAAGTAGCATAGGCGTTTTCAAGCTGTAAAAACCCCAAGGCCAGCGCGTTCTGAGGACCGGCGTTACAGCTGTAAAAACGTCGGATGCTGGTAAAAGCTGCTGAACGAGGCTTAACGCTGGATACAGCCGTGTTAAGCCTCATCAAGCATTTTTTTTGACATGTCAAAATCAATGGTTCCCTATGAGAGCCCATTGATTTGAATAGAAGTCACACCACAAGTCGGATCGTGATGATCCGACTTGCGGTGCGGCTTGTGCATTGAGGACCTTGAAGGGAAACCCTTGAAAAATGAAAAAAATAAATGGCGTGGGGTCCCCCCCCCCAAGGCATACCAGACCCTTTGGTCCACATACCAGACCCTTCAGTTCGCCCCATCCATGGACCATACCAGGCCACGTGCCCTCAACATGGGGGGGGGGGGTGCTTTCGGGAAGGGGGGACTGAAGGCTTCACTGCCAGTTTCCCTCATGCCGATGCCTGCTAAGTCGATGGATGAATCAGCTTGGTGTGCCGACATTGTGGGATCTCTGGACAGGTAAGTGTCCTTATATTAAAAGTTAGCAGCTACAGTGTTTGTAGCTGCTGACTTTTATTTATCTTTTACAGGCTAGAACTCCTTAATTGCTCTTTTAGGTCTAGGGGGGCATGGAAAAGTAGATTTACTTACCTGATCCTCCATGCTGCTAGACTTGTCCCTTCAGCTTCTTCTCCCCAATGCTACAGAGGTCTAAGGTTCTGACATCAAGAGTGATGGAAAGGCCCTAGCCCTGCACCGGACATGAGGGCAACAAGCAACAATCCACCGCCAGAGCATAGGGGAGCGTAGGATCACATAAGTAGAAGTGCTTTTCTCAGCCTGTAGACTAAACGAGCAGTTAACCCTTACAGCGTGGGAAAAAAAACATTGCAATGGAGAATTTTCAGATTTACCAGAGTTGGGCTTTAAGCTATCCCTTTGGAAGCCGTCATGCGGCTTTAGCTATAATGTAGATGTGTGTTTGCACAGACGTGTGGCTTTTATTTTTTCCCCTCTGTCTGGACACTCGTGGTACAGTGGGGAGGATTCAAGAATCCCTCTTTTTTTATACACATACACCGGCTGTTGGATTTTTAGCGGCTGTTGGATTTTAGCGGCTGTTGGATTTTAGCGGAGTACCTGACCCCATGTAACAAGAAAACAGGAACATTTATCAAACCCGGAGTCAGATGTGTAATCCTTCGGCAGTTAATGGCATTCTCCTCTCCACGCTCCCAGCAATGTTTTACCAGCGTTGCTAGCAACAAAGGACTTTGTGAAATGGACAAATGACAGTTACGAATTCCCTTTAGGAAAGAGCGGTGTCAAAAGTTAATTCAACTCTTCCAATGTGGTGGAAATAAGCTCCATGTAAATATTTTAAGGGCAAAGTATACGGTCTTTGTACTGAAGACTATTATGTATAGACTTTCATATTTTACATGCTCCCTCTTGTAGATTACTGCTATCCTATGAAATATAGAGGTTTGTAGACTTGCCACTAGAGGGATCTCTTGGTGTTTCAGGGCAATTAAACTTCCAGCTTAAAGGGAAAGTTCACCTATTTAAGAAAAATGTTAAAGTTGAGTGTCATATTATGAAAGGTGAGGTGGTTGATGGATAGAGTTGCCACATTATCCCTTTAAACCTGAACACATTAATTACACAGGTTATGTGGCTGATTAAAGGCGGTAATTAAACTCACTTGTCGTCTTATCTGCGTTTAATTAGCCTCAAAACCTGTGTAATTCATATGTGTTTGGATTTAAAGGGATGAGGTGGCAACCCTATTGATGGACGTTATGTCTCACCTCACAGGTGTTTGAGCAGAAGTGTAGTCGAGGAACAAGCCAAAGGTTGGTAACGAGTGACAGTGATTATATGGAGGACAACACCAGTGACAATAGCGAGATATTGGCTGGAGAGAGCACATTAATCTGGCAAACAGGAAGTACAAAGGCATGGCTTAAAAAGGAAGTTCATGGGAGGAGCAAAGGATCCAAAGTTCAGGAGAAACCAGACAAAAGGCAAGGTTGTGTAAGGAATCAGGCAGGGAGTTGTCTAGCATCTCAGGTGGCTCAGAAAAAAGAGATACCGCCAGACACAGAGGATGAAGGTTCACCTCTACAGAGGACTTTAAAGTGAACAAAAACTTTTTTTTTTTTTTTTAATATCTCTTATCTTTAGTAATTAAAAAGTTGTCCTGCGTGTCTTTCAGTAATTCAGTCTAGTCTGAGATGATAGTCTGGCCTGCGTCAATGAGATGTCACAAGTACATGGAGACTTTGGGTGGTGCGTGAATAGATGGTGCCATCTTTCTGGGGGGGGGGGAAGCAGATGAAGAATTTTTTGGGGGGCGCACTGTAATATCTGTGAGAGGTAATATATACCCGGAAGTGTTACACTGCCTTATAAAACTTGGCATGCAACTGATGATACGTCCGCTTTAACCCTCGAGCTGTCACAGGACAGTGGATAGGTGGAGGTATGGTGACGCTGACAATTGTCGTCTTTTACCTCTCTCTTACAACGCAGACGTTTTATCTTTATCCATCTCTTCTGTTCATAATCATGCAATGTTTTCATTCTTAATTCAACTGCCAGCCAGAAAGATAAATGGACACCATTATTTCCACGCTGCAAAAACACGCAGCCGAGTCCGGGAAAGCAGTGAGAGAGGCGTTGCGCCAAGCCGAGGGTGTTTCATTATACGCGAGTACCTGTTCTGTGTCACACAACAAATGCCATACGCCTCTGGAAAACGTAGTCAGTGCACGTTAAATGGAACAAAATGTAATCATGCTGTTCCGGATAGATCTGTCTATATATAAAAAAAAGTATTAAAAAAGGAATTGCATCAAATATCTAAGAATGTTATTCTTTATTTTATGGTGAAGACCCGCCAATCATTATTCCTTGAGGCTGATTCCACGCCCAGAACGGTTGGGGTTTGTAGCACGGTTACGGTCTACAATGGATCTACAATGGATCTACAATGGATACATACAACTGTTTCAAAACGGTTAACTCCTCATTAATGCAAGACGAAGGTCTCCAAACTGGGGCCCATGGGTCACATCCAACTGGCTAACAGAATTTTATCTGGCAAGAAGCAACTTGTCCGGCATTTCCTTGATGCTGCTAGACCAGCCGCCAGCACCATAACAACCAATGATGCTGAGTGGCCAGGACCCATGGCGTCTTTCATTGCTATTCTGCTAGGGGCCTGCCCAACCGCACCATTGCAATGCATGACGTTGATCCAGTTTGGGCGGAATCCAGTCCTGCCCAGCCTCCTGGCCCATGTTATGCAAGCTGTGGTGAAGATTGTAAGGTAGGATATGTGAAGGAGGGACTCCAAAGTGGACGGGGGACCCGGATGTGGATCACAGGCAGTGAGACATTTCCCCGATGCGCGGCTGCAGAGATCAGGAAATGTCTCACTGCCTGTGATCAGCGTAGCGCTGCGCCGACTTCCTGGCGGGCTCTGCACGTGGAGCATGCGAACACGCCGGAGCTCATCCCTATTCACAACCATGGTAAATTGAATGTCTTCCATTGCATCTTTCATAAGGAAAGGAAATCCTTATAACAATGCAGACTGGAAGCTCAGCCGATATCTAGCACATTCCTGAGTCCACTGTTCCACCAAATAAATTCACAATGTCCCCGTCCAAACGTCTTGCTGTTTATTAACTTATTCCTTGAAATGTTACATATCAGCCGCTTGTTTTCCTCCTAGTTTAGATTCCACGAATGAGAAAACAATAAATGAACTGTACCGAAAACTATATTTATAACAGTGAACTTTACATTTATTTTTTCTGTCTTTTAACTCATCATGGGTGTTTTGCATTTACTTATTCTCTACTGAAAATATGAATTATATTGATCCAGATGCTTACCATTACAGCATTCATGTTTAGATCTATTGATATGCATTTTACTAGGCTTATTGCTTTTAGACTCCAGTCCCATTTGCATAAGCAACCTTTGTTTACATATCCTTAAATAACCTTTGTTACAATTTCACAATTTTATTTGTAGGTCTTAATCACTTTTAGCCCTGAGAAAGGGGCGCAGGACTCCCAAAACACGTCAGCCAGTCTATGACTTCATCAAATAAAAAATACAATTTGCATAGGATGCCTTTAAATATTTTCTTGTGCTCCCACACCCCACTTGACTGGCTTAGATTAAGAGAAGACCACACCTTGGGTGAATCCTATTATTGGTGAGCAGCCTATGGCTGAATTAATGACCCTACAGATACAAAAGAAGAACTCCGTAGATCGCTGATGAATGCCACCCACTTGAACCCTTAGCTGACCTGGGCAGACCCCTTCAGGCCGACCTGGGCAGACCCCTTCAGGCCGACCTGGGCAGACCCCTTCAGGCCGACCTGGGCAGACCCCTTCAGGCCGACCTGGGCAGACCCCTTCAGGCCGACCTGGGCAGACCCCTTCAGGCCGACCTGGGCAGACCCCTTCAGGCCGACCTGGGCAGACCCCTTCAGGCCGACCTGGGCAGACCCCTTCAGGCCGACCTGGGCAGACCCCTTCAGGCCGACCTGGGCAGACCGCTTCAGGCCGACCTGGGCAGACCGCTTCAGGCCGACCTGGGCAGACCGCTTCAGGCCGACCTGGGCAGACCGCTTCAGGCCGACCTGGGCAGACCGCTTCAGGCCGACCTGGGCAGACCGCTTCAGGCCGACCTGGGCAGACCGCTTCAGGCCGACCTGGGCAGACCGCTTCAGGCCGACCTGGGCAGACCGCTTCAGGCCGACCTGGGCAGACCGCTTCAGGCCGACCTGGGCAGACCGCTTCAGGCTGACCTGGGCATGGATGGAATGGTGTCTTTATTCACCCTTTCCACTATGAAACTATGTAACATCTTGGGTATTGTACATAACAACATGGCACTTCTTAAAGTAATTTTTTTGAGAGATCAACCCTTTACTTCTAGTCCCTTTAAATAAAACAAATTGAGGATATTGTAATACTCTACTACAGAAGAACGCTATGTTTACATGGTGTACCAAGTGCTGAATTCAGTGAATCCACAAGACGTGCCACCCAACTTGGTGGCTGTGATCTGCTTTCTCACATGGTGGTTCACGAAGGACGCGATGCAACACGTTAGATCATTGGTTATGGTAGGTATTAATGATGCTGTGTTATGGAAAGTACAGATAATAATTTTTGTTCAGAGATAATGCTGAGTTGTCTGAATGCCATGATCGAACAATCACAATAAGACAAGGCCAAAACACATCATAAAAATAAAGCAGAAACAGACATCCCAGGAAAGGAAAATAGAAAGAAATGTAAGGATCGCTAAAGGATCAATCGTCACCTTGTGATTCCACAAGACCATGCCAGAAAGAACGTGGATGATACCTGTGTCCACATAAATGGTGCAATCTGGCAGAAATAAAAAAATAATGCAAAAATCCAGCAAATAGAAGAAGTGAGAGAGACCAAAGCATGGGTTGGGAGACGCGAGTCCCGGGTACAAGGCACAGAGAAGTAAAATATGGTATTTTCCAATAGTATGGTATGGGAGAGGAGAGTCCTAGATATAAGGAACAGAGAAGTAAGAGATGTCATTACCTAATAGCATGGTATGGGAGAGGCAAGTCTCAGGTACAAGAGACAGATGTAAGAGATGCCTCCTACTAATAGTATTGTACCGTAGAGGTGAGTCCCACCTACAAGGGACAGAGGAGTAACAGATGTCACTTCCTAATATTGTAGGGCATGGGAGAGGCAAGCTCCACTGGAGAAATGTAATTTCCTAACAATGTCGTTTAGGAGAGGTGCGTACCAGGAACAACAGAGGAGTAAGAGATGCCAGTGCCTAACAGTATCGTTGGATAGTATGGTTTGGTGGAGGCGAGTCCTAGGTACAATGGACAGGGGAGTAAGAAACCTCATTTCCATATAGTATGTTTGGTGGAGGTGAGTCCTAGATACAATGGACAGGGGAGTAAGAGACCTCAATTCCTAATAGTATGGTTTGATGGAGGTGAGTTCTAGGTACAATGAACAGGGGAGTAAGAAACCTAATTTCCGTACACATGGCCGGACTTTGCATCGGGCAAAACTCCATCGACATTTCCGATTGAAAAATTTAGAACAGGCTCTATATCCAAGTCCGTCGGAAATGCAGACAGAAAAAGTCCGATGGGGCATACATATACGGTCGGAATGTCCGATGAAAAGCTCCCATCTGACTTTTTCCATCGGAAATTCCGGCCGTGTGTACACAGCATAAGAGACCGAAATTTCTAATAGTATGGTTTGATGGAGGTGAGTTCTAGGCACAATGGATAGGGGAGTAAGAAACCTCACTTCCCAATAGTATGTTTGGTGGAGGTGAGTCCTAGGTACAATGGACAGAGTAAGAGACCTCAATTTCTAATTGTATGGTTTGATGGAGGCGAGTTCTAGGTACAATGGACAGGGGGGTAAGAGACCTCACTTTCTTATAGTATTGTTTATGGGAGGGGAGTCCTAGGTATAACAGACAAGAGAGTAAGAGACCTCACTTCCTAATGGTATGGTTTGGGAGAGGCGAGTCCCAGGTACAATGGACAGGGGGGTAAGAGACATCACTTCCTAAAAGTATGTTTGGAAGAGGCGAGTCCTAGGTATAACCAACAGGGGAGTAAAAGACCTCACTTCGTAAAAGTATTGTTTGGGGGAGGTGAACCCAGGTACACGAAATAGAGGAGAAGATCACACTCCCTAATAGTAAGGGTTGGGAAAGGCAAGTCCCAGGTATAAAGGACAGAGAATTAAGACATCTTACTTCCCAACAGTACAGTTTGGGAAAGGTGTTTTGCAGGTACAAGGGAAAGAGAAGAGAGTTGTTACTTCCCAATAGTGTGGTTTGGAAAAGGCAAGTTCCATGTACAAAGGACAGAGGTAAGAGATGTTACTAACTAATAATATAGTTTGGAAAAGGTGAACCCCATGTTCACGTTATAGGGAAGAAATCGCTCTTGTTGTTGTAAGAAAAACAACATGTAATGTAAAGTACTGAATACTATAACTATTTATCCAGCAGGTGGCACTGTAGTGTGTATCTATGGTAATGTATTTAGAGGAAGTGTTATCACTCTAAGTGTATGTATGTAGTTGTATGCTCCTTGTTCCTGTTTCTGTCTACATGATGTAAAGCCATGATCGAGATATCCTCCATAAAAAGTAAAGGTGTTCTGCTGTATACAAGAAGCTTCCAGCCCATAATTTCAATACTCAATATTTAAATACTTGTTTCCTTATAGTATGGTAAGTGTTCTCTAAATGGTGCCTGTACCGAGCCAGTGACCTAAGCAGCAGGGCAGCAGCTCAGCACAGGACCCAGAAGCTAGTGGTGACTTACAGCTTCCACAGGTACCCCACAGGTATGACATATGCATCATTTAATTGGTCAAAGCCAAACCAATGTAAATATCGGTATCTAAACTTAAACTAATTTTATTTTTAAATAAAATCAGTGTAAGTACCTGCATCTGACTTGGTATAAACCCTCTTGCAGTCCTTGTAGAGCAGATATTTATTATAGCAAAAAGTAAGAAATATTTTTTCTTTTTCAAAATTGTGGCTCATTTTTTGTTTATAGCACAAAAAATTAAAACCGCAGAGGCGATCAAATACCACCAAAAGAAAGCTCTGTTTGTGGGGAAAAAAGGACGACCGCGCAATTGTCAGTTAAAGCGATGCAGCGCCGTATTGCAAAAAATGGCCTCATCATTAAGCAGCAAAATCTTCCGGTCTGTAAGTGGTTAAAGTGGGGTTGCGGTCAAAAAAAATAAAGGGGCTTAAAAATCATAAAAAAAATAAAAAAAAAATAATTGGAAAAAAAAAAATGTTTTACTCACCTCCAAATGCCTGTTGCTAGGGGGTCCCTCGTAGTCTGCCTCCTTCAGTGCCCGGGCTAAACGTCACTTCCCCCTCTGCGCCGCACTGTCATCTGGGACCTGTCACGTGTCCCAGATGACTGAGCGTCAAATAACGGCGCACAGCGCCGCTCGCGCATGCGCAGTGGGTGCCCGGCTGTGGAGCCACAGCCGGGTTCCCTCATTAGGAATGCCGGCGCCGCGAGCGGCTCGGGGAACGAGGGGGGGCCTCGTTCCCCCGCATCGCTGGACCCTGGGACAGGTAAGTGTCCGATTTTTAAAAGTCAGCAGCTGCAGTATTTGTAGCTGCTAACTTTAAAAAAATAAAAATAAATTTTCCCCAGGACGGAGCTCCGCTTTAAGATACATTAATAATTTTGTTTATTCAACATGAAAGGGAGCTTACTTATGTGGCATAAGGCGGTATATTCTGCAATATTTACATTTTTGTAAACTCATTCAATGAATCCAAGCTGAGATAAGGTGCACTGCATTGACACATTCACACAATGTCACAGTAACCATGAGATAGACAAAGTTCAGGAATATTCCTTTATCCAATTGTTTTGCAAATCTATGTACACTACAAACTGTATGATTGGATTGGTTCTGATGTCGCTGTTTTACTAACCTGACAGCTTATTATTCTAAATAGGAAACCTTCATTTTGTTTGCAAATATTAAAGATTCTAACTAAACTAATAAAAATATTTTCAAAAAAAAAAAAAAAAGATTCTAACTACCAGCAAGAATAAGTCTCTACATTTAAAGAGCACCTGTCATTTCAGATCAATCATGGCAACGCGGGCATCCACTGACCTGCGGCCGCCACGTCCCTCACCTTGTTGTGCCACTGCCGGATGACCAGCCATCCCATTAAAGTGAATTGGACTGTCGGTGAGCCAACAGCGGGTCAGAGGAGGAGCCAACAGTGGGTCAGAGGAGGAGCCAACCGCGGGTCAGAGGAGGAGCCAACAGCGGGTCAGAGATGACAGCTGCTCTTTGAAAATGATTTATATCAAACCGTTTTACTAGTGATTTAAATCGACTTGATTTAAATCAAATCCACCCTTATCCTCTTGATGGATAATCTAAAGATCGGGTGTCCAGCAACATGTGGCATCCTCTGCCCTCTAGTGGTGGTAGGATGAGCAGCGCAGATTGAAGATTAATGACACGGTAAGGTCACGCTCCGGAACGGCTGGGGTTGTCTTGTACACAGAGCGTGTCACTCATTCTGTACAATGACATAAAAGGATATTATGCAGGAATGCAATAATTTGGCCACGGCATGTGTAAACTGACCGAGATATATGACTTTATCGGGCCAAGTTTAACATTTGGAACATTCTTTGCTTTAAACCTATTACTCGAAAAATGGCTGCTGGGCTGTTTTTACATGAATGTTAAATGACCTCATCGTATGAGAGCGACATTAGCGGAGAGCCGAGCCAGGAATCTCAATCTTGCTGGCTTCTTGGTTAGCAGGGGGGGACTATGATGGGGCTTAATGACGGCATTGCATGGGACAGCTAACAGGTGACTGCGACAGTTGTATGGCCGCTGTCCACCAGGAACATCTTTATCCCATCACAAGGGCATGAGTGAGAACCCCGGAACACACACAGGTCATTCTAAATCCAGCATTCCTCAACTTTTTTTTTTAATCATGCTACCCTTTAAAAGTATTCAAAATCACAGCCCCCCCCCCAGTCCAAAATGGGGTCTCTCCGTAGCCCCCTTTCACTTTATAGTCTCCCTATTCACACCACAACCCTCAGCCCCTCCCCCTTTTACATCACAGTCCTCAGTCCCTTCCTCCACATCACAGTCCTCACCCTCTCCCCTTTTACATCACAGTCCTCAGTCCCTTCTTCCACATCAGAATCCTCACCCCCCCCCTTTTACATCGCAGTCATCAGTCCCTTCTTCCTCATCGGAGTCCTCACCCCCTCCCCTTTTACATCACAGTCCTCAGTCCCTTCCTCCGCATTAGGGTCCTCACCCCGTCCCTTTCACCTCAGGGTCCTCACTACCCCCCCTCTACTTTCACATCCTCAGCCAGCCAATCTGAGGCCTAGGCCAGCCAATCTACACCATGGAAATACATGGTGCATTTCCAAATATGGGATGTGTGAGGCACCCCTGATGAGCCCAGAAGGCACCCCAGGGTGCTGCGACACCGGGGTCGAGAAAAGCTGTTCTAACCTTCCCTGGTCAGACCTTCACTGCTCTAGAGCAAGGGTCTCCAAACTGTGGCCTGCCGGGCCGGGTGTGCACCATTGCTTGTTTTCATCAGGCCCATGAGGCATCATTGCATCCACTGACACCAATGATGCAACACCATTTCTCTGATTGACACCAATGATGGGGCACTATTCCTCCCACTGACACCAATGATGTGGCACTATTGCTTCCACTGACACCAATGACGGGCACTATTCCTTCCACTGACACCAATGACGGGGCACTATTCCTCCTACCAACACCAATGATAGAGGCACTATTCCTCCCCTAACTAGCAACTGTAGAGCCCCATTTCTCCCACTGATACCAATAATGTGGCACTATTACTCCCACTAAAACCAACGATGAGCCATTGTTTACTGATGCCAAGGGGTTTTCCAATCCCGCTGGCCACAGTCCGGTCCCCTAAAGCCTGAAAGACAACTAACTGAGCCTTTGTTTAGAAAGTTTGGCGATCCCAGCTCCAGAGGAAGCATTGAGTAATATTTATACAAAGCATAATATTCAAAATATGGTACAACAAAAAGGCAAAGTACAAACCCAACACAAATATGACTATTCTTTAAATGTTACATTCTTGGTCAAAACCTATGACTTTGGAAAAACAAATGGCCAAAATCTCCACCCCCTGAAAACCTGCCAGACTTTCCTTTTAGGTTCCAAAAAAACAACATTTTATTGAAGCAAATCGCCGCAAACATAAGTTGGCTTTCCCAAATACATCTAATCCATTATAACAAGACAGTTTAACGAGGACAGAGCGGAGCGGCATATAGCAAGTCAGAAGATAACAAGAACTATCCAAGACTTCGCCAAGAGATTGGCTCACATCCGCTGGACTTGAAAGGAAACATTGCGCCGCAATCCTCAGCAAAATCTAAATATCTCAGACTGCAAATAAGATTATATAAAAAGACTTATCTAATGTGGAAGATTCCAAATATCATCTCACTAGATCAGCGCTGAGAAATGAGACACAGCTGTGGAATTATGTAAAAACCCGGAGATCTGCAATCCACCAAGAGCCCGACTCATACAGGACATTAGAAGGTTACAAAACCCGGAAGAGAAAACAGGAAATGTGATTTCCTCTAAAAAAAAAATATCATCTATCTATAATATCCATTCATCTATTCATCGCTCAAACTCTAACTTTCCATCTCATCTACAGTATTTTATCAAGTGGACTCAATGGAGGACCACCTGGTCTTTTTCTGCTATCACTCAATCTACAACTCCATCCCAACCCGCCTCCGTCCCCAGCCAACGCGCCACCGTCCCCAGCCAACGCGCCACCGTCCCCAGCCAACGCGCCACCGTCCCCAGCCAACGCGCCCCCAGCCAACGCGCCACCGCCCCCAGCCAACACGCCACCGCCCCCAGCCAACGCGCCACCGCCCCCAGCCAACGCGCCACCGCCCCCAGCCAACGCGCCACCGTCCTCAGCCAACGCGCCACCGTCCCCAGCCAACGCGCCACCGTCCCCAGCCAACGCGCCACCGTCCCCAGCCAACGCGCCACCGTCCCCAGCCAACGCGCCACCGTCCCCAGCCAACACGCCACCGTCCCCAGCCAACACGCCACCGTCCCCAGCCAACACGCCACCGTCCCCAGCCAACACGCCACCGTCCCCAGCCAACACGCCACCGTCCCCAGCCAACACGCCACCATCCCCAGCCAACACGCCACCATCCCCAGCCAACACGCCACCATCCCCAGCCAACACGCCCCCATCCCCAGCCAACACGCCCCCATCCCCAGCCAACACGCCCCCATCCCCAGCCAACACTCCCCCATCCCCAGCCAACACTCCCCCATCCCCACCCAATCCACCATTCCTTGAAAATCCTTGGAATTAACTGGAATTTGAATGAGCTAGGGAGGAATATGGACAAATTGGTTATTGACGGGCAACTAAAATATAGAACTAATATAGTGAACCAACATTTATGAGAATGCAACCTATCCATTTACTAGAGACTGGAGACATAACTGAGAATGCAGCCTATCTGTTTACTAGAGACCACTAATATCACTAAGAATGTGAGAATAATTTCCTGTACTGCTCCTTCAGATTTTGACATTTTAAAAACGAACATCCATTTGCCGAAGGCCAGCGACATCACTGAGAATGGAGCCTATCTATTCGCTGAAGGCCAGCGACATCACTGAGAATGGAGCCCATCTATTCGCCGAAAAGCCAGCGACATCACTGAGAATGGAGCCTATCTATTCGCTGAAGGCCAGCGACATCACTGAGAATGGAGCCTCTCTATTCGCCGAAGGCCAGCGACATCACTGAGAATGGAGCCTATCTATTCGCTGAAGGCCAGCGACATCACTGAGAATGGAGCCTATCTATTCGCTGAAGGTCAACGACATCACTGAGAATGGAGCCTATCTATTCGCTGAAGGCTAGTGACATCACTGAGAATCCATCCAATCCTTTCACTAGACATCAATGACCTCACAATTTAATACATAATGTCGGATTGTATTGCAATGTAATAAAATGTATATCATCTGACTGATGTAAAGAAACTGTTTATTGAGCCAATCCATGCATTATACATATTAATCTACAGCCGGCTGCTTAACGGAATTTCAGCTGTGTGACCTCGTCTTGTACTTAATCCCTCATATCTGCAAATATTGGTGAGGGGGTGGATTAATATCCTTGTGTATACATGCCCTCTGAACCGCTTATTAAGAGATTAGTGTTGGACATTCATGACAAGGAACTAAAGGCCAAAAAAATATGACTCGGATGGCGCTCCACATAAGAAATGTGTTAATCACGAAGGGGAAAAGCAACACAATTTTGGAAACAAATCTCGGGTTACAAAGAAAGTATTTCGACAAACCGTCTCCTACAATTCCTAATAAGAATTCCAAGTTATCCCAGGGAAAAAAAAAAAAATTCATGAACTCATTTCACGAGGGAGCGTGAATCAATACTACACAATCTAATCCTCAAGTTATTTTTAAAACAAGTATAAAAATAAATCTTCATTGGTGTCAAAGCTATCAAGCTCAGTTCATGGGTGTAACCCAAAATGAGAACACGCTTTGTTTCGTGGGCGAACTTTGTTTGGGATTAACTCATTTATAAAAAATAGAAAGTTGTAGTTTTGCTTTATTTGATTTATGAGAGGACCGGCACGTGCCCCAAACGAGGATAACAAAATGTCTTTCCTAAATGTAATGTAGTGTCAATGGCGGTGTGGGTCTTAATTCATAGGGCCCCTTTCACACAAGTGGTGGGCATTGCCACCCTTCTGAAAACCAATCTACGGTGCAGTGGCAGTTTGTTCAGGAGGTCCCTTATAAATGCCCAGATTTTTTCCTGATCCCAAGGGGAATTTTACCAGTGGTGGCCGTTGGGTTCTTCTTTTGGGGGGCAAACAAACACCTCCCCCCGGCACTTAGACACCTGGGGCTGTGGTGTCCTCTCCTGGAGTGCGGGAAGCGGCGGTTCCGGTGTCCGCCCCTCAAGCCTCCTCTACCATGCGTCTCCGCTTCCGCCAAAGCGCTAGGCATCCAATAGGATCGCCTAACGCTTTGGCCAATCGGGAAACAGGTCCCGATTGGAAGGGAGGAACTTTAGTGTGAACATAGCGAAAATTAGTTCGCCATTATCACACAACAGGGTAGGATCGGAGCGCAGAGTCCACCCTTTTTTTTAAAGCCTATTACAGCCTCTGGCTCCAATCAGGTGCTTCAAAAAAACAGCCACCCTGCATTGGAATCCATAGTCCGGTGCCCTGATATGTAGATCAGGGGGCCGAACGCATTCATAGGGGAGGCGGCGCCCATGCGCCCTCCACGGACGGGCCACATCAGAATTTTACATTGAAATACAGAGCTGCATGACTTTAGCACATGGTGGAGGCATGATCCCATTGACTTCAAAGGCCACCACCTGTCAAATGTGACATGCTGAGTTAAATGTACTGCACTATGAAGGAAAGCATTGCAGCCATGGTAATGCATGTTGACCTGAGAAGGCGTCATGTTAATTTGCAGGTAGGTCGTTGGGGAAGGGCATTAAATTGTCAACCGCCTGCTCTTACTGCCCTTTTTCTGCCATGTGAATTTCTTTTATTTTTTTAATCATTTTTTTTTTTTTTTTTTTTAATAATTTTTTTTATTATTTTTATAACCAAACAATACACACATACATCCCATGTACATATTGATGATCACATTAAGCATATACTACATAATACAATAAACATAAAAAAATTAATAAATAAATAAATAATAAAAAAAAAAAAAACAACATACACCCCTCTCACTATAATCTATCACTAAAATTATCTATCTACTCCTAACTCAGCGTTCAATCCAGAGCATCCGACCACCTCTTCCATATTTTTTTTAAATTTCCCTGGGCAACCTCTGTGTAGGAAAATATATACCGTATTTATCTGCGTATAACACGTACCCCAAGTTTAGGAGGGAATTTTAAGGAAAAAAAACTTACATTTAAATGCCGATCAATGCAGCCTTGTCCCAGTTCCACCTGCAGCCTTGCCCCAGTTCCACCTGCAGCCTTGCCCCAGTTCCACCTGCAGCCTTGCCCCAGTTCCACCTGCAGCCTTGCCCCAGTTCCACCTGCAGAATTTAAAAATGGCGCCGCCGAGATACAGAGCAAGATGTCCTGTGTATCTCGGCGGCGCTCGATAGTTCTCGTGGGCTTCCGGCCATTCTCGGCGGCTCACACGGGACTGCGAGAGACCCGCCGAGAATGGCCGAAAGCGGCCAGAAACCTCAGAGAACGGCCGAAAGCCGACGAGCGTGGCCGAAAGCCGCGAGAATGCCCTAAAGGCTCAGAATCGGCGGGGGATCAGTGTATAACACGCACCCACGATTTCCCCCCAATTTTTTGGGGAAAAAGGTGCGTGTTATACGTCGATAAATACAGTATTTTTTTTAATTATAATTTCCTTTATTTGTGATCTCCATTCCACTATTGTTGGGGGATGCTATTACATCCCTTTTTGTGCTATGAGCTTGCGAACCTGAAACAGACTCCTTACTACTGGTATAAAGGTGTTTTTCGGGGACCTAGATTCATCTAACATACTCAGGTATACCTGGCTCCATCAGTATCTTCGTCCCAAAGAGACCATTAATAGTAGAGTCAACCCCCTGCCAGTAACGATGGAGTTTGGGACATCTCCATAACACGTGTATTGCCCATAGTTTCTCAACTAGGGTTCCCCTAGGGTTCTTAACTAGAGGTTGCTAGGGGTTCCTTGAGCAATGAGCAATTTTCTGCCTCTCAGATAAGTTCCCACTGACATCATTGACCTTTTTATTTATCTGTAAGGAGGCAATTCTTCCCAATGTCCACAAGTGTAAGGAGTATTTTTTCCCCACTGACCATCACACGAATGTATCATGAGCTGTAGGTGTATTTATTTTTAGCAGGACCGGAAAGTTATTTCTAGGGTCCCTTCATGTTGAAAAGGTAGAGAAAGGCTGCCTTAGCCTAAGAATAAGCATGGCTGCCAAACTCAGCTATAAAAACAGAAGACAAAAACTATTTTGGCTTCCACCAACTGGAAGCCACTTTTTTTTTTTTCATACCTGCAAGTTGATTTCAGCCTCATAAAATGTCAGACATGCGCAATAGTGGCGGTCCGAGTCGATGTCCGTTAAAACCACGACAAAGAAGGTGGGTTGTTTCCTCTCTCGAGACAGCTGCCATCCTCCCGGTTGACAAAACTGCAAGAAACAGAAGAAAACAAACTTATATTAGCTGTACAGAAACCAAATAATAGATTGTAATAATGAGGAGCGTAAAAAGGGAACCTAAAGGGAAATCAAAGTAAGGATTTACGGCAAGGATTTGTTGCTCTGCCTCAATGCTACAACAAACACTGCATCTCTAGAACAGAAAGTGATGGGGAATCTCCACAAAGGTACACAGACACAAAACATAACCTCACAGGGCCCTTATTAACTCTATCCAAAATGAACAGTTTGGGCTATATATACACACTTTAAACCGTAAAATGGCTGTAAACGCTCTATTAAAAAAAAAAAAAAAAAACATGCCTATACTTACCTGCTCTGTGTGATGGTTTTGTACAGAGCAGCCCCGATCTCCTATTTTCGGGTCCCCCGCCGGTGTTCCAGGCCCCTCCTCTTCATTGGGTGCCCCCACGGAAAGCCACTTTCCATGAGGGCACCCTTGGCCCAGACCCCGCTCCCATGTCACAGATTTTGATTGACTGGAGCGGCAGCCAATGGCTCCTGCTGCTATCAACATGTCCAGTGAGGAAAGAGACAGCGGCGGGAGCCACTGTGCTTGTGCACAACGTTGGATCGGATTGGGCTCAGGAAAGAAAAAGGGGAGGGGCTGCAGCACAGAAGGTTTTTCACCTAAATGCATAGAATGCATTAAGGCTTCACAACCACTTTAAGGTGTCTCCAGCCGGAACACCCTGTGGGATTGTGGAGACAGCTGTTTTGGGAGAAGTCATTACCTTGGAGCGGTAATTCTTTGAAAGGGGTCTCCATTACCGGTGTCTTCAGACTGATGCCTTTAAAGCACTTCATAGTCCAAATACAGAAACAAGATCACAACCTCAATCAACACTAAAGGGCCGTACACACGGGCCGAATATTGGGCACTATCGGCTGGTTCAATAGAAACCGGCTGACATTCGGCCCGTATGTACAACAGCCAGTCTGGCTTCTGTTGAAGAGGCATGACCGAAAAAGGTCTGCCAATGGCTGAGAGTGCTGACCAGTGTGTTCTGGCAGGAGGGCAGTTCCCTTAACAGTACACAATAGCTCAGTGGGGCAGATCACTGTACTAGCATCGGATGTTAGTACAGCGGCTCCTACAGAGCTCTTCGTTTTTTTTTTTCCCCCGTTCAGCCCCCTGGGTTGAATGAAAAAGACTAATAGTGTACACTAGGCTTAAGCCCCAATTCCTCCCAGTGCTAATCCCATTCCTGACAGTTGACTTCAATGGATTCACTTTAAATCAGGAGCCTATGGACCCATTCTTTTAAATGAGGCAAATAACATTTTTTTTGCTTGTTTCAATGTTTGTTCAATTGCAAGTTTTGGAATCTTAAGAAGAACCCAATGTCAACAGTTGTACACATGCAAGAGGGACCAAAATTATCAACATGTCTTGAGGCAAACCATACCATCTCATCAGCTTCATTATGAAATTCCTTTTGGATACCTGGGCTCAAAATTTTGCCTCTTTGCCTCCCATAGTTAACGCGCATCACAAAATGAGAGTGCTGGGATAAACATTCTTCTCATTCTAATAATAAAAAAAAAAAGTAAAAAACTTAATTTATTTTTGAACTTCAATCTTGTGCGTTCGAGCAAACTAAGCTTCTCAGGGAAGATTAATGCCAGTTTGGCAAAAGAAATGTGGCACGATCCAGCCTGAGAACGGACTCTGGACAGTCATACAAGGTCAAACACCCAAAGTGAAACATTTGATGGAGATGGTTTTAGTCTCATGGATTAAAGAAGGAGCAGCTAGTGTTTTCCTGGTGGTACAGTATGGGTGTGGTAGCCAAATTTGTTCAACTTTTGGAACCCTTGTGGAGAAGTCTCATGGCTATCCTGCCACAGCGCTTCTGTGATTTAGCCTTTTAGAGATTTACTTTGGGGCACATATTTCTAAAAACTAGGAACATCTACGTCAAGTACACCAATTCCATAGTGCTAAAAACAGAACTACTGCTCCTCGACGCAAACCAAAGGAAAAAGACGAAGACCCCTTGGACACCACCAACCATCCTTGGACAGACCATCCTTCCAAGCAACAAAGCCAAAAGTCTCGGAGTAATCTTTGATTCAGAGATGACCATGGAGGCACAAATAGGATCCGCAATCAGCGGATCCCATCATCTCCTTCGCATGCTTCGCAGACTCATCCCCTTCATCCCGGAAAAGGAAAAAGTGGTAGTAGTAGGAACGATCATCAATTCGCGTCTCGACTACGCAAACTCCCTCTACATAGGATTACCAGATCGCGCGCCTTCAAATTGTCCAAAACACAACAGCGAGATTAGTCACCGGAAAGAAACCCTGGGAATCCATCTCCCCATCCCTAAGGACCCTCCATTGGCTCAAGGTAAAAGACAGGATCACATTCAAGACCCTCTGCCTCACCCACAAATGTACACAAGGAAATGCGCCTCAATACCTTTGTAAGAAAATAGAAAAATACATACCAAATCGCAGCCTTCGATCAACAAACTAAAACCGCCTTCTCATCCCCAAAGCCCGCTACAAATCGAAGGGAGAACGAAGATTCGCAGTACAGGGACCTTGACTATGGAATGCTCTACCAAACAACATCCGCTTGGTAGAAAACCATCGGGCCTTCAGGAAAAAACTCAAGACCACCTCTTCTAAACATGGCATCACAACAAGAGCAGACAAGTGCCTTGAGGCGATTCAGTTCGCATTTGCAGCGCTATACAAATCGTTCATTCATTCATTCAACTATGGCTGGTTATAAAACAACGTACCTGCAGAATGTATGCCCAACAGACGAAGATGCTCATGCTTGTGTGCTGTGGCCAAGTAGGTCTAGTAAACCATCAGCACTACTATCTTAGGAGAATAAAACACTATCAGGGTTCCCCGAGACTGGGAAGTTATTTCAAGTGCTCCTCTGTGTTTAAAAAGGTTGACAAAGGCTGGTCTAGGGGTACCTAAGGAAACCTACCATCAGTGTCCAGTCTGGACTTCTCATAGTTGTACCAGTTCCACCAGCCTAGAACCGATGAGTCATTTTGTTCAATCTGAATAAAAAATCCCTACTATTTAATATTCAAGAGAATGCATCCTATAAACTCAGGAATTCGCTGCCAACTCAGTATCTTTCCATACAAAAACACCCTTGTGGCCTGAGATTAATCAGGTCCTGGACAAAATATTAATCCATGCCTCTAAGGCCAGGAAATTGACACAATATGCAGAAAATAAAATTGGGTCGATCTAAGTAAACAGGACCTCTTTTCAAGATAATCAAGATAAAAAGTTACATTCTTTAGAAATGAGTGTGATCGGCACGATGGAAGAAATGGTTATTACACATTGGAATCCCTTTAATAAAATGTATTTTCATTAGTAACCCTTCAGAAAATTGCTGCCTCGTGAATAGTCAAATGGTTTTAATCGTTGCGTAATATCAGAATTTTAACAAGTTGATCCTTATGTGGGCCACTGACAAGAACAAAGACGTTTACAAATTGGCCTTCAGTTAAAAGAAAACTGATGGGAAAAGGACGTACTGGCAAAGCGAGCATTTAGAATACAAGCACATTGCGCTTTGAAGTCGTGGGCTCGAAGCTGGAGAGCGATAATGAGTTCTGCAAATCTCTGCGAAATAGCTGGGATTTTTTTGTTTGCCGAGCATTTCAGTTATGTAAATACACCGAAAAACAGCTAAACAAACTCGGTTTGAATTAATGCCGTTGCTTAAGTACTAATTGCAATTGGCCAAGCCTGTGGTAGTGCAAAGAGAGACAAATAAATAGATATATTGCAGGCATTTCTCATTAATCATCATGAAGATCACAAAGGTCTCCAGTTTTGCACCAATTAGCCTAGCCATAGCTACTTGAGAAAACAGGATTTTTGTACACACGGCAATTTTTTTTTAATAAATTTTTTTTGGAGTCCATTGAGGGACACAGGAACTCTTAAACCAGGGTTTCTCAACTAGGGTTCCTCCAGGGGTTCCTTGAGTATATTCTCTGTCTCAGATAAGTTCCCACTGACACCATTGATCTGTTCAGCTATCTGTAAGGTGGGCAATTCTTCCCACTGACCATCACATTAAAGTACGAGAGTTGGAGATATACCGTATAACCCGAGTTTTTCAGCAAATTTTTTTGTGCTGAAAATGCCCCCCTCGGCTTAGACTCGAGTCAAGCACTTTTCTGCAGCAGAGAATGACATTTTCCGACCCGACTTTGGGGCCACTTGGTGTGCAAACCTAGTGGAACCAACACAACAACATATACAAATTTGGGGTTCCTAGCATTAATACGGAAAATGTCATTCTCTGCTGCAGAAAAGTTCCTAGCATTAAGTGGCCCCCGAGATACGGGGCCCCAAAGTCGGTTCGGAAAATGTCATTCTCTGCTGCAGAAAAGTCCTCCCCTTAGGGAGAGGGAAAAAAAAAGACGATTACCGATCTTCTGTTTACATCACGTGATCAGCTGTCATTGGCTGACAGCTAATCACGCGGTAAGGAGCCGGGATCGGTGATCACAGAGCGTGCGGCATGCAGGCAGCTCATGCACGGGAGGACGTCATATGATGGCCTCCCGGCAATAAAGGTCAGCGCTGTAGTCATCATTCGGCTATAGCGCGGGCGGGAGAAGGTTTATTACATTTAAATTAAAAAAATTATTAAAAAAAAAACTGTCCATTTGGGTTTCGGCCAAGTGCATCCTGAATTTTCGGTTTCGGTCCAGAATTTTTGGTTTCGGTCCAGGATTTTCAATTTGGTGCACCACTACAAAGGTACTATGACAAAGCTTGAACTCCAGTGGGGACATACTGCCGAAACTCCAAAAGAAAAAAAAAATGATGATTAGCCCTTTCTTTATATTTTATTAACGTGGAACCCCAATCAAACATTTATATCTTGCACAGTAGCCACAAAGCATATAAATACACTTTGAGTCAACCAAACCCTGCTTTTACCATGTAAAAATAGCTCTGACATAGCTTGTGCAGAGAGCAGAGCTGTGGGAGGGACCAAGCAACTCCACCCACTACAGGCTGCCTGCAGGAAACTGCATGAGTGGGCGGAGACAAGACCGGTCACCCTGCACAAGGAGAGAGCGCAGCAGTGAGCGGTCTTTAATTACAGGAAGGAAAAGTCTCACACTGGATTACTGCACAGATCTGGAAGAAATACACAAAGATTCAAGAAGAATACACATGGCTCTTGTATTCAGACAACATTTGTTAAGCCTGGATTTCAGATATTTTAGCAAGGGAAGGGAGGCTTCAAGGGGGAAATAGCTAAGAACAGTGGCAGAGTGATATTGGTAAGTGATACTCAGGGCCGGGACAAGGGTGGGCAGGAGGGGCGGCTGCCCCTGGCGCAATGGTATATTGCAGGGGTAGGGGGCACCCTGAACCTAACCCCAAGGGAAAGGGGGGCGCAGTTTGCCATCTTTGCCCTGGGCACTGGATGACCTTGTCCCGGCACTGGTGATACTAGAAGGTTAAAATAAAGCCAAAAGATTCAACTCCCCTGCACCTATGCAAAAGTAAAAGGACAGGCCCGTCCCCTTTACACTTCTGGTGACGGCTTGAAAACCTCTTGATGGAAATTTCAAAAAAAAAAAATATAAAAATTACACGGAGAACCATAACGTGTGTTGCTTTTTAAATGCAGAAGACAAATCACAAGGAGCTGAAGGCCAAATAAATGAACCGAGTCTGTAATAAATGTTTGTTTACTAGAGAACCTTCAGAGCCAAACCTCTGCGCTCCACAATACGGTCCGTCTTCTCGGCTCTCGGCTCACTGGCAGGTTACTGGGATACGTATTATCTCTTGTTAGTTGGCCCTTCAGACGAACCGTTCATTTTCCCCAATTCCCGAGTGGCTGAATTTTCCTGATAATACTTCACAGCTGCCCAAAAAGGTTTTACGATCCATATGAAAATTATTCAAAGGAGCGCATATCGCCAACATTCCTTAAAAAAAAAAAAAAAAAAAAAATCTGATAAAAAATTGCCAAAATCCCACTTACACCGGCCAAGGAGAGAAGAATCACGCATGTTAGTGTGACCTAGAGAAGGATGTCAACTCAACGAGGAGCCAAAAGCCTAGAACACCTTTGTGCAGTCTGCTGATTAATGGTAGAGATTTATCAATAGGATTTAAAGGGTAACTTCACTTTCAGGTAAAAAAAAAAAAAAAATTTAAAATTCTGAAAATAACAAAAAATAATGCAGCCGTCAGGCTTCTTTTACATGAATTGCTCATCCATGCAGCAAGTGCTGTGCAGGATCGTGAGCATAGAAGCCCAACATCAGGTGCAAGGGCAAGAATGCACATGTGCATTGGTGCATACGTGTGTATGTACCCATAGGTCTAGCCATCCGGGTGGCTTATTTAACCACTTAAGGACCAAGCCTCTTTCTGAGATTTGTTATTTACGTCTTACGTCTACTGTTTCAAGTTAACCACTTAAGGACCGCCTCACACCGATATACGTCGGCAGAATGGCAGGGCTGGGCACAACCACGTACCTGTACGTGGCCCTTTAAGAGCCCGGCCGCTCGCGACCCGGTCCTGAGCTCCGTGACCGCGGGACCAGCGGACCCGATCGCCGCTGGTGTCCCGCGATCAGGTCACAGAGCTGAAGAACAGGGAGAGGTCTGTGTAAACAAACCTCTCCCCGTGCTTCCTAGCGCAACTGACACTGATCGGCTGTTCCCTGTCATCGGGAAAGCCGATCAGTGATGTCAGACGCAAAGCCACGCCCCCCTACAGTAAAAAAAAAAAAAAAAAAACAACACACACACACACTAACCCCTCCCCAACATGTCACGCTTCAAAATTGAGCCTGCTCATGGTATGGCGAAAGACTTTTACCCTTAAAAATCTCCATAGGCAACGTTTAAAAAAAATTCTACAGGTTGTATGTTTTGAGTTACAGAGGAGGTCTAGGGCTAGAATTATTGATCTCGCTCTACCAATCGCGGCGATACCTCACGTGTGTGGTATGAACACCGTTTTCATATGCGGGCGCTACTCATGTCCCTTGTAATATTCCTTGTTACATCGCTTGTAATAGAAAAAAAGCATGACAGGACCTCTTAAATATGAGATCTGGGGTCAAAAAGACATCAGATCTCATATTTACACTAAAATGCAATAAAAAAAAATTGTCATTTAAAAAAATACAAAAAAAATTAAAAAATGTCCCTTTAAGAGCTATGGGCGGAAGTGAAGTTTTGACTTCGCTTCCGCCCTGCAATGATATGGAGACGGGTGGAGGCCATTTTCCCGTCACTCGTCTCCACTTCAGTCTAGGGAACGGATCGAACCGCCTTCGCCAGAAGCGGCGGAGGGTACCGGAGCTTGGCAGGAGGGGGGGGCCCTTTCCCGCCGCTGATAAAAGTGATCTCGTGGCGAATCCGCCGCAGAGACCACTTATCTTGAAGCAGACCACCCACTGAAGAAGAGGATACCGGGGTTATGGCAGCTAGCTGCTGCCATAACGACATTCCTCTTCAAAATACCAACGTATAACGACGGTGGGCGGTTGGCTTACCTATAGGCACTGTAAATATCTCCTAAACGTGCGCCGTTTAGGAGATATTTACCTTGTAGTGCGCCGATGACGTCATAGATACTAGCCCATTATGCTTTTACTTTGCAGGGGAAAAAAAAAAAAAAAAACCCCCATCAGGGTTTACATCCTCCTTAAGGCCGGCTTCACACTGGGGCGGTGCGGGCGGCGACGGCAAAGCAGCGATATATTTAGCGCTGCTTTACCGTGGTTTTAGCCTCGGTATGCGACCGCTAGCGGGGTAGTTTTAACCCCTGCTAGCGGCCAAAAAAGGGTTATAATCCGCCGCAAAGCGGCGCTTTGCCGGCGGTATCCCCGCGGTGTCCCATTGATTTCAATGGGTAGGAGCGGTGAATACACGGCTCCTTCGCCGCTCCAAATATGCTGCTAGCAGGACTTTTTTTTTTACCGTCCTGCTAGCGCACCGCTCCAGTGTGAAAGCCATTCGGCTTTCACACTGGAGTGAAAGGACCCGCTTTTTTCAGGAGATACACAGGCGCTATTTTTACGCCCCAGTGTGAAAGCACCCTAAGCTGGCCAAAGATGGGTAGTCTTGTTTTTCATTCAGACAGATTCCGCCATCCACACAAACACAGGGAGAGATGGAGTGAAGATACAGAGATATCTAGATACAGAAGAAGGTAACCTCATTCCGGGCTTATGAGACCCTACTAAAGGGAAAGGTGCATGAATGGGTCAGAACATAGGGTGAGAGTATTGGAGCGCTGGTGAAGGCTTCTGCACAGAAGGTGAAAGAACTCTGCAGAGATTCATCTATAATTGTTTATCATATTTTACAAGTTTATTTTTTATGATATCCATTTAAAGTACTGCGCAGCACTAAATTGGTATAAATAAAGCCACAACTTAGCGTCTTGATTTAAAGGTCACTTCTATTATATAATTTATGTGCCTGTAAAAAGAAAGAAGGGGGTTTATTGGTCACTTAATACTGAATGGTCATAAGGTTTACTGTTAGCATCTAATGGAGTTTTTGGAGCATATGATGTGGATTTTGGCAGCCCTTAGTGTTGGTCACTTCCAACGTGCTTACCCACACGTAGCTGAACCTTTCCGTCCAAGACATGGGTTTCCCTTTGGGATTTAAAAAATAAATTTCAGCCTATTTCTTACAAAAGGGACAAAGTCTATGTTTGCGTATTGGACAATTTGTGAACCTGTTCTGGAGATGAATCAGAGTCTGTACTGCTATTGCTACCCTGCAAACTTAACTGTGCCAACATCAGTGCATAGTCATCTCATAAACTTACTGTCACAATATATTAAGCCAGGTTAGGACTGATAAAACAAGTACACATTCTGGGTAAAAAAAGAAAGTAAAGGCGCTGATCCTACCAAGGGGTTGTGCTTCAATTACCAAAAGGTTTTGAGCATATAGGCTCCAGACATACAAAACCTGCCACGAGCAGAGGCTACCATTATGTTAATTGTCTCCTGTCTAAATTGGCCCTAGTATGTGTATGTAGGAATGTGAGTAAAGGACCTTAGATTGTAAGCTCCTTGAGGGCAGGGCCTGATGTGAATGTAGAATATACAGTACAGGGGGTCCCCGAGTTACGAACTCGTTAGGGACTGCCTGCCTGTTCGGAAGTCGGAAATGTTCGTAAGTCGGCCGCGCATGCGCAGAACGACAAATATGGACATTTCCGGACATTTCCGATGTTCCGTCTAATGCCGTTCTGCGCATGCGTGGCAAATTACGGACATTTCCGAAGTTTGCCGGCATTTTCTGAGGCTCCGTATGGCCGCGCATGCGCAGAACGGCCGGAGGATGGCGGAAAATGCCCCGTTCGTAAGTAGGGGATGTTCGTAGGTCGGGCGTTCGTAAGTCAGGGACCCCCTGTATGTGTAAATTGACGGCGCTATACAAGTACCGTATATACTCGAGTATAAGCCGAGTTTTTAAGCACTTTTTTTGTGCTGAAAATGCCCCCCTCGGCTTATACTCGAGTCAAGCACTTTTCTGCAGCAGAAAATGAAATTTTCCGACCCGAATATGGGGCCTGTATCTCGGGGCCACTTAGTGCTAGGAACCCATTTGTTATGCCAACCCAGTGGACCTAGCACTACAACATATCCAAAGATGGGGTTCCTAGCACTAAGTGGCCCAGAGATACGGGGCCCCAAAGTCAGTTCGGAAAATGTCATTCTCTGCTGCAGAAAAGTTCTTGACATTTTCCGACCCGACTTTGGGGCCCCATATATCGGGGCCACTTGGTGCTAGGAACCCATTTGGTATGCCAACCCAGTGGACCTAGCACTACAACATATCCAAAGATGGGGTTCCTAGCACCAAGTGGCCCTGAGATACAGGGCCCCAAAGTCGGTTCGGAAAATGTCATTCTCTGCTGCAGAAAAGTTCTTGACATTTTCCGACCCGACTTTGGGGCCCCGTATCTCGGGGGCCACTTGGTGCTAGGAACCCCAAATCAAACCCAGTGGAGAGAGTAGCACTACAACATATCCAAAGATGGGGTTCCTAGCACCAAGTGACCCCGAGATACAGGGCCCCAAATTCGGTCAACTGTGTCCATCTGCAGCAATGTCATTTCAGGACCATTTGGCTGCAGCTAGGGGGCATTTAGGAACCCTTAACTACCAAGTTTGAAGTTTGGGGGACCTATGGCTGCAAATGGGCACAGTGAGGCTGCAAATGGACACAGTGAGGCTGCAAACAGGCATTGTTGACCCTCTTTTCCACTTACAGTAGCTGCGCATTTCTCACCCTAGGCTTATACTCGAGTCAATACGTTTTCCCAGTTGTTTGTGGTAAAATTAGGTGCCTCGGCTTATATTCGGGACGGTTTATACTCGAGTATATACGGTACCTGTAATAATAATAATGGAGACCACAAGTCACAATGGTCAGTAGATCTACAGATAGAGGCAGCTGACATTATAAGCAAATCTTAACTTTTTCAGCAAGTCCAGCTTGGCTTACCCCACCCCACCCCCAACCTCTTAAGCCTCTATAACAGTCATTCTCAACCAGAATTCGTGGAACCCTGGGGTACCTCCAAAGGTGGCTAGAGGTCCCTTGAGTGGTACACCTAATCTCCTGCTCTCGAAATGTGGTGCTAAGGGTCTAGTAGGTTCTACACTCTTCTAGTTAGTGGTAAGAGCACTCATGCCTTGCAACCTTCCTGGGACTTTGGTTATCCCTTTATATTCAGCACTACAAAAAAAAAAAAGAAGGGGAACCAGCCTAGCATGTTACTGTAATATATTGTTTATTGATTAATAAAAGTAAATGTTATACTCTCAAACACCATAAATAGACAAGCAAATCAAAGAATCAATATCCACTTTCTCCAGGTCAACGACTCCTGACCAATGGCCCAGGAAGACCCGATAAAGGGACAACCCCTCTTCTTCAGAGTCAAAGGGTTTGGCTCTGAAGAAGAGGGGTTGCTCCTCGAAATGTGTAAGCTTTATCGGACGCTAAAGGGGTCTTCCTGTGCCTTTGGAAAGACCTGATTGACCTGGAGACAGTTGGTCTTGGTTCTTTGATATGCTTGTCTATTTATGGTGTTTATGGTGCTAGTGTATTTATGATTGGCTGTGAAGAAGAGGGGTTGCTCCTCGAAATGTGTAAGCCTTTTTTTCGGATGCTAAAGGAATCTTCCTGTGCCTTTGGAAAGGAGCCAATGACCTGGAGACAGTTGGTCTTGGTTATTTAATATGCTTGTCTATTTATGGTGTTTATGGTGCTAGTGTATTTATGATGTTTGGCTGTGAAGAAGAAGGGTTGCTCCTCGAAATGCGCAAGCCTTTTTTTCGGACGCTAAAGGGGTCTTCCTGTGCCTTTGGAAAAAAGTAATTGACCTAGAAACAGTTGGTCTTGGTTCTTTGATATGCTTGTCTATTTATGGTGTTTATGGTGCTAGTGTATTTATGATGTTTGGCTGTGAAGAAGAGGGGTTGCTCCTCGAAATGCGTAAGCCTTTTTTTCGGACGCTAAAGGAATCTTCCTGTGCCTTTGGAAAGGAGTCATTGACCTGGAAACAGTTGGTCTTGGTTCTTTGATATGCTCGTCTATTTATGGTGTCTATGGTGCTAGTGTATTTATGATGTTTGGCTGTGAAGAAGAGGGGTTGCTCCTCGAAATGCGTAAGCCTTTTTTTCGGACGCTAAAGGAATCTTCCTGTGCCTTTAATATGCTTGTCTTTTTATGGTGTTTATGGTGCTAGTGTATTTATGATGTTTGGCTGTGAAGAAGAGGGGATGCTCCTTTGACATATGTAAACCTTACCAGACGCTAAAGAGGTCTTCCTGCGTCATTGGACATGAGTCGCTGACCTGGAGACAGTCGGTCTTGCGTCTTTAAAATGGTTGTCTATGGCATTTGTGAGTATAAAATGTACTTTTATTCATCAATAAACGGTTTACTATGGTAACGCACTAGGCTGGTGCGCCCACTTTTTGATGTTTTTTTTGTAGTTCCTTGAGTGATGGATGACTAACCTCCAAATTCAAGATGTATGCATAATTCTGGGGCACCCGTCACTTGGCAGAGCCAACTTGCATGCCACCAATTATCGTATTAGTCGTCTGTATGGACAGCATTATAACCACCACCGTGAGGGGTCATTCTTTATTGCTGGCCTCTTACATTAGGGACCCTACTGATCTCTGATGAACTGTTTTTAGGGGAGGCTCCGGAGACCTAAAAATGTCATGGGCTCCTCTGGGACAAGTTGAGGAAGGCGGGTCTGATATATTATGGGCAGAGAGATGGTAGAGGGTGTGACCTAGCTGAACTATTGGTTTTTAGTGAAGGTAACTTCTCCTTGAGTGTTCGTTCGTTCAGAATATGAGCAGTTCGAATTTATTTGGATTGCGACGGTTCACAGTAATGCCCCGTACACACGGTCGGAAATTCCGACCACAAAATCCGTCAGATTTTTTTCCGACGGATTTTGTCCGACACTGGTGTTGCATACACACGGTCGGACAAAGTTGTCGGAAAATCCGATCATCCTGAACGTGGTGACGTTTGTTGCGTACGACGGGACTACGTAGAGGCTAGTAGCCAATAGCGTTGGTCTTGTAATGTGATCTGAGCATGCGTGGCACTTTGTCCGTCGGAATTCGCTACACACGATCGGAAAAAGTCCGATACGACTTTGTTGTCGGAAAATTTGAGAGCAGGAGATAAAACTTTGTCTGTCGGAAAATCTGACGGAAAAAGTCAGATGGAGCCCACACATGGTCGGAATTTCCGACAACATTGTCCGATAGGACATTTTCCGTCGGAAAATCCGACCGTGTGTATGGGGCATAAGTCAGTAGAAGCAGTTTGCAGCAACCCGGTGTGCTTTTTTTTTTTTGCTAACACATGCTTTCAGTTCAGCGGGAACGAATAGTAAGGCACAAAAAATGCTAATATTTTAACTTCCCATCAGAGAGATGAAGACAGCAAAAAACCACATAACACTACAGTACAAAAAAACATAAGGGGGACAAGGTCCATCCACAGAATCGGAGAACATTCAGTCCAGCTGTACACACAGTTACATGTGCTGCGAATGCCATGGAAGGAATCTATAATATGCAGAGGAGGCTTCAAAAAATGTGTCACCCCAGAATTTTATATTCATGATATGTGCCTGCTGTACCATGTACTTGTCCGAAAAAGTATACCGTTCACTTTGCATTGCTTCCTTTGTGTGAAATCCCTGGTGTTCCTGCTAATCCCACTGCTTTCCTATTAAAAGCTGACCACACCAAGCATGAGAACACACTGTGTTCAGTTCTCTAGCTGTGCAGGGAACTCAGCCTGTTCACCAGTGATCAGATCGATGCTGACATCCCCCCCCCCCCCCACCCTGCACAGCCACTCACTGGGAATAGTTGTGTGCTGCTGTTTCTCCTCCCCTAGCTCTCGAAGATCCTTATGCAGCTGAGAACATACCGTATATACTTGAGTATAAGCAAGAGTTTTTCAGCACAATAATCGAGACCCGCCAGGAGCAGTGGAATAAGCCCAGATGCATTGAATGAATGAAGTAGAAGGAGGGAGATGCATGCAATCCCTCCATTGGCTGCCACTCAGCCACCTTATTAAATTCAAGATACTAACTATAACTTACAAAGCCATCCACAACCGGCCCCCCAGCTACATCACTAACCTAGTCTCAAAATACCAACCCGTATATACTCGAGTATAAGCCGAGTTTTTCAGCACATTTTATTGTGCTGAAAGTGCCCCCCCCCCCCCCCCCCCCTCGGCTTATACTCGACTCAATCACTTTTCTGCAGCAGAAAATGAAATTTTCCGACCCGACTTTGGGGCCTCTTGGTGCTAGGAACCCCAAATTTGGTGTGCAAACCAAGTGATGGACCCATCACTACAACATATCCAAAGATGTGGTCCCTAGCACTAAGTGGCCCCGAGATACAGGGCCCTAAAGTCGATTTCGGAAAATGTCATTCTCTGCTGCAGAAAAGTGCTTGACATTTTCCAAACCGACTTTGGGGCCCCGTATCTCGGGACCACTTGGTAATAGGAACCCCATTGGATATGTTGTAGTGCTAGTTCGACTGAGTTTGCATACCAAATTTGGGGTTCATAGCACCAAGTGGCCCCAAGATACGGGGCCCAAAAAAATCGGTCAACTGTGATCTGCAGCAATGTTATTTCAGGACCCTTTGGATCCAGAGACCCCTGCAGATAGTGGGGCACCTAGAAACCCTTAACTACCAAGTTTGAAGTTCGGGGGACCTATGGCTGCAAATGGGCACAGTGAGGCATGCAAATGGGCACAGTGAGGCTGCAAATGGGCACAGTGAGGCTGCAAATGGGCACAGGGAGGCTGCAAATGGGCATTGTTGACCCTCTTTTCCACTTACAGTAGCTGCGCATTTCTCACCCTAGGCTTATACTGGAGTAAATAAGTTTTTCCATTTTTTTTGTGGTAAAATTAGGTGCCTCGGCTTATATTCGGGTCGGCCTATACTCGAGTATATACGTTAGGTTATGAAATCACTTATATCAGGGGTCTTCAAACTTTATAAACAAAGGGCCAGTTTATTGTCCTTCAGACTTTGGGGGGGGGGGAGTGGAAAATGGCATTAGTGGGAGTAAACATCACCGCAATTGGTACTGGGAGGAATAGTGCCCCATTGCTGGTATCATTAGGAAGAATGGTGCCACATTGTTGTCAGTTGGTAGAATAGTGTCTCTCATCAGTGGGAGGAATAGTGTCCCAAGGGCCAGATAAAGACAAGCAAAGGGCCGCTGTTTGGAAAACACTGACTTATAAAAAGAGGAAAAAAGTATTTAATCTTTTTTTTATATCTATACACAAATGTTTTGCCTTTAAATTCTATTTTTAACTGAATGGGTTGTTTTTACAAGGTGATCGTTTACAGTCACTTTATATTGGCATTTCACACACTGTATGAGAATAGCTATACTATCCCAACATTTATAGGTATACTGTATTTAAGCTTACAGTATAACTTGTGTAAGCCAGCAACTAACAACCCCCTTGAAGAGGTCCTGAATTGCAGAAGCTTTGAGCAAAAATGGCAAACAGAGGGCAATGGACTAGTAGCCAGTTCTGTCTATGGTCTCCCTACAACGGACTTACCATCAGGGGCGGACTGACCATTCAGCCACTCGGGCACTGCCGAGGGCCCTGGGTCACTAGGTGGCCCCATCATGGTTGCCAACCTCAGTAAAACCAGGGACAGTATGTAAAAATCTGTTTTTTTTTTTACATCTGTCTCTAAAATGTCCCTTACCGACATCCTTTTGGTCTAAAAATCCTGAGATTATAGCTGCTCCGCCTCTCCAGTACCTTCTCAGCCAATAGAAACATGTCTGTGTATACTGAGTGATTGTATACTGCGCGTGTTTATACTGTGTGGCCCCATAATCTCTGATTGCCTGGGGGCCCCATAATCTCCTATTGCCCGGGGGCCCCATGAGTTGTCAGTTCCGCCCCTGCTTACCATATCTTTTATCTGCACTGTATCACTGCATGGATGTGGCCATCTTGGTAGAGGCAGGGCTTGGCTTCCTCATGTGAGAGCTGCCCCAACCCAGATGACCGATGAGATGTGAGGGAATGGATCAAGAAGCAGCAGGAGAGTGAAGGAAGAAAATATTCACAAGATCAATGAAAGAAAAACAGGGAGACCCTTGCACTGCAGGTCCTCAGGTACAGCTTCCTCTTCAGCAAAATGAAAAATGAGCAGTACAGTAGTGACATCCCCAGATCTGGTGGCAGCAGTGCCTTAGATCAGTGGTTCTCAACCCTGTCCACAAGTACCCCGAACAGGCCATGTTTTGGGAATTTCTCTTAGATAAAAACGGCTGTCCAAAATACCAAGCCATTGACTCTGATTTAAAGCAAGATAAAGAAAAAAACCTGCAAACATGGCAGGTTGGGGGGTAGTCGAGGTCAAGGTTGAGAACCGCTGCCTTAGATGATCCCACACTGAAGGTATACAGCTCGAACGCCAAGATAGAAACATGCCTAGGCACAGAAAATGCACTGCTATTTTACTGAAGAAATGTTTTAAATTAATTTAAATCACAAACAAACATTTTACTTAGAAGCCCCAATCCTCCTCTTCTTTGGTCCTCTGCTGGCTCCACAATACCCCCCCCCCCCGCCCCCATAGCAAGCTGCTTGCTATGGGGGCACTCGTGTGTGCTCACTCCCAAGCCCTGCTCTGTGTGTCCATAAGAGCTCAACCCCACACTCCCTCCTTACTGGCTTTCATTGGCAGAGGGAGGAGCTATTGGCTCCTGCTGCTGTAACTGAGCCAATGAGAAGTGAGATAGCCAAGAGAGCCTCGGCTTTAGTGCCCATCACTGGATCGAGATCAAGTATTTATTTACTGGGGCTGCAGGGGGAGCTGCTTGCATTCCATGCAGTAAGGTAAAATAAAAAACTTCTGCCGTTACAAACACTTTAAAAAAGGTTGTAAACCTCCATGGGGAAGTTGTACATATAGGTAAGCTTAGAGTAAGGCTTAATAAGAATAGGTACGGTAAATATCTCCTAAACCTGCGTCGTTCGAGGAGAAACCCTAAAACTGAAAATATCTCCTGAACAAGGTTAGGACTCAGGGATTGGAATAGGGACCTCCTCCAAAAGGACAGCAGGCATGCCCCAGAGGTCAAAGGTCAAGAGGCGTGGCTGACCCACCCCCACTAAAGTGTTCCGCCTACCCCCAACTAAGTTGGGAAATGAACAAGGTCGAGGAAAGCGCTTAGCTCTCGCTCTGAACGAGCAGTTTCTTCAGGCGCGTGTGCCGTGACCGGCCGGAGCCACGTGATGTCCCTCCCGTGCATGCACGTGGGAGGGACATCACGCGGCTCCGGGCCAGTCACAGAGCGGGCGAAGATGGATGCAGCCTCCAAGCAGGGAGCAACGCGGGCTTCGTTTGCAGGAAGGTGTCACATAATGTGCTAGAATGCGATGCATACTAGCACATTATGCCTTTACTTTGCAGGGAAGAAGAAAGGGAGAAAAACCCACAAGGGTTTACTGTATATACTCGAGTATAAGCCGAGTTTTTCAGCACATTTTTTTGTGCTGAACATGCCCCCCTCGGCTTATACTCGAGCACTTTTCTGCAGCAGAGAATTACATTTTCCGACCCAACCTTGGGGCCCCGTATCTCGGGGCCACTTGGTGCTAGGAACCCCACATTTGGTGTGCAAACCCAGTGGAACTAGCACTACAACATATCCAAAGATGGGGATCCTAGCACCAAGTGGCCCCGAGATGCAGGGCATCAAAGTCGGTTCGGAAAATGTCATTCTTTGCTGCAGAAAAGTGCTTGACATTTTCCGAACCGACTTTGGGGCCCTGTATCTCGGGGCCACTTGGTGCTAGAAACCCCAAATTTGGTGTTCCTAGCACCAAGTGACCCTGAGATACGGGGCCCCAAAGTCGGTCAACTGTGTCCATCTGCAGCAATGTCATTTCGGGACCCCTTGGGTCCAGAGACTCCAAATATTGGCTGCAGCTAGGAACCCTTAACTACCAAGTTTGAAGTTTGGGGGACCTATGGCTGCAAATGGGCACAGTGAGGCATGCAAATGGGCATTGTTAACCCTCTTTTCCACTTACAGTAGCTGTGCATTTTTCACCCTAGGCTTATACTCGAGTCAATACGTTTTTTGTGGTAAAATTAGGTGCCTCAGCTTATATTCGGGTCTGTTATACGCGAGTATATACAGTACTTCCTCTTTAAGATAAAAGGTAAGTCTTTCAGGCTACTGCTTAGGCATTTGTAGAGGTTACTTATAGGAAAATAAATCTTTGCTTTTGATTTCAGGTTCCCTTTAATAATATGCTGGAAAAGGGGGCAAAAATAATTAGCCTATTGTGTATTGCGAAAAAAATAAAAAAATAAAAAACAAGCTGGTAAACCAAAAATAACACAACAAAAATTAAAAACTAATTTTCAGGAAGGACACATTTGACTATGAAAACCAAAACCAAAATCGCCTTGATATCCAAGAACACAGAAAGTGTCACTTCATATTAGAGCAATGCTCAAATTGGATTACGTTCCAAGAATTTCACTGCATAAATCCGTCCAGCTGAATTTATTATTAATCCAATTGATTCCAGGCGGCATCATTAACAGCGGATTCATCATGAAAATCAGACGGAAAAAAAAAAGGCAGCATAAAGAATGCAGCTTTCGCTGGGAAAAGATCTACAGGCCTTGTAGAGTGAGAATTTGGTTGTCCTTCCCCAAAAAGGTTTACTAGGCATGCCAGAATCCAGGGAAGACAATAAGCAGGACAGGAAATCTGGAACTTTGCAGCAACAAATCAGAGAAGTTATTCTACAACTAAAAACCTAAAAGATTTCCTTTATCACCTCGTCTGGACCATCGACTGTCCACACACAGTGTAGGAGAAAGCAATACCAAGCCAAATAATCATGTCCTAGAACAGGGCGATCTTAGGCACAACATTCAGTGAGGTTGATTACTAAAGGCTGCCCTGCAAGTGCAGCTACTCCAGAGCTTAGTAAATGAGGGGAAGCTTCACTTTGCAAAGAATACCCAATCACGTGCAAGGAAAATGAAACAAACAGCATGATTGGACGATATAATCAGCAGAGCTTCCCTTTACTAAAATCTAGAGCAAGTGCACTTGCACGGTATATTTGCCTTTAGTAAATCCACCTCACAGTTTTTAATGTTATAGTGGAGACGGTTTCTCCAATAAAATGGTCGTTCATACTTACTCCAAGAAAATTACCGCTTTCGTTTATCTTTACCTGCCCAGAAAATGTCCGCCGCTATGGTGGAGACATTTTCACCAACAAAATGGCCGCTAACATACCTCCTGTTTTTGGACATAGAGTTGTCCAACAACTAATCTGGCTCCCCTGATGAAGTCACGTGCCCCGACGTAACGCGTAGGGCTTGGTCGGATGGTGGAGCAAACCGCAAGTGACGCAAGAGCCGTGTTTTGCACTATACAAGCCTGATTTTTATTTACTTCTATGTAAGGATCCACTTGGCGTTTTAATAAATTCATACTGTTTATACATATTACACTATGGGAGGCCACTTTTTTATTCTTTCTTTAATGGTTGGAACCGGATGTGAACTGTGTCATTGTGAGGCCTGGAGGAAAATTTGGTTTACCGCAGAGGGAGACTAGAGCCCCGGAAGATCATCACCTGCACTCGGAACCCCTATGCGGTCACCAATTGGAGATCCGTGGTCATGTACCTGCTCCTACTACAGGATATTCATGAAGTTTACTATACTCCTAATGGAGTAAGGGGTCTCTGAGCATTAAGTGTTTGTGAAGTCACAAAGACTTATAGTAAGAAGAATTTGTGTCCATTTCATAGAAGATTAATTTCACTTTCACTTGTTTGGACATTTTTTTTTACAAATTTTTGGGCAATTTTGGACTATTGATTTGTTTATTTGGATAGATTTCACTCATTGTTTATCGATTTAATTACTTACCACTTAGAAACTCGCGCTGATCACTTTATTCATTTTATCACTGTTTTTAATGTGCCACACAAAATTTCTTTTACCAGTAGTTTTTTTTTTTTAAGAAAAAGAAGGGTTACCTCTACTTTTTATGGCAACTCTGTCCCCAGTTGAGGCAATTTCTCCTTCATTCCTGTCCCAATGAGCAGATTTCATCTTACTTGCTGTCTCAGGGATCACAAAGGACATAAAAACCTTGAAAAACCTTCTCCAAACTCACCAAATTTAGAAAGGAAAAACTCCCCAATTATATTCAAAACCGCACAGAGACTAAAGCTTTCCCACGCTATCCAAAAAAGATAAAAATAACCCCGCAAAACCACGGCAAAAATTAAAAGCCAGCAGCTACACATACTGCAGCTGCCCACTTTTAATAATCGGACACTTACCGTATTTATCGGCGTATAACACGCACCCCAAGTTTAGGAGGGCATTTTAAAAAGGAAAAAAAGTTTTAGGAGGGAAGTTTAGGGAAAAAAAAAAAAAACTTACATTTAAGCGTCATTTGCAGCTTGCCCAGCGTCATTGCAGCCTTGCCCAGCGTCATTGCAGCCTTGCCCAGCGTCATTGCAGCCATGCCCAGGGTCATTGCAGCCTTGCCCAGCATCATTGCAGCCTTGCCCAGCATCATTGCAGCCTTGCCCAGGGTCATTGCAGCCATGCCCAGCGACATTGTACCTTGCCAGCATCATTGCAGCCATGCCCAGTGACATTAGAAGTCCGGTCCGGGTTTAAATTTCCCGTCGCGCGCGCCGCCGAAAAAATTCGAGGCGCGGGCGAAAAAGACCGAAGCGTCCCCGGAAAAGGCCGAGCCGACTGTTCAGCTCCGATCGCGGTCCAGCCTCCCTGCTGTTTCCGGAGCGAGCGCAGGGAGGCGGGACTCCGAGCAGAGCCGAACAGTCTGCTCGGTCTATTCCGGCGCGGCTTCGGATTTTTTCGGCCGTGCCTCGGTCTTTTCCGGCGGCGCTCGCTTTTTTTTTTTTTTTTGGGGTATCGGCGTATAACACGCACCCACGACTTTCCCCCGATTTTTAGGGGGAAAAAGTGCATGTTATACGGCGATAAATACGGTACCTGTCCTGGAGTCCAGCGATTAACTTGCTGAAGTTCAAACGGAGCATCAGAATGGGGAAGAAAGGGGGATTTAAGTGACTTTGAATGTGGCATTGTTGTTGGTCTGAGTATTTCAAAAACTGCTGATCTACTGGGATTTTCACACACAACCATCTCTCGGGTTTACAGAGAATGAATATGTATATATAACATCTTTGTATATGTTGTAGTGTTGGTTCCACTGGGTTTGAATACCAAATTTGGGGTTCCTAGCACCAAGTGTCCCCGAGATATGGGGCCCCAAATTCGGGTCGGAAAATGTCAAGCACTTCTGCAGCAGAGAATGACATTTTCCGAACCGAATTTGGTGCCCCGTATCTCGAGGCCACTTAGTGCTAGGAACCTCTTTGTATATGTATATATAACATCTTTGGATATGTTGTAGTGCTAGGTCCACTGGGTTGGCATACCAATTTAGGGGTTCCTAGCACCAAGTGGCCCGAGTTATGGGGCCCCAAAGTCAGGTCGGAAAATGTAATTTTCTGCTGCAGAAAAGTGCTTGACTCGAGTATAAGCAGAGGGGGGCACTTTCAGCACAAAAAAATGTGCTGAAAAACTCGGCTTATACTCAAGTATATACGGGTTGGTATTTTGAGACTAGGTTAGTGATGTAGCTGGGGGCCCGGTTGTGGATGGCTTTGTAAGTTATAGTTAGTATCTTGAATTTAATTTGGTGGCTGAGTGGCAGCCAATGGAGGGATTGCATGCATCTCCCTTCTTCTGCTTCATTCAATGCATCTGGGCTTATTCCACTGCTCCTGAGGTGTCTCGATTATTACCCCACCAGGCATTAGAAGAGCAGCTCTTTACAAGAGGAAGCAAAGCCCTGCCGCTACCAAGATGGTCGGCTCCATGCAGTAGCACAGGCATGGTAAGACAGTAATGAAACAAAAAAAGGATCAGTTGCAGGGATGACGTAACGCGTAGGGAGTGGCCGGAAGTGGAAGTTTACCTTGCGATACCGGAAGTGATGCGAGACTGGCGTTTCATCGCCATTTCTTTGCTTTAACTTATTTGCATTTGTGTATTTGGGTCCATTTTTACCTTTTATTCAATAAAATACCCCATTATTTTTACATACTTCACTATTGGAGGCATTTTTTTCCTCTATCCCCCTCTTTTGTTGGTGAGCTCATTACCCATTTAGACGGCAAGCACCCGGCACCATAAGGAGTTATCCTGACATAAGGTGATACAAACAAGCCTGGATGATAAACGGAGGAGAGGAGCCTTCCTAGATTGGGGATATATATGCTGTTTCCAAGTTATGTTGAGGTGAGAGTTCTGTGAGCACATTTGTGGATTATACACGTTTAGCCACCTAAATCCCTCAGTAGCAAATAGGAGAAGAATCTACTATATAGAAAGAGACTGTTAACAGACTCCCTGATTCTTGCCTGCCTATTCATTTATTTTATGGACTCATATCATTTATTTATATAATTAGTGCCCTTTAGCCTTTTAACCACTTATTTATTGATCCGGTCGTATTTATCACTTATTTATTTATTTTATCACTTGTTCTATTATATTTATTTTTTATCACGTGTTTTACTACGTGTAGGTGTGTGCTTTTACTGTATGCACGAAATCACTTGTATTTCAATACTGGTGGCTAGGCCCTTGCCTTTTTTGGGCACAGCTTCCAAAGCACAGGTCCTCTTTAAAGATTGGCAGCCAGGTCACCAAGCCAAGTGAATAAATATTATATGGATCCAAAAGGCAGTTTAATTTGTAAACATTACACCAAATGTTTGCCATATCAGAATAAAGGGATTGGCTGTTTCCCCAGATATATTTTCCGTCACTACTCCAGCTAAGGTTTGTTTAACCACTTCCCGACCGCCCACTGCATATATACGTCAGCAGAATGGCACGGGCAGGCAAAATCACGTACCTGTACGTGATCCTTTAAATGCCTGCCCGGGAGCTCCGTGACCCCGGCCGCGGGACCAGCGGACCCGATCGCCGCTGGTGTCCTGCGATCGGGTCACGGAGCTGAAGAACGGGGAGAGGTCTGTGTAAACAAACCTCTCCCCGCGCTTCCTACTCTGCCTGTCATTGATTGGCTGTTCCCGGTCATCGGGAAAGCCGATCAATGACGTCAGACGTCAGCCCCGAACCCTAATGTAAAAAAACACACACACGTCACAGCCCATAACCCCTCCCCCTAGTGGTTAACTCTTTCACTACAACTGTCAATTATACAGGAATCAATGCGTTTAAATAGCATTGATTTCTGTATAAATGACAATGGTCCCAAAAATGTGTCAAAAATGTCCGATGTGTCCGCCATAATGTCGCAGTCACAATAAAAATCGCTGATCGCCGCCATTACTACCGTAGTAAAAAAAAAATATTAATAAAAATGCTATAAAACTATCCCCAATTTTGTAATTGCTATAACTTTTGTGCAAACCAATCAATAATCGCTTATTGCGATTTTTTTTACCAAAAATATGTAGAAGAATACGTATTGGCCTAAACTGAGGAATAAAAATGTTTTTTTATATATTTTTGGGGGATATTTATTATAGCAAAAAAAAAAAAAAAAAAAAAACGCAGGGGCGATCAAATACCACTAAAAGAAAGCTATATTTGTGGGGAAAAAAAGGAAGTCAATTTTGTTTGAGAGCCACGTCGCATGACCGCGCAATTGTCAGTTAAAGCGACGCAGTGCCGAATCGCAAAAAGGGGCCTGGTCCTTTGGCTGCAAATTGGTCCGGTCTGAAAGTGGTTAACCACCTAAATCCCTCAGTAGCAAATAGGAGAAGAATCTACTATATAGAAAGAGACTGTTAACAGACTCCCTGATTCTTGCATATTCATTTCTTTTATGGACTCATCCCATTTATTTATATAATTAGTACCCTTTTATGGCACTTATTTATTGATCCTGTCGTATTTATCACTTATTTATTTATTTTATCACTTGTTCTATTATATTTATTTTTAATCACGTGTTTTACTACGTGTAGGTGTGTGCTTTTACCATATGCGCAAAATCACTTGTATTTCAATACTGGTGGCTAGGCCCTTGCCTTTTTTGGGCACAGCTTCCAAAGCACAGGTCCTCTTTAAAGATTGGCAGCCAGGTCACCAAGCCAAGTGAATAAATATTATATGGATCCAAAAGGCAGTTTAATTTGTAAACATTACACCAAATGTTTGCCATATCAGAATAAAGAGATTGGCTGTTTCCCCAGATATATTTTCCGTCACTACTCCAGCTAAGGTTTGTTTAGGAACCTGATCCCTCAGAAAGTGCAGACATTGACATTACTCAGGGGTGTAAGGGGGCAGAAGCCAAAGTCATCCTTGTCTAATAGGCCATCCAATAAAGGTATTACGTTTCAGTCATTGTCTTGGTGTTTACTCTTGTGAATTCCAAGTTCAGACTCCACTGGTCTGGTCCCCCCCGTCTGTCCGCATTCCACACAAAAACCCAGCAGATGGCTTTACGAAAAACCAGGTCCATCCAGCCTCTACTTTACCTTTTATCGACAGAACAATTCTGCTAAGACACGAATAAACCAAAACATAACTTATCGCATTGTTTCGATAGAGCGGCAGGAACAAGGTATGGCAAACGCTGATAAGCCTGTCCAAACAGGACCGCTGATGTTTTGGGCAACGTTCAAGCCAAAAAATCCATGTTGGCATCACAGAGGGCATTCATCCTATTTATTTTATGTGCATTCTAAGCTAAACAGCCCCCGTCTGTTTATAGAACTTTTTTTTCATGGAAATTTATTCTAAGGAAGATAAAATGTCAAAAGGTAAAACACACATGTGGTTTTCCGTAATATATTGGAGAGACATCATAGACTGGCTTGTATCTGCTGCTACGATCAAAGAGTTCAAAAAGTTTTTGAGAGATACCGTATTTATCGGTGTATAACACGCACCCCAAGTTTAGGAGGGCATTTTTAAGGAAAAAAAGTTTTAGGAGGGAAGTTTAGGGGAAAAAAAAAAAAAAAAAAAAAAAAAAAAAAACGTACATTTGCAGCCTTGCCCAGCGTCATTGCAGCCTTGCCCAGCGTCATTGCAGCCTTGCCCAGCGTCATTGCAGCCTTGCCCAGCGTCATTGCAGCCTTGCCCAGCGTCATTGCAGCCTTGCCCAGCGTCATTTGTAGTCCGGTCCGGGTTTAAATTTCCTGCCGCCGAGACTCTGTCGCGCGCGCCTCCGAAAAAGACAGAGGCGCGGCCGAAAAAGACCGAAGCGGCCACGGAAAAGGCCGAGCCGACTGTTCAGCTCCGCTCGCGGTCACGCCTCCCTGCTGTTTCCGGAGCGAGCGCAGGGAGGCGGGACTACGAGCAGAGCCGAACAGCCCGCGGTCTATTCCGGCGCGGCTTCGGGTTTTTTCGGCCGCAATTCGGTCTTTTTCGGCAGCGCTCGCTATTTTTCGGCGGCGCTTGCCATTTTTGACATTTTTTTTTTGGGTATCGGCGTATAACACGCACCCACGACTTTCCCCCGATTTTTAGGGGGAAAAAGTGCGTGTTATACGCCGATAAATACGGTATTATACAAGCTGATGGAGATTAGTGGTCAGGTGTTAACCACTTGACCTTCAGGAAATTTACCTCCTCATGACCAGGCCATTTATTTGCGATACGGCACTCCAGGCCAGGACACTGATCAGTCATCCACCGGACACAGCGGGTGACGGATCGCGCCGGAGTGGGGGGCACGCGAGACACGTTCTCGGGAGGATGTCATATGTCATCCTCCCAGGACAATAGGGTTTCTGCCCAACCGTCATTTTACAATAGCAGGGGTGAGAAGCGGGTCGAGCTGACTCAATGTCAGCCAGCGACCCACGATCGCCTAATACAGAGGCAGAACGGGGATCTGCCTTTGTAAATAAGGTGAATCCACGTTCTGACAGGGAACATGACAAAGATCTACTGTTCCCAGTCATCGGGAACAGTGATCTCCGTCATGTCCCTGGCAGTCAATCCCCCCTACAATTAGAACACACCAAGGGAACACAGTAAAACCCCTTGATCGCCACCCCTAGTGTTAACCCCTTCCCTGCCAGTGTCATTTTTACTTCGATCAGTGCACTTTTATAGCAGTGATCAATGTAATAATGTCACTGGTCCCCAAAAAGTGTAATTTGGGGTCAGATTTGTCCGTTGCAATCCCGCTAAAAATGGCAGATCACCGCCATTACTAGTAAAAAAACAACAAGAAATAAATAAAAGTCCCCAAATCTATCCCATAGTTTGTAGACGCGATAACTTTTGTGCAAACCAATCAATATACGCCTATTGGGATTTTTTTTTTACCAAAAACATGTAGAAGAATATATATTGGCCTAAACTAATGAATAAATGTTTTTTTTTTATATATTTTTTTTGGATATGCATCATAACAAAAAGTAAAAAAAAAAACGTTTTTTCTTCAAAATTGTCGCTCTTTGTTTATAGCGCAAAAAAATAAAAAACGCAGAGGTGATCAAATACCACCAAAAGAAAGCTCTATTTGTGGGGAAAAAAGGACGTCAATTTTGTTTGGGTGCAACGTCGCGCGACCGTGCAATTGTCAGTTAAAGCGACACAGTGCCGTATAGCGCAAAAAATGGCCTGGTCATTAAGGGGGGAAAGCCTTCCGGGGCTGAAGTGGTTAAAGGGGCAATAAATAACAGGAGTGTGTTATTCGCAGAGTTCAGGGATGCGCTACGGGCAGAGTTCAGGGATGCGCTACGGGCAGAGTTCAGGGATGCGCTACGGGCAGAGTTCAGGGATGCGCTACGGGCAGAGTTCAGGGATGCGCTACGGGCAGAGTTCAGGGATGCGCTACGGGCAGGGTTCAGGGATGCGCTACGGGCAGAGTTCAGGGATGCGCTACGGGCAGAGTTCAGGGATGCGCTACGGGCAGAGTTCAGGGATGCGCTACGGGCAGAGTTCAGGGATGCGCTACGGGCAGAGTTCAGGGATGCGCTACGGGCAGAGTTCAGGGATGCGCTACGGGCAGAGTTCAGGGATGCGCTACGGGCAGAGTTCAGGGATGCACTATGCGCAGAGCTCAGGGAATGCGCAGAGCTCAAAGAAACGCTATGCGCAGAGCTCAAGGGTGCGCTATGCGCAGAGTTCAGGGATGCGCTATGCGCAGAGTTCAGAGGTGGGCTACGCACCGAAAGCAGGGTTCAGGAGGGCCCTATGTACAGAGTGCAGGGTTCAGGGGTGCGCAGAGCTCAGGGGTGCGCAGAGCTCAGGGGTGGGCTACGTACCGAGTGCAGGGTTCAGGAGGACCCTATGTACAGAGCGTAGAGTTCAGGGGTGCGCCGTGTACAGTGTTGAGGAGTGCACTAAAGAGTGCAGGTTTTAGGAGAGTGCCAAGCACAGTGGGTAGGGTTTAGGAGTATGCAGGAAATGGCTTGGTGGGCCGCATTCTGCCAAGGCACCCCTGAAGAATCCAGGAAGCACCCTGGTTGAAAAAAGCTTTCCTATACCTCTGATAATTTTCTACCATCTATCAAATTACCCTCAGCTTACCTTAGGCTTTTTTACCCCTCTAGAACCCCTTATTTTTGTTCTGTCTAATTGAACCCACAATTTTTCTTGTTTTCCAACAGGGTAATGGGAAAAGACTGGCACATGGATCTCCTTATTTCTTATCTAGATGTCTTAGTATACATGTTTATCTTTTTCTGGTTAAACAACAGATATTGTTCTTCTGACTTCTGTAATATATTGGCATCTGGCATCTTGTGACCACATCTGTCATACGTAAAAAAAAAAAAAAAACTTCAACAAAAAAAAAAAGTAGAAGGAAGAAGGCATGCTTCATGTAAATGTGAGGCTAGAGTGGAAGGGAAATCTATCTGCAGATGGATAGGCTACAGACTTGTTCGCTGGGACAACTTGTAACAACACTCCTGACATACAGCTGGCAGCGATCTCTGGAATGTAAGTCCTAATCCTAAATGGAGTTTTCTGAAGGCCAAGCCCGATGTCTGGACAGGAGAGGTCACTAACCTCCGACAAATACTAAATGGATCATCCATCGTCTCAGGTCTGCTCCGTCTACCCGCCATGTTCATGGGAAATTTCAAATTTTCTTCTTCTTCTTAAATCCCCATTTTCGAAGAGGAATATAAATCTAGACTTGGCCCTCCCACAACGCTTGAAGAATTTAGTCTACTTTTAGAATGTGAAATGCTGAACAATGGACATTTTTAGAGGATTGGCGGTATGGTCTGTGCAAACGCTTCTAGTAAGAAGTCAAAAATCTAACGGCACAATAGAACATTAAAACGTAGAAAAGGTCCACGCTGCTCACAAGTGAGCCGGCTCCAATGGCATGATCTCCTTACTGCGGAACGTTCGCGCCCAGTCGCAGCTGAAACCGTAATGAAAGGGGAGTCCGGTAGACTGCACACCAAACTGAGATCCAAATACCTTTATTCCCATAAAACCATGAAGAGCATGAAGAGCATGAAGAGCATGAAGAGCATGAAGAGCATGAAGAGCATGAAGAGCATGAAGAGCATGAAGAGCACTACATGCACAAAGCAAGGGAGGACCGGCTTACATGTTTCGCACACAAATGCTTTATCAGAGCCCCAATTCATGTGTGAAACATGTAAGCCTTCCTTATGTAGTACTCTTCATGTTCTTCATAGTTTTATGCGAATAAAGTTATTTGGATCTCAGTTTGGTGTGCAGCCATCCGGACTTTCCTTTCAGAACATTAACCGCTTCCCGACCGCCTCCTGCATATATACGTCGGCAGAATGGCACGGCTAGGCAAAAGCACGTACAGGTACGTCCCCTTTAATTGCCTAGCCGTGGGGTCACGCGCTCGCGACCCGGAGCTCCGTGACCACGGCCGCGGGACCAGTGGACCCGATCGCCGCTAGTGTCCCGCGATCGGGTCACAGAGCTGAAGAACGGGGAGAGGTCTGTGTAAACAAACCTCTCCCCGCGCTTCCTACACTGCCTGTCACTGATCGGCTGTTCCCTGTCATCGGGAAAGCCGATCAGTGACGTCAGCCACGCCCCCTAATGTAAAAAAAAAAAACACAACACGTCACAGACCATAACCTAGTGGTTAACTCTTTCACTGCCAGTGTCATTTATACAGGAATCAGTGCATTTAAAAAGCACCAATTGCTGTATAAATGACAATGATCCCAAAAATGTGTTAAAAATGTCCGATGTGTCCGCCATAATGTCGCAGTCACAATAAAAATCGTTGATCGCCGCCATTACTAATAAAAAAAAATAATAATAAAGATGCTATAAAAAACTATCCCCTATTTTGTAAACACTATAACTTTTGCGCAAACCAATCAATAATTGCTAATTGCGATTTTTTTTTTACCAAAAATATGTAGAAGAATACGTATCGGCCTAAACTGAGGAAAACAAAATGTTTTTTTATATATTTTTTGGGGATATTTATTATAGCAAAAAGTAAAAAATATTGCATTTTTTTCAAAATTGTCGCTCTATTTTTGTTTATAGCGCAAAAAATAAAAACCGTAGGGGCGATTAAATACCACCAAAAGAAAGGACGCCAATTTTGTTTGGGAGCCACGTCGCACGACCGCGCAATTGTCAGTTAAAGCGACGCAGTGCCAAATCGCAAAAAGGGGCCTGGTCCTTTGGCTGCAAATTGGTCCGGGGCTGAAGTGGTTAAACATATTGGTAACACTGGCATCATAGAAGCCTGCTTTTGACAATATGGCAGATAACTTTTTAAATGTAAAAAAGGTCTGTGCTTGTAATCAGACTAGAAGAAATAATATTGAAGAACCAGTTCACTTCTAGGCCTTTCACATTGTTTTCACTCGAGCCCTGATAAAGGGGGGGGGCGTTTTTGTGCCCCTGAAACGTGTTGGCTACCCTTTGGACTGACTCCCTGACTTTTATTGAAAGAAAGTGATTGGCCCCAAATTTATTCTGCAGCAAGTCAAAGACCCCAAACATACAGCCAATATCATTAACCACTTCCGGACCGCCACACGACGATATACGTCCTCACTTTGAAGGGGGGATATCGTTGTTATGGCAGCAGCCAGCTGCCATAACCCCAGTATCTTCTTGTTCGGCCGGCGGTCCGCTTCAAGATAAAAGTGGTCTCTGTGGCGGATTCACCGCAAGATCACTTTTATCGCCCCCCTCCTGGCGCACTCCGGTGCCCTCCGACGATTACAGGAGCCGCCGGTGGAGGCGATCGGATGCTGTCACTAGCTGGGTACCCCGGTATCCTTGTGTTCGGCCGGTGGTCTGCTACAAGATAAAAGTGGTCTCTGTGGCGGATTCGCCGCAAGATCACTTTTCATCAGCAGCGTGAGAGCCCCCCCCCCCCCTCCGGTGCCCTCCGCCGCTTACCGGAGCCCTTGCCACCTTTGGCAATCCGGTCCTCTCTGTGGCTGTGCATGGAGACGAGTGAGGGGAGGATGGCCCCCACCTATCTCCATGACATTGCAGGGCGGAAGCAACATCACTTCCGCCCATAGCTCTTAAAGGGACGTTTTTTTTTTTTTAAATGACAATTTTTATTTATTTTTTAAATCAATTTTATTGCATTTTAGTGTAAATATGCGATCTGAGGTGTTTTTGAACCCAGATCTCATTTAAAAGGTCCTGTCATGCTTTTTTTCTATTACAAGGGATGTTTAAGGGATGTGTAAAAAAAAGAGGCTCGGTCCTTAAAGTGGAGGTTCACACAAAAATTGAACCTCCGCTTTTCGGAACCCTCCCCCCCTCCGGTGTCACATTTGGCACCTTTCAGGGGGGAGGGGGGTGCAGATACCTGTCCAAGACAGGTATTTGCACCCACTTCCAGGCATAGACTCCCACGGGAGTCTATGCCTCTTCCCGTCCCGCCGCGCTGTCTGCTGGGACACACACAAGTCCCAGAGACAGCAGGGACCATTCGTATTGCGCAGCCAGTAGGGAACCGGGAGGTGAAGCAGCAAGGCTTCCTTTCCTGATTCCCATACCGAAGATGGCACCAGCAGCACCTGAGAACTGAGGGACGGCTCGGCCTCGGGTGCCAACATCGCTGGACCCTGGGACAGGTAAGTGTCCATATTTTAAAAGTCAGCAGCTGCAGTATTTGTAAAAAAAAAATTTTGCGGGACTCCCGCTTTAAGTGGTTAAGAAATATCTTCAACGTAAACAAGTCTACCTGTAAGTGACGGTTTGGGCCCCCATGGAGCCCGGATCTCACCATCATGGAGTCTGTCCGGGATGACATGAAGAGACAGAAGGATCTGAGGCAGTCGACATCCACAGAAGATCTGAGGACAGTTCTCCATGTTTGGAACGACCTACCTGCCGAGTTCCTTCAAAACCTGTGTAACCAGTCTACCTAGAGGAACTGATGATGTTTTGAAGGCAAAGGAGGATTTGGGGATTGGGGGGGGGGGGGGGTCACATCAAATATTGATTTTATTTTGATTTCTTTTTTATTCATTTACTTAAAAAGGGGTGCCCACAAAAAAAAAAAAAAAAAAAATTAAAGTCAGCAGCTACAAATACTGCAGCTGCTGCCTTTTAATAATCGGACACTTACCTGTCCCAGGGTCCAGCAATGCGAGGGAACGAGGCCCCACCCCCCTCGTTCTCCGCTCGCGGCGCCGGCATTCTTAATGTGGGCACCCGGCTGTGGCTTCACAGCCGAGCACCCACTGCGCATGCGCGAGCGCCGCCGTGATTCAACGCTCACTCATCTGGGACACATGACAGGTCCCAGATGACTGTGCGGCACCTAGGGGAAGTGACATCAGTTGCTGGGCAATGAAGGTGGCAGACTACGAGGGACCCCCTAGCAACAGGCATTTCGAGGTGAGTAAAAAAAGTTTTTTTTACCAATAATTTTTTTTACATTTTGTTATGATTTTTAAGCCATTTTTTTTTTTGGGTGGCAACACCACTTTAACATTTTGCTAAGGCCCCTTTCACACCGGGGCGTTTTTAAAAATAGCGCCTGTTCACCGCCTGAAAAAATCTGGCCCCTTTAACTCAAGTGTGAAAGCCGGCGGGCTTTCACACTGGAGCGGTGCGCTAGCAAGACGGCAAAAAAAGTCCTGCTAGCAGCATCTTTGGAGCGGTATAGGAGCGGTGTGTTCACCGCTCCTATACCGCTCCTTCCCATTGATTTGAATGGGAAACCGCGGTAAAACCGTGGCAATACCGCCGCAAAGCGCTGCTACGGCGGCGCTCTGCGGGGGTGTTTAACCCTTTTTCGGCCGCTCGCGGGGGTAAAACCGCACCGCGAGCGGCCGAATACCGCGGTTAAAACGACGGTAAAGCAGCGCTAAATATAGCGCTGCTTTACCGTCACCGCGGCTTCCCGCCCCAGTGTGAAAGGGGCCTAAGTGATGAAAATCGACGATTAACACTTCTATTTCTAAAAGCGTTCTTGATTTCCAGCATTATTTCCACGCCTGCCCAAGTGCTGTATGTCTCCGGTCAAGGAAATATGAGGATCAGCATGACTGTCCTCAATTCTTGTTTTCCGAAAGAGGCCAGCAATGGTCTCTCGGCACAGATTACCTTTGAAACGACAAGTCCTCGAGACGCAGGAACAGCTCTGCAGCAATTATTAAACAATGAGCGAGCGGTCTAAGTTTAGTGCGAGTTTCTGGGTCGGACTGGAACATAAAAGGTCACTTCTATTAACTTAGAAAGGAACTGTATGAGAGGGATCAGGACCGCCACAAGTCTCATGTTGGCAGATGGACGGTTAGCATCTATTGTCGGAGCAGGTTCACATGAAAGTCCTCGTTCTATAAATATTGCATCCCCTTCATATTACAAAGGGCAGTAACAGTCTGTGATTAATGTCCCGACATGTAAAGCCTCAACTCTTAACTGCAGTACTTTACTAAATGTTCCTTTTAATCACCTACACAAACTGGAGCCAACCAATCCAATCCCCAAACTGAGGGCCCCGGTGCTGCTAGGCAGAAGGGTTAATCACAATGATCCCTTGCTGCACCGGGGTCCTCATTTTAAGTCCCAAGTCAGGACTTTATCTGCATGGAGTTTGCATGTTCTCTGTGCTTTCTTGCTTGCTTGGTCCCCCCCCCCCCCCCCCCCGCCAAGTCAAAGATATGCTGGTAGGTTGTCTTCTGTCTAATATCGACCCTAGTACAGGGGTCTCAAACTGAGCATGTTTGTTATGTTAAAAAAAAAAAAAGGAAAAAAAAAATACCTTTACAACCCCTTTAAGTGGTTAATGTCCATGAACAGCAACCTTTTTTATTTTAGAGGGAGGTGTGGCATCCATTTGCAGGTTTTCTTGCATGGCCTCTTCATTCTTCTGTGTCTTTCAGCCAAGCAATCAGGTAGAACTGGGCAGACCACGGACAAGTCATGGAGCCCAGCTTCCAATACAATGGTCAGCATGGCAGGTAGTAAAGTATGAAGGCCCAGGAGCAGCAGCAAAAACGCAACCATATAAAATTCAGCCTGAATGTAGCAGAGCAGAGCCTGGAAGTGCTGACACACAGCAGGCCTACAAGACAATAAACACTAATAGACGGAGACAAAACACGTAAGTAGGGCCAGGGATGCTGAACACAGAACACGCATTGCAGTGCTGTGACCACAAAAAATCTCATTATCCTCCTTTTCGTGATCTCCACACATGTGCAGTCTGAAAACATTTACTGGAGGCATTAAATGCCTGGCCCGAGGCAGACGGAGCCCCCCCACAGAGCCCCTTAAATTCATAGGAATTCTTAGAGGACTGTTCCACTTGTTTATCTGTCTGTGACATTTGCTAAAATGTTTACAAACTGCCGTGCCCGCAGATCTTACACATTCCTTTAAATGTCATTTCATTGTTTCTGGTCTCACGAGCTTCGTTAAAGACACACGCCGGGCAAAACTGAAAAGTGAAGCCTTCAGATGCATAAAAGGGAGTCAACCTGCTCAAGTCCCAAGTGTTACTCAAAAAGGTATTGGTGTGACCTGACCATCACTAACTGGGTAATCTGGGAACCCTTGCCTGTACTGGTGGAGGGGAACACACCCAACGTCGCTGCTAAGGAGTTTCTCACTCCACCAATTAAATTCAAACCAACCTCGAAAGTTTAAATATGATTGGGGCAACAAGAACAAAGGCTGCACAGCCCTGGAGTCAAGAATCGGATCCACCCATCCCATTGTCTTTTAGCACCCAAGGTGAAGGCCAAACCACCCCTCTACCATGAGCTGTAATCTACTACAGCAGCACAGACTAAGTTTTACCCATTTTTGCAACTCCCTCTTGCTTAAATGCCAACGTGGCCACATTTTATGCCTACTACTCGGCCTGGCTCACCATAGAGCTAACTGGAATCTGTTGTGTTTGAGCCAAAGTAGACTGAAAGGATTTCCTTAATTCAGCACCATATGGCCAAAGATTTGTGGAGACCTGACTAATCACACCTATACAAGTAAGTTGGACAACCTGTAACAAAACCGTTGGCTCCACTTTGTGGCTATACCAGCCTACACTCTTTCCACAAGATTTGGAGGGTGTCTGTGGGAATTTGTGTCCATTTGGGAGGTCAGGTACTGATGTTAAATGAGAAGACCTGGCTCACAATCTGCAATTAAATTCATCCCAAAGGTGTCCAGTAGGGTTGAGGTCAGGGCTCTGTGTAGGACACTCCAGTTCCTCCATACCAAACTTATCAAACCATGTCTTTATGGAACTGGCTTTGTACATAGAGACAGGCTCATGATAGAACAGAAGGTCTTCCCCAAACTGTCCCCATAAGGCCGGAAGAGCAACCTTGTAGGTTGTAGCTTTCAACCACAAGAGCCTTTGCAAGGTCAGGAACCGGTGTAGGATTAGTAGACCCGTATCACAATCAGCATTCCAATTCATTCAAAAAGATTTTTTTAGTAGGCTTGCAGGCCATTCAAGTTTCTCGAAACCAAACGTATTAACCTCTTTATGGAGCTGGCTTTGTGTCCATCTGTGAGGTCAGGTACTGATGTTGTATGAACAGATCTGGGTCACAATCGGCAATCCAATTCATCCCAAAGGTGTCCAGTAGGGATGAGGTCAGGGCTCAAGTTCCTCCACATCAAACTGGTCAAACCATATCTTTATGGAGTTAGCTTTGTACACAGGGGTGGAACAGAAAGGGTCTTCCCCACATTGTAACCACAAGGTTGGACACGCACAATTGTCTAATTTATCTATGGAAACTGTACTATTTAAGAACAAGAGCATTTGTGAGGTCAGGTACTAGTGTAGAAAGACGACCAGGATCACAATCGGCAATCCAATTCATCCCAAAGGTGTTCAGTAGGGTTGAGGTCAGGGCTCAAGTTCCTCCACATCAAACTGGTCAAACCAAGTCTTTATGGAGTTGGCTTTGTACACATGGGGTGCAGTCATTGTGGAACAGAAAAGGGTCTTCCCCACATTGCAACCACAAGGTTGGATGCACACACTTGTCTAATTTATCTTCGTATACTGTATATACTTTTACTATTTAAGAACAAGAGCATTTGTGAGGTCAGGTACTGGTGTAGAAAGAGAAGACCAGGATCACAATCGGCATTCCGATTCATCCCAAAGGTGTTCAGTAGGGTTGGAGTCAGAGCTCTGTGCAGGCCACTTGAGTTCCTCCATACCAGACTGGCAAAACTATGTCTTTATGAAGCTGGATTTTTATACAGGGACACAATCATGATGGAGCACAAAAGGGTCTTCACCAAACTGTTACCATAAGGTTGGAAGAGCCCAATCATGTCTCTGTATGCTGCATGAATAACAGTACGCTTCATGGACTCCACATATTGGGTGTCTACAAACTGTTGGCCATATAAAAAGATATTATGGTCTGGTGTCCATAGTGTATTTGCGGCATAGTACCAGCATTTCAATTACCCTTTCATTGTTCCTCAAAACTGCTACTTAAAAAAAAAAAAAAAAAAATGAATTATACATTTTTTTAGACACAAGACAGAGTGGCTTTCTGTCACTGAAACCTTCTAAAAGATGGGTGCTTAACCTGTGGCCCTACAGCTATTGTGGAACTACAAGTCCCATCATACTTTTGGGAGTCATGCTTGTAACTGTCAGTGGATTGCAATGCCTCATTGGACTTGTAGTTTTGAAACAGATGGAGGGTAACAGGTTGAGCACCTACAGTATGTTCTAAACACATTACAATCATAGTAGAGCTGCCCGATTAATCACGGAGAATCGTTATCGCGATTCTCCGGCCGCCACGATAAACTCCGGATTTGAACGATTCTACGATTCTGACCAATCAAAGCGCGCCCCTGTTTCGGAGCAGAGGGGAAGCCGTCGGAGCCAGCGTGAAACGTCTGACGTCAGAAAAGAAGAATGTAATGGCGGCGGACGCTTCCTCGTCCTGTGTGCGTCCGAGTGTGTGATGTCAGCGGGAAACATGGCGGAGAGCAGGAGCAAGCCGTACAGCCCCCCCCCCAAGTCCGGAGCCCTGACCGGCACTGCCCAGATCCCCCGGCTGGGGGTCTTTCTGCTCGGGGTGCTCTGCTTGCTGTGCCGGGTGTGTCCCTCCGGGGCCACAACACACTGGGTGGTGACAGAGGATGGCAAGATCAAGCAGCAGGTGAAGCGACAACTGACATAGGAGGAAGGGGGACACATGACAGAGGAAGAGACGGGGAGGGTGGGACTCTATCAATCTCTCCCCTAAAGAAAAATTACTTCGCGAGAATCGTGATCTTTTTATTCTAAGTAAAAAAAATCGTGACTCTCATTTTGGCCAGAATTGTGCAGCTCTAAATCATAGTGACCCAGAATTGTGCTCGGAGACCTCGATGACTAAGCCCCGTGGGCGAAACACATCAGAGAGGCATGGTTTGTAGAGCAGACCTGGCTACCAGCGGCGTCCTTCATGTTACACACATTACAATCATAATTGTCCACAACTTCCCTGACTTTCTTCCTCTTCATTTCTAATTGATCATTTGTTTCAGTTTTAGCCCCCTTTCACACTTGTGCGACTTCAAAGTCGCGCGATTTTACTGCGATTTCAAGGAATGCCTGTGTAAGTGGCATCAAAATCGGACCAAAGTAGTGCAGGGACTACTTTGAAGTCGTACTAATATGAATGGCTGTCATTGGAAATCATGAGGAAAGACTTGTCATGCTACTTTGCAGTCCCAAATCGTGGGACAAGTCGTAAAAGTGTGAAAGGGGCCTTAGATCAATTATTTTTTTTTTAAATGACTCATCCCACACACTAAAAGGAAGAAAAATAATTTTGCACTTGAATATGCAAAGTTGCAACTTATAAACTTTTACAATAAAATAGGGAACTTTTTCCATTTACACCACTTCCCCCACGTCTCCATAATAAACACAGCAAATGTTTTATTGGTTTCTTTAATTAAAAGTTTTATTGTACGGTTTTGTTTTATTGTTGGAGTTTCATATATATTACGTGACCCAGCATTTTTTTTTTATGACCGCCATTGTGTGCTAATGGTTCTCATGATCCTTAGTTCATCCCTTGATTTCTACTGATAAAGCAATTTACAAGAATAACAAGGTTCCAGTAACAAGGATATACGATTGTGAGGTTCCGTACACCTGGACCACCTTATTCTGATACTCAATAACGAGTTTCCTTGACAAAAAACAAAAAAAAACAAAAAACACACAAAACTATTTATGCATTCAGCTTTGGACTGTTATAAACTGCCATTTTCACTCAAATTTCGAGCCTTGGTGTAGGAATTGTCTGTATATTGAAGTCGAATGATATACATTTCCTGTGATCGTGGCTGAACAAGACGCACGTGTCTGTCCGGCTCATCTCAGTCTGGAGATGGGAAGTTGTAAATCAGAGGGATGGACTGGTCAGGACTCGGAGCACCAGGGAGATGTGAAATATGCTAATCGGATATAAAATCACAATATGACTGGACCCCCCCCCCCCCCCCCCCCCCCCACCCCCACACACACACACACACACACACACAGCCTGGTGGTCACATTCCTTTGTAGGTCAATTCATATGCTCTATAACAAGTCCGTACTGAACACTACTGGGAAAACGGCAGCAATTAAAACTTTTGCCACTTTTTTTTTTATTTGAACCGGAGGAATGAGACATCTACCCTTGCAGTGGGTTGCATTTCGGTAGCAGTACTGTCCGCTGAATGCAACATGGGGTGTGTTTTTTTTTTTTTTCCCGCTGTGTATCGTGTATAACCCTGTTCAGTCTGCCATTACAGCTTAAGGGGGGGGGGGGGGAGGCAGAAGTGGTAAAACCACAGCTGAACCACCTTTTTTATTTTTACCATGTCAGCCATGTCCATGTCCATGTCTTGGTATGCGAACATCTTAAGAGTTCCTTTCACTAGAACTAAGGGGCAAAGTCCAACCCCTGAGGTGCATTTGTGAGGTCAGGCACTGAGCTTGGACCAGAAGGCCTGGCTCGCAGTCTCCGCTCTAATTCATCCCAAAGGTGTTCTATCTGGTTGAGGTCAGGACTCTGTTTAGGTCAGTCAAGTTCCTCCACCCCAAACTCGCTCATCCATGTCTTTATGGACCTTGCTTTCTGCACTGGCGTGCAGTCATGTTGGAACAGGAAGGGGCCGTCCCCAAACTGTTCCCACAAAGTTGGGAGCATGAAATTGTCCAGAATGTCTTGGTGTGCTGGCGCCTTAAGAGTTCCCTTCACTGGAACTAAGGGGGCCAAGCCCAACCCCTGAAAAACAACCCCCCCACCATAATCCCCCCTCCACCAAATGATTTGGACCAGTGCACAAAGCAAGGTCCATAAAGACATAGATAAGCGAGTTTGGTGTGGAGGAACTTGACTGGCCTGCACAGTAGGGTTGCCACCTCATCCCTTTAAACCCGAACACATTTGAATTACACAGGTTCTGAGGCTAATTTAATGCAGATAAGGCACCAAGTGAGTTTAATTACAACCTTAATCAGCCACAGAACCCGTGTCCTGACCTCAACCCGACAGAACACCTTTGGGATGAATTACAGCTGAGACTGCGAGTCAGGCCTTCTCTTCTAACATCAGTGCCTGGCCTCACATAATGCGCTTCTGGAAGAATGCTCAAACATTCCCATAGACACACTCCTAAACCTTGTTTGTCTAAAAGGAGGCCACACCCTCAGAAACGCGTTGCTGTATTCATAGCACCTTGGAGTATAGGGACTTGTGTTCCCCTCGGCACATTGGTCCGGTGCCCACAGCCATCCCGGTTCCTCCTTGTACCACCACAGGCTTCAGTGAGTGAGTGTCTCCGTCCCGACTCTGGCGGCAGCCCTTGGTTCAGAGCCCCAGGCTGCAGGCAGCATTACATCGTGAGCAGCCATTCGGCTTGGTGGATGGAATCACTCTGGCTCTATTTTTTCTGCAACAGGTGCGTTTTTTTTCCCTGGAACCATGCGAGTGCATCTTCTTATTTTTTTCATTGTGTCAAAATAAAGGAAATTCTTACACTTGGGGGGGGGGGGGGGGGGGGTGCTTCCCGTCCTTTGGGACTCTTCACACCACTGAGCTGCGGGTGCGGTGCGTTTTGAAAAGTCCCGCATGTTGCATCTTTGGTGCAAAACCGCACCAAAAACGCAGGTCCCCCACTTAAATGAATAGAAAATGCATCAAAAAAGCCGTTTACAACCACTTTAAGGTGGAATTTCTCTTTACAACCAGAAATATGCAGAATTTTGGGCTCAATGAATGGAAATCTGCTCTGAAAAATGAGCCTCAAAACATCTAATGCTTACATCACATAAACGTTCTTCATACTGAAAGATTTATTATTCAATTACAAGCACAGAAATGTAACCATGTAATATTTGGGGGTCTCCATACAGAACACTGGACATTCCCGGGTGAGTGATGAGAGATGGAGGAGAACATTTAGTGAGATAAGGACTATTAGTCGACGTAAAACTGACAGTGAACTGAGTTCAGATCACCAGAATTGGACGATGAGCGAACACAAGAACAGAACACGTACATGACAGCTACACTTACAACACCGAAAATTCCTAACATAACCCCGAATTCCCAAATCTCTAAATCTGGAGACTCTCCACACAAAATTTCCAACAAACAGATGTTCTCTTTTACACACCGATGTGAGATCCCGGCCTGTCCTATTCTGGAGGGGAAGAAACCTGAACGTGGAATTGTAACGTGTCGCGGGGACACAGAAACACCGAATGTGACCAACTGATTTCACAACGGATTGGAAGAACACAAAACATTTCATTTTCTTTGGATTTGGTTACTTCCAACAATCTGGTTGACTTAACCACTTCAGCCCCGGACCAATTTGCAGCCAAAAGGACCAGGCCCCTTTTTGCGATTTGGCACTGCGTCGCTTTAACTGACAATTGCGCGGTCGTGCAAAGTGGCTCCCAAACAAAATTTACGTCCTTTTTTTCCCCACAAATAGAGCTTTCTTTTGGTGGTATTTGATCGCCCTGCGGTTTTTATTTTTTGCGCTATAAACAAAAAAGAGCGACAATTTTGAAAAAAAAAAGCATTCTTTTTTATTTTTTGCTATAATAAATATCCCCCAAAAATATATAAAAAAACTTTTTTTTTCCCTCAGTTTAGGCCGATACGTATTCTTGTACATATTTTTGGTAAAAACAAAATCGCAATAAGCGATTATTGATTGGTTTGCGCAGAAGTTATAGCGTTTACAAGATAGGGGATAGTTTTATAGCATTTTTATTAATAATTTTTTTTTATTAGTAATGGCGGCGATCAGCCAATTTTTTGTGACTGCAACATTATGGCGGACACATCGGACATTTTTCACACATTTTTGGGACCATTGTCATTTATACAGCAATCAATGCTATTTAAATGCATTGATTCCTGTATAAATGACACTGGCAGTGAAGGGGTTAACCACAAGGGGGCAGTGTAGGGGTTAAGTATGCCTAGGGGTGTGTTTCTTACTATGGGGGGGCGTGGCTGTCAGCTAGTGAATGCTGATCTCTGCTCCAATCACAGGGAGCAGAGATCGGCGTCACTAGTTGCTAGGCAGAACGGGGAGATGCTGTGTACTTCCGCATCTCCCCGTTCAGCCTTCCCGTGAGACGTTCGCGGCTGTCCCCGCGGCGATCGATCGAAGTGGTTAAAGTGGAAGTAAACCCTCCTATCGTTTTCAGCCAGGGAAGCTGACATCTTGGACTCCGTTTGATCTTCAGCTGCCATGATGCTGCACATTTGACCAGTTATGACACCGGCCATTTTATGGATTGATAGTTTGGTTGAAAGCACCACCAATGTCAAAGTTACACTCTGGGCACGTGCCAAGAATGTAACATTAAAATCGATGGGTTTAGTTCTGCTTGAAAACTGATCTCCAGCCTTCTCTTCAGTCTTGCACAGTTGTACCCCGCTCCTCTCCTGTACTGAAATGGTTTACTCAGATTTGCACACTGTAAGCTTCTTACAATGTGCATTAGAAGCTGCAGCAAGTCAAATAGAGACAGATTCGTGTGCATCACTGACAGAAGGGCCCCATCACAAGCCGTAAGGCGTCAGGTGCTTTGCTTCGCTCATATAGGGGTACCCAGCTTAGGCGTAATTGCAGATAGCCGTATTTGGTGCATCACTGCAGAGTACGCTCAAGAACATAGTTATTGAGTTATTTGGGTCCGATTCTGCCCATTAATAGATATTTTAGTTACAGAGTTACGAAGAGTTGGGCAGCTCCCATCCTCAGTGCAGACCTTCCGTATCTCCCACCCTCTTCCCCGCTGTGAGTTTAACAGCAGCGGCGGAGGTGGCAGGCGAATACATTTACAGAAGAGGAATCCATCCTGCTGTGCCTCCCATCCTCTTTCGTGGTTTGTTAAGGTAGGACAGTGATCATAAGGGAGCACTGTCTTTGGTGGAGGTGATGCGAGAGGGGTGCTGTGATATGGGGGGGGGGGGGCTTTAATGTGAAAGGGGAGAGTAGTGATATTTGGGAGGGTGGGAGCAGTGATGTAAGGAGGAGGGTTGTGATTGCAAAGGGGGCTGTGATGTGAGTAGGGGGGAAGCTGTGAAGTGGAGGGAAGGTGTGATGTGAAGGGTTGTGATTGCAAGGGTGGTTGTGATGTTGGGGGGGCTGTGATGTAAACCGGGGGAACTGTGATGTTCTGGGGGGGACTGTGATCTGCAGAGAGGGGCTCTGATGTGAGGAGAGGGGGCTCTGACATGAAATGGGGTGACTGTGATGCAAGGGGGGCTATGATGTGAGAAGAGGGGGCTCTGATGTGAAATGGGGTGACTGTTATGTAAGGGGGGCTATGATGTGAGAAGAGGGGGCTCTGATGTGAAATGGGGTGACTGTGATGTAAGGGGGGCTATGATGTGAGGATAGGGGGCTCTGATGTGAAATGGGGTGACTGTGATGTAAGGGGGGCTATGATGTGAGAAGAGGGGGCTCTGATGCGAAGGGGGAGGTCTGTAAATTGAAAGAGGGGACTAAATACACTGATGTAAAGGGGGCTGTGCTGTAAGTGTGGGGGGGGGGGGCTATGATCTGAAAAACGTAAGTCATAGAACATAAATTGGTTTGGTCTCTAGAAAAAAGGAAAATATTACCGACCGGACCCCCATGAATGTTAATTCAGTACCCCCGGTTTATAGGATCTGCCATGACATGCGGGTTAATGTGCTCCCCAGAAGTCATTTTCCTGCACAAAGCACATCCTTTGTACAGATTACACAGGAGAACCCCAAGAAAAATGGAAACACAAGGAGCGCAAAAAGAGCAAATGCAGGTATCAAATAACGCAGAACGCAAAAGACGCCGCATATTTGTAACAGATGAGCCGGGACTTCGATATAATTAGAAGAGTAACTCCAATAACTGGAAAACAATGAATGCGTAAGAAGATTCTTCACTCCGGCCTTCCACTGAGAGGGGTCAGCGATGACACAAACCACTTGCCGCATTCTTGTCATTACAAAACCGCGCGCCTGTTCTGTTCTGACATTCCTCCACTTCCTGTGAGCCCCCCCATCAGTAGGGGAGGGGGTCCTGGAGACCCTGTGGAGATCATCAGAGGTGCTGACTAATATGACTGACAGCAGAGAACATAGACCTATGGGGGGGGGGGGCACAAAGGTTTACCAACTGGTTCATGCCGGTTAGGACTGTCCCTAATAACCCAAAAAAACTCATGGGACAGGTTAACTGATATGCCTTAAAGCCAATCCTGTAATAAAATAGAAGGTTCATTCAGATTGCGTGGCCCCTTCACAAAGAAACTGTTATGCGGCATACACACGGTCGGAATTTCCGATGGAAACAGTCCGATGGGAGCTTTTCATCGGATTTTCCGACCGTGTGTATGCCCAATGGTCTTTTTCTGTCGGAATTTCCGACGGACTTTGAATTGAGAACCTGTTCTCAATTTTTCCGACGGAAAACCTTTCTATCGGATTTTCCGATCGTGTGTATGCAATTACGACACGCAAAATTCCGACGTATGCTCAGAAACAATTTGACGCATGCTCAGAAGCATTAAACTTCCCTTTTATAGTGCTGTCGAACGTGTTTTATGCCGATGTGTTATTGACCGTCAGAATTTGGTGTGATCGTGTGTAGGCAACACAGCTTGAGCGGAATTCCGTTGGAAAAACCTTCAGAGTTTTTTTCGACGAGAATTCCGATCGTGTGTACGCGGCATTAGTAGGTGCAAAATATTCGATTTTAGTTTAGACTTAAGCGTACCTTACTCCTATCTCTATCACTGAACCTCCCGGAAGATTCCTGGGGAATGCAGAACAGGCAAAATTTCACAAACAAAAAGCACTCCAAGACTGTCTCCTCTCCAGATCTTGGCTGCTCTGTGTTCCCCAGGATCTTGCCAGAAGGACAGCGACATCATCCTTACCTGGAAAAAGATACGTCATCAGCACACCGACAAGATTGTTTCAAAGTGCAAAGGCTCTTATTTATTGCATGATCACACCGCAAGATATTTCGGGACTACACAGGCAATCCACACTTCAGGCCTCTGTCCTTGTGTAATGTAGAAAAAATGATCCGCACTCCGGTTGTTGCGCTTAAAATTTCTTCACGCGTTTCAGCCTATAAGGCAGGGGGGTCAGGAACCTGTTTGGCTGAGAGAGCCATGAACGCCACATATTTTAAAATGTAATTCCGTGAGAGCCATAAAATATGTTTAAAACTAAATACAAGTAAATGTGTGCATTTTATGTAAGACCAACACTTTTTATGTAAGACCAATATATATATATATATATATATATATATATATATATATAATTATACACACACACACACACACACACACACACACACACACACACACACACACATATATATATATATATATATATATATATATATATATATATATATATATATATATATATATACATATATATAATTATACACACACACATATATATATATATATTAAAAACTGTTCATGTCAGTTTTCGGCCAAGTTCATCCTGAATTTTCATTTCAGTGCACCACTAATACCAGATAAAATAAAATACATATGTGTGCGAGTGTATATGTATGTTTATTTCTGTGTGTATATATATATATATATATTTGTTTGTGCATGTTTGTACGTCTATGTGTGTGTATATATATGTGTGTGTGTTTGTGCATGTTTGTGAGTCTATGTGTATGTGTGTATAACCAAATTAAGGACCTAGCTGTCCTTTTTTTATAATATTCTAGCGTAAGCTACAAACAGTACAAGGAATAGCGTGTGAAACGGAGACAGTCGTCTTAAGAAAAAAAAATTAAATATGCTCTGGGACTCAAGCATTTAAAAATCTCTGTATTTATCGCCTCTTCCTCATTAGCGCAGATATAGAGGATTTTATGCATGCTCTATTTATTGTGTTTTTTGCACATGGAGGGGGGGGATGATGTGTTCTGAGCGATGTGCCATGGCTCATTCATTCCAGTGGAAGATTTGCTGAAGCTCGGGCTGTGTCAGCGCAACGTGCCTGGGTCCATGTCAGCGGCCGGCTTACTCATAGGAAACAAATTCCAATTAATAACCTCAGACTATAATACACCCCCCACCTCTCTCTGGCCGACATTGTGCTATCACTAGGAAGACGCTGGAGCTGTAAGAAGAAGGAGTGCAGCAAGGAAGTGGCCTGTCCTTGTCACTGGTGACCCGTCATCTTCCGATGAGTCTGTGGACAGCCACTGGAAGTCGGAGACATTCCATAATCCACCGAGGAGCGCATTCCCTGACCTCGGAAGTCACTGGATGCTAAGAATGTAGAGAGGCTATCAGAGGGTCAATGTCAGGTCACATAGCGCTAACCCTGTGCAGGCCCGAGTCCACTCCAATTAACAGAAAGAGAAAAACTTTCCTCTGGGACCTGGAGGAAGGAACGTGTGGAAATACCCCCTGCAGTCTTCTCATGAATGAAGACAATATTCAGGCGATAAGTACAGAGTAAACAGAAGAATTAAAGTAGAACACCAGCCCAAGACGGGCGGCTCCTGCAGGCACAGTGCAGTGACATACCTGTACGTCGCTGGGCTCTCCCGGGTACAGGACGCAACGTGCGCGACCTGCCCTCCAACTCCCACTGTGATTGGACACCGCAGGATTTTGTCAGCAGGTCCCGGCCAATGATTCATGGCCAGGACTTGCTAAACGGCTGTGTCCAATCACAGCCCAGAGCTCTGTGTTGACAAACAACGCAGGGCTCTGTACAACAGAGAGAAAAATAGCTTTGTTTTTTTTCTCCCTGCAAAGCTGAAAGAAGAAGCAAAAGAGACAAAAACAAAACAGCACATAATACACACATTCAAATAATACTAAATATACATAAAAAAAAGAGACAAGGTTGGGACTTTACATGGGGCATATCTCTGCAAAAAGACAAAAATGTAATTCAAATGATAAATTCTAATTCAATTGAATGTCACAATCACGTAGAATGTATACATGATTGATAGACACACAATGTAGTAAAATCATAATGAATAGTTGATTCAGTGCCACGTTCACGTAGAGTGTGCATAATTGATGGACACGTGATGAACTAATACATAATAATAGTAATGATCATAATAATAATAATGGTAACATGATTTTTATTTTATAGATACTCAACATACCGACTTCCGGACCGCTGCACGCAGATGTACGCCCTCACTTTGAGGATGGATATCGTAGGTATGCATAACCCCGGGTATCCCCGTGTTCAGCCGGCGGTCCGGTACAACATAAAAGTGGTATCTGCGGCGGATTTGCCGCAAGATCACTTTTATCGGTGGTGGGAGAGGGGCCCTCCGCCGCTTACCAGAGCCGTCAGCAGGGGGCGGGGGACCGGGGCGGTGCATGTCACCCGGGGCACAGGCGGGAGACCCTACACTTCCTCCCCAGCCAGGAAGTATACCAAAACATCACAGCACAGTCAACTGAATTAGAATTTATCATTTGAATTCTATTTTAGTTTTTTTGCAGGGATATGCCCCATGTAAAGTCCCAGCCTTCTCTCTTCTCTATTTTTCATCTATTCGGGATGGGGGCATGCCTTTGCTAGGTGTGTCTCCCTTCTACCTTTAAATTGTCCAAATAATACTAAAGCTTTTTTTTTTTTTCTAAAATAAACATGCCATACAAAACCACTGCACAGAGCAGCCCAGATCCTCCTCTTCTCTAAATTAACAAACGTGTTATATTGATCTGCTCTGTGCAATGGTTTTGTACAGAGAAGCCCCAGTCCTCCTATTTTTGGGTTCCCCACCGGCGGTCCTGGATCTTTCCCCCTGCCAAGTGCCTCCAACAGCAAGCCCCTTTCTATGGGGGCACTCATGTGGGCTCATTCCCAAGCCACGCTGCCTGCGTCCATAGACACAGACAGCAAAACTCCGCCCCCCACCTCGGCCCCGCCCCTCAACATAAGAACTGATCTACAGTGGCTCCGGCTTCTATTAAAGGGATTGTAAAGTCTCATGGTTTTTCACCTTATTGCATTAAGGTGAAAAACCTTCTTTGCTACAGCTGCCCCCCCAGAGCCCCTCCCTTTTTCTTACCTGAGCCCGATCATTCCAGCGATGTGCACGAACCCAAGCGGCAAAGATTGACAGCAGTGGGAGCAATTGTTTTCCGCTGCCATCAATCAAATCCAGTGACATGGGAGCAGGAGGTCGAGTCCCGCTGTCTGCGTCAATGGGCTCAGGAGCGCGCCCCTAATGAGTGCCCCCATGCAAAGCAGCTCTCCATGGGGGGCACCTGATAAAGGGGAGAAGCCAGGAGCATGGCGGGGCACCCCAAAAGAGGAGGCACAAAACCCTTGCACAGAGGAAGTATAACGTTTGTTATTTTTATTTAAAAAAATGTGAACCTTTGCAACCCCTTTAACCACTTGCTGACCGGTGCACGCCGATATACGTCGGCACAATGGCAGCGGTGGGCAAATGGGCATACCTGTACCTCTGCTTTAATTGGCGGGGCTAGCGGACAGGCGCCCGTCGCGCATGACCGTGCCCACAGGACCGGCGGACTCCATGTCTGCCAGTCTCCCGGCGATCGTGTCACGGAGCCGCAGAACGGGGGTTGTTTCCACGTTCTGCCTTGTGTCATGACAGAGATCCACTGCTCCCTGTGATCGGGAGCAGTGATCGCTGTCATGCGAGTTGTAGCCCATCCCCTTCACAGTTAGAATCACTCCCTAGGACACACTTTACCCCTTCATCGCCCCCTATTGGTTACCCCCCTCCCTGCCAGTGTCATTTACACAGTATTCAGCGCATTTTTATAGCACTGATCGCTGTATAAATGACAATGGTCCCAAAAATGTGTCAAAAGTGTCCGTTGTGTCCGCCATAATGTCGCAGTCACGATAAAAATCGCAGATCACTGCCATTACTAGTCGGGAAAAAAAAAGCCATAAATCTATCCCCTTTTTTGTAGACGCTATAACTTTTGTGCAAACCAATCCATATACACTAATTGCTATTTTTTTTTTTTACCAAAAATATGTAGAAGAACACATATCGGCCTAAACTGAGGAAAAATTTTTATTTTTAGATATTTTTGGGGGATATTTATTATAGCAAAAAGTAAAAAAAAAAAAATGTGTTTTTTTCAAAATTGTTGCTTTTTTTTGTTTATAGCGCAAAAAAAAAAAAAAACTGCAGAGGTGATCAAATGCCACCAAAAGAAAGCTCTATTTGTGGGGGAAAAAAGGACGTCAATTTTGTTTGGGTGCAACGTCGCACGACCGTGCAATTGTCAGTTAAAGCGACGCAGTGCCGAATCGCAAAAAGTGCTCTGGTCAGGAAGGGGGTAAAATCTTCCAGGGGCTGAAGAGGTTAACCACTTCAGCCCCGGACCAATTTGCAGCCAAAGGACCAGGCCCCTTTTTTGCAATTCGGCACTGCGTCGCTTTAACTGACAATTGCGCGGTCGTGCGACGTGGCTCCCAAACAAAATTGGCATCCTTTTTTTCCCACAAATAGAGCTTTCTTTTGGTGGTATTTGATCGCCTCTGCGGTTTTTATTTTTTGCGCTATAAACTAAAATAGAGCGACAATTTTGAAAAAAAAATTCAATATTTTTTACTTTTTGCTATAATAAATATCCCCAAAAAATATATAAAAAAACTTTTTTTTTTCCTCAGTTTAGGCCGATACGTATTCTTCTACATATTTTTGGTAAAAAAAAAAAAAAAAAAAAAACGCAATTAGCGATTGATTGGTTTGCGCAAAAGTTATAGCGTTTACAAAATAGGGGATAGTTTTATAGCATTTTTATAGATTTTTTTTTTTTTTTTTTTTACTAGTAATGGCGGCGATCAGCGATTTTTATTGTGACTGCGACATTATGGCGGACACATCGGAGCATTTTTGACACATTTTTGGGACCACTGTCATTTATACAGCAATCAATGCTATTTAAATACATTGATTTCTGTATAAATGACAGTGGCAGTGAAAGAGTTAACCACTAGGGGGAGGGGAGGGGTTATGGGCTCTGACGTGTGTTTTTTTTTTTACATTAGGGGGCGGGGCTGACGTCTGACGTCATTGATCGGCTTTCCCGGTGACAGGGAACAGCCGATCAATGACAGGCAGAGTAGGAAGTGCGGGGAGAGGTTTGTTTACACAGACCTCTCCCCATTCTTCAGCTCTGTGACCCGATCGCGGGACACCAGCGGCGATCAGGTCCGCAGGTCACGCGGTCGGGGTCACGGAGCGCGCGACCCTGGCTAGGCTTTTAAAGGGCCACGTACCGGTAGGTGGTTATGCCTGGCCGTGCCATTCTGCTGACGGTCGGGAAGCGGTTAATCTGCAATGTGATGAAGGAGGGGGGAGAAGAGATCCTCTTGTCTCTGGCACAGTGCCGGTTCGAGATCGGGCTTGGGTAAGCATGGGGGAGGGGGGGGGGACCATTAAAATGCATTAAGGTAAAAAACATTCATCCTTTAGACCAGGGATCTGCAATTAGTGGACCTCCAGTTGTTGCAAAACTACAAGTCCCATCATGCCTCTGGGTGTCATGCTTGTGGCTGTCAGTCTTGCTATACCTCATGGGAATTGTAGCTGGGAGGTCCGCTAATTGCATGTCCCCACTTTAGAAGCACTAACATTTCTGTAAGGTTTTGTTTTCTGCCTGTGACCCCACTGGCGAAATGGAAAGAGCAGCACGAGCGGCACGGATAGCAAGAAGAACATTGTCAGAAGTTCTAATGCTTCCCCACTCCATTAAAAATAAAAAATAAATGTTTTTGCCTGTGTTCGTAAAAATTTCCATCGCTGGGGAAAATCTCGCCAATACGAGCACAGGCAACAACAATAAAACCTGTTAAAGAGAAAAACACCCAATAGCAATTTGTAAAGATTGGAATCCTCGCAAAGACTAGAAAAAGCTGTAAAGAATATATCCAATAGAAAGGAGGGATCCAGTTTTCCACTGGAGTAGTTTTTACACCACAATTGTATTCATTCTATTTGTACTCTGACCAAAAAGGATAGCGTTACAGACTATTCTTAGACTACATCAGAGCACAGTGCTGGGTATTCCAACATGAATAGCATACGGTAAGGTTCGTATTAGGGTTGCAACATTACTAGTACCGGTGCCGATACCGAGTATTTGCACAAGTATCGGTACTCGTGCAAATTCACTGATACCCGAAATACGATACTTTCAGGCTCGGTTCTTTGAGCTGTCAGTGGGTCTCCCCTGTTGACAGCTAAAGTGTTAAAGAAGCCCGGTAATTGGAGCGGTCAAAAAAAAAAAAAAACAGCTACCGGTGTTCTGCCAAAAACTGTCCCTCCGTCGGATAGTGTCTGCCCCGTACTGTGCTTGCGCAGTATGGAGGACAAGGAGACTCCGAAAGTCTCCGAAGATGAACGGCGCACTCACTTGCTAGTACCTTCCGCCCTGAGTCCAGGTTCAAGCCCCACCATGCAAGTGGACATACGGAAGATTACTTAGTAACAGGGCCCCTCGCCACGCTTCGGGCGCGGCCTCGCTTCGCTCTGCTATTTTTTATTCTAACTATGTCCATTTGGATGGTGGGGCTTGAACCTGGACTCAGTGGGCAGGCGCCGTTCATCTTCAGAGACTTTCAGCTTCTCCTTGTCCTCCAAGCGCAGTACAGGGCAGACGCTATCCGACGGGGGACAGTATTCGACACATCACCGGCAATGTTTATTAACAACATTGCTCACAAATCATCTCACCACTGGACAATGAGGTCACTTTACTCCAATGGCCTCCACACTCACCACATCTCATCCAATGGCCTCTACACTCACCACATCTCATCCAATGGCCTCCCACACTCACCACATCTCATCCAATGGCCTCCCACACTCACCACATCTCATCCAATGGCCTCCACACTCACCACATCTCATCCAATGGCCTCCACACTCACCGCATCTCATCCAATGGCCTCCACACTCACCACATCTCATCCAATGGCCTCCACACTCACCGCATCTCATCCAATGGCCTCCACACTCACCACATCTCATCCAATGGCCTCCACACTCACCACATCTCATCCAATGGCCTCCACACTCACCACATCTCATCCAATGGCCTCCCACACTCACCATATCTCATCCAATGGCCTCCCACACTCACCACATCTCATCCAATGGCCTCCCACACTCACCACATCTCATCCAATGGCCTCCCACACTCACCACATCTCATCCAATGGCCTCCACATTCACCACATCTCATCCAATGGCCTCTACACTCACCACATCTCATCCAATAGAGCACCTTTGGGATGTGGTGGAAAGGGCGATTCCCATCATGGATGTGCAGCCGACAAATCTGCAGCAACTGTGTGATGCTATCATGTCACTATGGAGCAAAATCTCTGAGGAACGTTTCCTTGTTGTATCTATGCCACCAAGAATGAAGGTAAAAGGGGGTCCAACCCGGTACTAGCAAGGGGCACCTAATAAAGTGTATTTTGATGCTGGTATTGATGACCATTATGTTCCAATAAGTTGGATCCAATAAATCATTAAGACTTTCTTTGAGAATCAAAAATTCACATAAGCATTGAGCAGTTGTCCCCAGGCAGATACTTGGACCATTTATTCAAACCGACAGATTGAACCTTGCCATATGCTATTCATGTTGGAATACAGGGTGCTGGGCTCTGAAGTGGTATTTTAAGAAACGCATGCAATGTGCTATTCCTTTAGTCTAAGTACAAATAGTGAGAATAGAATTGTGATGGAAAATTACCCAGTGTATAATTGGATACATCCTTTACACTGAATAATTGGATATATTCTTTTACAACAACTGCTGGTTTTGTCTTTGCAGGGATTCCATCTTTGCAAACTGCTATTGGGCATTTGCAAGTGATACTCATTACTGGCAAAGGGTAGCTGGTGATGCCCATTCACAAATGTTCAAAAGGGATTCAGATCAGGGCTCATAGAAGACCACCTCAGAATAGTCCAAACAGCAAGGGAGCCCCAAAGAATAACCAAGCCTCCTCCATGTTTAACGATCTTCTTTTCTTTGTAAGCTTCAATTTTGCATCTGTGAACATAGAACTGATGCGACATGCCAAAAAGTTTGTTTTGTCTCACCTGTCCATGGGAAATTTCTTTTAGTCCTCCTGGGTCTTCTTTCTCCGCCTCCTCCCGCGTCTCCTTCCTCCCGCGTCTCCTTTCCTCCGCCGCCTCCCGGGGCTTCTTCCTCCGCCGCCTCCCGGGGCTTCTTTCCTCCGCCTCCTCCCGGGTCTTCTTTCCTCCGCCTCCTCCCGGGTCTTCTTTCCTCCGCCTCCTCCCGGGTCTTCTTTCCTCCGCCTCCTCCCGGGTCTTCTTTCCTCCGCCTCCCTCCTCCCGGGTCTTCTTCCTCCGCCTCCTCCCGGGTCTTCTTTCCTCCGCCTCCTCCCGGGTCTTCTTTCCTCCGCCTCCTCCCGGGTCTTCTTTCTCCGCCTCCTCCCGGGTCTTCTTTCTTCCGCCTCCTCCCGGGTCTTCTTTCCTCCGCCTCCTCCCGGGTCTTCTTTCCTCCGCCTCCTCCCGGGTCTTCTTTCCTCCGCCTCCTCCCGGGTCTTCTTCCTCCGCCTCCTCCCAGGTCTTCTTCCTCCGCCTCCTCCCGGGTCTTCTTTCCACCGCGTCCTCCAGGGTCTTCTGCCTTTGAGCCTACTGTTCAAAAGCCATGGATGGTGCAATTAAACACTAATGTTCCTTGACCTTGGAGATCATCTTATATATCTTTAGAAGTTTTCCTTAGCCCTGTCTACCATTCCCACTATCCCTCTCTATGCAATCTGTGGTCAGTTTTCTCTTTTGGGAGGTTGGCTTTACTTCAATGGACCCTAAAATACTTAATAGTTGCAACTGTAGTTATAGGAACATAAAGCTGCTTTCTCAGCATTGAGGAAAATCCTTGATCCTGATCAAATCTCCAACTCAAATTTGCAGAAATGCAGCTCCAAACCTGCAAGGGACCTCCACCATGCTTCACAGTTGTCTGCAGACACTTATTGTTGTACCTCTCTCCAGCTCTTCCCCCAACAAACTGCCTCCTGCTACAGCCAAATATTTAACATTTTGACTCATCAGTCCAGAGTACCCGATTCAGTGTTTTTTGCACCCCATTTCCTCTGTTTTTCTGCATAGGACATGGAAACAAGCATAAGCGACTCATCTATGTACCAAAACATTGCAGCCCCCTAGCAAGTGTATATTTGTAAGACTGTCATTTAAATATTATAAATATATTAAAAAATTTACAAAAAAAAAATAAAATAAAAAAAATTCCCATTATCTTGCAGAAAAATCTGTTTGCTGTACAGAAAGAGCATCCAAATGAACAATGCGATAGACATGCAGTTTTAGGTGTGACTCGGGAATAAGTGATGATCACATGACTGCAGACTAACGAGTGAAGAATTTGGAGCGTGAATCTGCAATTGTCTCACCTCTCCTGGGGAAGAAATGAATTTCATAGAACAAATCTGAACTCTCTGAAACAAACACACAATGTTTAAATAAAAGCTTCACATCTGTAGGAGAGGGGCTAAAAAAAGAAACCACAGACCCCCATGCCAAAGTGGATTTGCCAATTCTCCAATTTACAAAAAAAAAAGGGGGGGGGGGCTCTAACTAAAACCAGAGAGTCATGAATCACAGCGGCTGGACTGCAGGCAAAAGCACGCCTTCATAACAAAGTATGACCGAGCTAAATTTATCCAGGACCGGCCGGGGACTAGGAACACCACCAATGAGGACGCACATACCACAGTCCGCACGGATTGTAAGCTCTTTGGCGGAGTTTATAATCACGTGCTAAGAAAACTTTCTAAAACACTACATGGCCCTGATTTCATGGAAAATCTGATATACCGGGGGCTCGACAAATCCCAGGTCGCCACGGCGACTAGAAATTGCGTCCTTGGCTTTTATCAGCCCATTGAAATTGAATTTTTTTATAAAAGTCAGCAGCTATAAACACTGTAGCTGCTGACCTTTAATAAAGGACACTTACCTGTCCCGGGCGCCCGCAATGACGGCCGATCCGTCCCTCGTATCGTGTGCCGGCGCCACCATCCTCACTAAGAAAAACAGGGTCACACTACACTGATGGGGGGGGGGGGCGGGCTTGACAGCACCTTAATAGTGTCACATAGACATGTGCAATTCGTTTCGGTTTTTTTTGTTCGTTCTCGTACGAATGAACGAATCGTTCGAATTGAACGAATCCGAATAACGAATCGTTGAATCGTACGAATCCGATTAACGAATCGTTTAAATCGTACGATTCCGATTAAGGAATCGAACGAATCCGAAAAGCAACGAAAATCCGAAAAACCAAACAACGAAAATCCGAAAAAAGGAACAACGAAAATGAACGAAAAAATTTGTCCATTTGTAACTTTTTTTTGTTGAATTGGTAAATTTCCGAGTCCCTTCCAATGGCGCTGCTTAACGTGCTTCGAATGGATTGAACAAAAAAAATTCGTACATTCGTAACTTTTTTTTTCGATTCATAACTTTTTTTTCGATTCGTAACTTTTTTTTTCGATTCGTAATGAATGGATTGAACAAAAAAATTCGTACATTCGTAACTTTTTTTTCGATTCGTAACTTTTTTTTTTCGATTCGTAAATTATTAAAATGTAATAATAGCATACACATTACATAAAATTACGAATTATGCTCCGATTACGAATCTACGAATGTTACGAATGTTACGAATGTACGAATGCGCCCGAATTTCGAAAAAACGAATGAACGGAAAATAACTCTTACAAATGTACGAATCGTTACGAATCAACGGAAACGAAAAAAAAACGAAAACAAATTTTTTGGTTGTGCACATGTCTAGTGTCACACCACTGGCGGGTGGCACCCGAGTGCGGCACCTTGATAGAGACGCAACTGTGCTGAATTTAAGATCCCATCCCTGATTCAGGGGGGGGGGCACTTGACCCCCCTTGCCCCTACCTACGAACGCCCATGCTGTTAGGTTTGCACAGGGTGCTTCCTACTGCGCATGCGCAATTCCCCCGGCGATTTCTGAATGGGCGGTTGTCTTCTGTGACACTGACACACACAAATCCCAGAAGACACAGCGCCCAAATTTCCCAGAAATCAATGCAAAAGGAGAAGACTGAAGATCCCCGTGGAATAGGAAGTGGCAGATTAGGACGATCTGCCTAGCAACAGGCATTTCTGGTGAGTAAAAAAATAAAAATAAATTTTATTTTTTTTGTTGCATTTGTATGCAATTTTTTTTCAGGGTGGACCTCCACTTTAATTAAAAGGGGTGGTAAAGATTTTTTTTTTTTTTTTTTAAATAACAAATGTGTTATATTTACCTCCTCTGTGCAAGGGTTTTGCACAGAGTGGCCCCCGACTCTCCTCTTCTGGGGTCCTCCAGCAGCGCTCCTGTCTCCTCCCTGCATTAAGTGCCCCCTTGGAGAGACACTTTCCATGGGGGCACTCATGCGAGCATGCTTCCGAGTCCTGCTGCTGTGTCCATTGAAACAGACAGCAGGACTCCCCCCCCCCCCCCCCCCGCCTCCCCCCCCCCCCCCCCCCCCCCCCCCCCCCCCCCCCCCCCCTCCCCCCCCCCCCCCCCCCCCCCCCCCCCCCCCCCCCCCCCCCCCCCCCCCCCCACCCCCCCCCCCCCCCCCCCCCCCCCCCCCCCCCCCTCCCCCCCTCCCCCCCCCCCCCCCCCCCCCCCCCCCCCCCCCCCCACCCCCCCCCCCCCCCCCCCACTCCCCCCCCCCCCCCCCCCCCCCCCCCCCCCCCCCCCCCCCCCCCCGCCCCCCCCCCCCCCCCCCCCCCACCCCCCCCCCGCCCCCCCCCCCCCCCCACCCCCCCCCCCCCCCCCCACGTCACTGGATTTGATTGACAGCAGCAGAAGCCAATGGCTCCCGCTGCTATCAATGACTGCCATTACCAGTAAAAATAATTTAAAAATAAAATAAGTCCCTAAATCTATCCCGTAGTTTGTAGCCACGATAACTTTTGCACAAACCAATCAATATAAGCCTAATGGGATTTTTTTCCCCCCAAAAAATATGTAGAAGAAAATATATCGGCCTAAACTGATGAATAAATTCGTTTTTTTATATATTTTTTTTGGATCTGTATTATAGCAGAATTGTCGGTCTTTTTTTGTTTATAGGGCAAAAAAAATAATATTTTTTACCGAAAATATGTAGAAGAATATATGTCGGCCTAAACTGATGAAAAAAGTTTTTTTTTGTACTATTTATTTTTTTGCATTATAGCAAAAGGTTAAAAAAAAGTTTTTTTCTTTCAAAATTGTTGCTCTTTGTTTATAGCACAAAAAAATTTAAACTGCAGAGGTGATCAAATACCACCAAAAGAAATGTCTATTTGTGGGGGGGGGGGGTGGACGTCAATTTTGTTTGGGTACAGCGTCGCACAACCGCGCAATTGTCAGTTAAAGCGTTGCAGTGCCGTATTGCAAAAATATGCTCTGGTCATTAAGGGGGTAAAACCTTCCAGAGCTGAAGTGGTTAAAAAACGCACATTGACCCCTACATTAGGTTGTAAGGTTATTTAAACTAGGTGAGAGCACAACTGGTGGAGGGTATCAATTATATACAGCACGACTGTATACTGAAAAATACACGATTGTATTTTGATTTTTTTTTTTTTTTAGCAAATTATTTTGTATTAGGATGGGTTAATGTATAGATTATTGCAGCACTGTACCAGAGGTTTATATATAAGGATGAGGATGACAGCCCTGGAGGCTGAAGTGGTTAAAAAGTGCATCTTGACCCTTCATTAGGTTGTAAGGTTATTTAAACCAGGTGAGGGCACAACTGGTGGAGGTTATCAATTATATACTATACTGAAAAATACACAATTTCACAATTGTATTTAAATTTTTTTTTAGCAAATAATTTTGTATTAGGATGGGTTAATGTATAGATTATTTCAGCGCTGTACCAGAGGTTTATATATAAGGATGAGGCTCACAGCCCTGGAGGCTGAAGTGGTTAAAAAGTGCATCTTGACCCTTCATTAGGTTGTAAGGTTATTTAAACCAGGTGAGAGCACAACTGGTGGAGGGATTCAATTATATACAGCACGACTGTATACTGAAAAATTCACGATTGTATTTTGATTTTTTTTTTTTAGCAAATTCTTTTGTATTAGGATGGGTTAATATATAGATTATTGCAGCGCTGTACCAGAGGTTTATATATATATATACAAGGATGAGGATGACAGCCCTGGAGGCTGAAGTGGTTAAAAAGCGCATCTTGACCCTACATTAGGTTGTAAGGTTTTTTAAAGCAGGTGAGGGCACAACTGGTGGAGGGTAACAATTATATACAGCACGACTACTGAGGTTTATATACAAGGATGAGGATGACAGCCAGGGAGGTTCTGTTGCAGGACAAGTCAGCGCAAAATATCGAACAGGAGACCCTGACCCCCTCCAAACACACATAAATGATCCAACAAATCACGGACTCATAAGAGTCGAGCGTTCTCATTCTATCACTACACCTGCACTTGTGACAAGATAACCCATTTTCCAGGATTTGATAACATTGTTTCAGTTTATATAAAGTGAGATCTCTGTTGACACAATGTAACAGAGGAATGAAAACATCAGGCTGAGGAAGAATCCTTTGTAGTAAATTTTATGAAAACAAAGCTAACAAAATAATAAAAAAAAACAAAAAACATGTTGCAAAATCGGTGCGTTGATGTTATGACATGCGATTAATCCGCTCCCAATGACAACAAATAGGATCTCTTCAGATGTGGGCTGGGGATGTGTTTATTCAGACGCGTCAGGAAGAGAGATCTGTTGTATGACAACGCAATCCGGGGACATCGAGCTGAACATTGCTGCAAAAACAGAGATACCGCAGATATTGTCCATAACAAAAACGGAACACAGCCACGGTGACAACACAATACAGTGCTGTGAAAAAAGTATTCATACCCCTAGACATTTTTCACATTTTGTTCACGTTCGAACCAAAAACATAATTGTATTTTATTGGGATTTTATGTGATAGAACAACACAAAGTGGCACAGAATTGTGAAGTGGAAGGAAAATGATAAATGGTTTTCAACATTTTTTACAAGTAAATACGTGAAAAGTGTGGCGTGCATTTGTATTCAGTACTTCAATACTTTGTAGAACCAATAGAACATGTTGACCGCACTCAAAAATGTAGAGAAAAATAAGGTAGTTTTATTCCAAGTAAAATCACATCATGATAGTACCCAACGCTGTATCCTGGCCTAGGCCGACAAGGCCAAGGGCAGCACTTTGCAGGGGGGCAGCATGGAAAGAGTCCCCGCCGACTTGCGCGGTTAGTGTAGCGCCAGTCTTATGGGGCGGACTGAGCCGAGAGGCAAATTAGTCTAGCGCCCCCATAAAGCAGCTGCACTGCTTCCGGTATGCGGGGGGGCGGCAATCCGCAACTGTGGGGGGGGAGGGCACCGCTTCTTATTTTGACTGTCTTATCATCCTGGAACACAAACCTTCCTCACTGTGCTATACAGTAGGTGCCCACGATATTGTGTCAATCCCGCCACTTTTATCGGCGAGATTGACACCCTGCGAGCCCGTCGCGGGAGCCAGCGGCGAGCCGCATCGGGAAAGGAAAATTGTTTTTTTTTTCCTTTCCCAATGAGCAACAAGCAAATCGCTGACATTGAGGCTGGGTTCACACTGGTGCGGGGATCCAACTTGGATCCCCGCCAATACCAGGCACTGTGTTTGGTATGAATGTTGAGGGGGAACTCCATGCCAAATAAAAAAAAAAATCAAAAAAAAAAAAACGACATGGTTCCCCCAAAATCCCCACCAGACCCTTATCTGAGGGTCTGTCCGTGACATCCCGCAAGATTTTGCGGCGGCTGTCCGCACTGACTCCTGGGATGAATGACACCAGATTCCCAGGAGACAGTGCGGCAACTCAAGGGAAGTGATGCGGATACCCGCACAGACCCCGCCCACAGCCGCAGACACAGATGGATGTGTGGTACCAGGCTGAAATTATAAGGTAACATGGAAGAAGAAAAAAAACGCCATTTACCACTGTTTAGGTCATTATTTTCCTTAGCATCCAAAGTAAAATCATTGTGTGCAGGACCGCTTTAATGTTTCTAAAAGGGAATGAATACAAGAACAAAAATACACCAAAATATCAACAATATACCAAAAAAAAAAATATGCAATGCTACAAAGATTCCTTATTTATCCCAGGTAAAAAGAAAATTACAGTAAATGATGTTACATTGTTGCCTTTGATGAATTACACAGAACAGAACAATATGATACACACAGCCCAGCCATAACAATGGCAGAAAATAAACAACTTTCACAGCTCCATCACAATGAACACGGAGTAAATATTATGGCGAACGTACGCAGGGAGAGATTTCAGCAGAAAAACGCTGCAAGGAGCCAATGACAGGAGAGGAACAACATCCGAGAGATATTCGCCCCGCGCAGGAAAAGGCACAGCTGATAGAAACAATATAAAGTACCTTCCGGGGAATGGGGAGAATCGCTGGACAGTCGCCACTCGCACACAAGAAAGGAGGCCGCACGCTGAGGCCACGGAGTCCCCCCGTGTGATGATCTGGGTGGAGGACAGGCGCTCCAATTCCTAGGTATGATCCTTGGGTGCCGTCCCGTACATTATACACTGGAGGTGGAAGTCCCCCCGCCAGCGACGGTATCTTAATTATTGTTTTTAGACACCTTGTTGTACATTTTCAGAAGACGTCTGAACAGTCTCTGAAGGTTATGGAATCTATAAGAAAAACTGTCAGACAACTGAACCGTTTAAGGGGAATTTATTATGCATTAAGGGGTGCGGGGGGGGATGATCACCATATATAAAAGACATAAGTGGTCCATAGGATGAACTTGGTGTAGTGCTATTCATTTTCACATCATTTAGACCCCTTTCACACTGAGGCCGTTTTCAGGCTCTTTTAGAGCTGGAAATAGCCTCTGCTAAACCGCCTCTCATTCATTGCAGTGCGACGTCTCACACTGGGGCGGTGCGCTTGCGTTCCGAAAAGTCTTTTTTTTTTTTTTTTGTCACAAATAACAAATATGTTATACTTACCTGATCTGAGTAATGGTTTTGCACAGTGCAGCCCAGATCCTCCTCTTCTCTGATCCCTCTTCGGTGCTCCTGGCCCTTCCCTCCTGTTGAGTTACCCCACACAGCAAGCAGCTTGCTATGGGGGCACCCAAGCTGCAGCTCCCCGTCTCCATTCAGACAGGTAGCCCCGCCCTCTTGCTCTCCCCTTATTGGCTGACTTTGACTCAGCCAATGAGGGAAGTCCCGGGGAGACAAGACACTCCTGCAACATCGCTGGATCTAGTGGGCTCAGGTAAGTATTGGGGGGGGGGGGGGGGGCTGCTGCACACAGAAGGCTTTTTATGGAATGTATTAAGATAAAAAAAAACTTCTGCGGAGGAATAGTGCCCCACCATTGATGTCAGTGGGAGGAATTATGTCCCATCCCTGGTATCAGTGGAAAGAATAGTGCCCCATCATTGGTGTCAGTGGGAGGAATTGTGTCCCATCACTGGTATCAGTGGGAGGAATGGTGCCTCATCATTAGTGTTGGTGTCTGTGAACCCAGAATCCCTTGGAAAGGTTGGGAAACCCATGTTTCAGCTCCCCATACACCTCTTATGTCTAAGTCACCCTGTGCCATCCTGGTACAGGGTGAGTGAGAAAATATATATTGGATTACTTAAAATGTAAGTAATATTTATCCACAGTATCTACCAGGATATGTGTAAAGATTATTCTTAGGTTGTTAATTCTGAACAATACACAATCCTTGAAAGAGCTGATTACATTGACCTGCGGAGACGGACTGTCTGGTCACCTAGGCTGCCTTAAGTGCTGTGTTAATTAACATGTTAATTATGTAATTGTATTTTAAGTTGTTGCTATAGGAGATGGGGGAGTATCCATGAGCTTCCCGACCTCATTATCTAACACCTTGTGTTACCAACCCCCCCCCCCCCCCCCCCCAGAGACGCAGTTTGGAAACCACTGTTCTAGAGGGATCACACAGGTATGGTATATGCATAGTTATACTGGGCCAGGCTGGACCTAGGTAACTATGTAAAAAAATGCCATACTTGGAATTCTTCTTTGCCAACAAAAAAAGGGAGCAAATAAAAAAAGCTTGTTGCTCGGGTTTACATACAGTTTCAAAGAGAAGTAGGGCAAAAGCTTTTTTTTGGCCATACTTCTCCTGTGATCAGTTTTCAGCAGACAGCGGGCTAAAGTCTACTGTCAGCTGACGTCACTGAGCCGACCCTGGCTATGTAGAGATCCCCACTTTAATGTCGGGATCAAGCGAGCTACTGAGAGCCTGAGCCAGCCCCTCCGGCCTCCTCCACAGCCCAGCATTCCAGTTAGAGATTGAGGAGCAGAGCAGAGAGCCACTAACAGTCACCGGGTCTCACTGAAGACTAGGGGTGCAATGGATCAAAAAAAACTCACAAATTGGATCGTTCCTCGGATCAGAGTCACGGATCGGATCATTTTTCAGATCAGCAAATAATAATTGAATTTGCACCACCACTGTAATATCCACAATCTCCCCCACTGTAATATTGGCAGAGTATGGCTGGGTACGGCTGGGTATCGCCGAGTATTACTGGGTATGGCTGGGTATAGGCAGAGAATTGGCAGAGTATTGGCAGAGTATTGGCAGGGTATTACAGAGTATTGGCAAGGGTATGGAGGGATGGCTGTGACTGCAATTGTCACAGAGCAGCGCTGTGGCACTACAGATCCAGCCCACAGCGCTGCTGCCATCCGATCTCTCCCCTCCACTGTACAGATCTGTACACAGAGGGGAGAGGGGAACCAGCGTCATCATGACGCCGGTTTGTTTTCAAGTGATCGCTCTGTCCTTTGACGGAGCGATCACATTGTAAACAGCCGACGGGTGCACCAAGATGGCCGCCGCTCCGGAGCTAGGCCAAAGCTGCGGCCTTTCCTAAGGCCGAGGCTGCGGAGTGTTCCGCGGATCGCGGCATGTGCCGATCCGAACAGGGTGACCTGTTCGGATCACGGATCGGTGACGATACGTTGCACCCCAACTGAAGACCAAGAACTAAGCGATCAGCAGTCTATGATCACACAGTTCTTGGTCATAGGAGGTGGTCGCAAACAGATGCAGCATCATACTAGAGCTGCACAATTAATCATTAAAAAAAAATCGTGATCTCGATTCAACCCCCCTGACGATGCAGAGTTTGCCTATTCTTTCCTTTAACAAGTGGAGAGACTTATCTGCTCACTCAGCTGTAAAAAGAAAACATCTGGGCAGTCTGTTACATTTCATGTTAAAAACTTGGCAAATTCTTCCTTCTTAGATCAAAGGGATAAACTTCTGTGTGAAAAAAAAAATCCAAGCAGTCTGCCAAGTTTTTAACAACCTGTAAATGCAGGAAATGTAACCACTTAAAGTCTAAATCTTTTTCTGACACTTGTTTGAATTAAAATCAATATTTTTTGCTTGAAAATTACTTGGAACCCCAAAACATTTTTATATATTTTAGCAGAGACCCTAGGGAATAAAATGTCAATTGCTGCAATATTTTATGTCACACTGTATTTGCCCAGCGGTCTTCCAAACGCAATTTTTTGGGAAAAAATACACTTCAATGAATAAAAAAAAAAAAAAAAACGAAACAGTAAAGTTAGCCCAATTTTTTTTGTTTTAATGTGAAAGATGATGTTACGCCGCGAGAATCGTGATCAATCTTTTAACCAAAAAAATTGTGATTCTCATTTTAGCCAGAATCGTGCAGCTCTACATCATAGTGATGCTGCCTCCACCCAGGTGATGTTTTTTTTTTTTTTTTTTTAACATTCCCATAGGTCTCTTAACCGCTTCAATACCCACCCATAGTCATATGACGCCAACAAGGTGGATCTCCCATCCTGGGTGGGCGTCATATGACTTCCTCCCATTCCCGGCCGCCTAGGGGGCGCTCGGGTCCCGGTGCGCGTGCCCGGCGGCCACGATGTCCGCCGGCACCCGCGATTGCCCGGGAAAACAGCAGGATTGTGGAGCTGTGTATGTAAAAACACAGCTCCATGTCCTGTCAGTGGAGAGGAGACCGATGGTGTGTTCCCAGTACCGAGGAACACCGATCGGTCTCCTCCCCTTGTGAGTCCCCTCCCCCCACAGTTAGAATCACTCACATAGGGAACATATTAACCCCTGCAGCGCCCCCTAGTGTTAACCCCTTCCCTGCCAGTCACATTTACAAAGTAATCAGTGCAATTTTATAGCAACGATCGCTGTGTAAATGTGAATGGTCCCAAAAATGTGTCAAAAGTGTCCGAAGTGTCCGCCGCAATGTCGCAGTCACGAAAAAAAAATAAAAAAATAAAAAAATAAAAAAATAAAAAATCGCAGATCGCCGCCATTACTAGTAAAAAATAAAAAAAAAAATGCAATAAAACTATCCCCTATTTTGTAGACGCTATAACTTTTGCTTAAACCAATCTATATACGCTTATTGCTAATTTTTTTTACCAAAAGAATGTAGAAGAATACGTATCGGCCTAAACTGAGTAAAAAATTGTTTTAAAAAAAAAAAAAAATGGGATATTTATTATAGCAAAAAGTTAAAAATAGTGTTTTTTTTTTCAAAATTGTCGCTCTTTTGTTTATAGCGCAAAAATAAAAAACCGCAGAGGCGATCAAATACCACCAAAAGAAAGCTCTATTTGTGGGGAAAAAAGGACGTCAATTTTGTTTGAGTGCAACATAGCACGACCGCGCAATTGTCAGTTAAAGCGACGCAGTGCAGAATCGCAAAAAGTGCTCTGGTCAGGAAGGGGGTAAAATCGTCCGGGGCTGAAGTGGTTAATATGTTTTTGTGTAAATACAAATATGGTTTAATGTTTTCTGTTTACTCCTGAACCCGTACTAAGGGGCTTTTTTTCGAAGGTCAGATGTTTGCAGTAAACAAGATGATAGACAGATAAAAAGGAAGCTGAGTCAATGTGCCCTTTTTGGAAGATCCCCTAAGTACCCCGCAACCTTCATTAAGTAACCTAAAGCGGGAAAGCAAAAAAAACAAAATTAAAAAAGAACAAAATACCCCCCCCCCCCTCAATTACAGCCTCATGTAATGTAGGGGGAAAACCAACACTTTTGGAAGCCACTTCTTTTTCTTCCTGTCTCTCCCCCTGCTCCTCTCTCTGTCTCTTTTTCTCTCCCTGTTCCCTCTCTTCTCTAACCTCCCCCTCTTCACCCTCTCCGTCTTCTGCTCTCTTTCTACCACTCTCTTCTTTCTTTCTCTTTCTTTCTTCTTTTCACCTCTTCTGTCTTCCTCTTTCTCTCCTCTGCTGTTTACTCTTCTTACTCTTTCTCCCTCTTCTTCACGCTTCTCTCTACCTCTTTCTTCTCTCATCTCTCCTTTCTCTCATCCCTCTCCTCCCACTTCTTCTCTTCTCATCTGCCTTCTTTTCCTCACCCTCTCTTTATCTTCATCCCTTCCCTTCTTTTTCCATTCTCTTCCTTTCTCTCTCCCCCCCCCTTTTCCCTTCTCTTTCTCTTCTTCCACACCTTCTCGCTCTCCCCTTCTCCTTCCTTCTTTTTCTTTTCATCCCTTCTCTCTCTCCTCTTCTCGTCTTCTCTCACGCTCTTTCTCTCCCTTCAGTCTTCACTATCTCTTACTTCTCAACTCTTCCTTTCTTCATCTACCTCTTCTCTCTACCCCCCCCTTTCCCTCTCTTTCTTTTCCTTCTTTCTTCTACTTATTTCCCTCTTCTCCCTCATTCTTTCTTTCCCTCTCTTCTTTCCTCATAACTCCCTCTCTCTTTCTCTCTCTTCCTCTATTCCACTTTCTCTTCTCTTTCTTCTCCCTCTTCTCTTCATCTCTTTTCATTCTCTCTTCTCTCCCTATCCCTTCTCTCCTCTCTATCTCTCTCTGCTTTCTCATCCTTCTCTCTCTCTCTTTCATTTCTCACTTCTCTCTCCTCTTCACTCTCTTCTTCTCTGACTTCTTTTTCTCCTCTCTTCTCTCTCTTCTCTTCCCTCACCTCTTTGAACTCCCTCTATGTTCCTTTCTCTCTTACTCTCTTTCCCTCTTTCTGCGTCGTCAACACTCTTTTTCTTCTTCATCTCTTCTCCTTCTTCTCTCTTCTCTCTAAACTCCCTCTTCCTCTACTTCTCTTCACCTATAACTCCCACTTTCTTTCTCTCCTCCTCTTCTTCCTCTTCTCTCTTCTGTTTCTCTCTCACTTCTCTTTTCTCTTTCTCTCTCATCTTCCTCTATCTCTACTATCTCTCTCTATCCACTTCTTCTTCTCTTTTTCTCTTTCTTCTTCCTTTCGTTCTCTCTCTCTCTTCTCCCATTCTACTCTCTCTTCTCCTCTTTTCTTCCACCTCTCTTTCGTCTCTTCTCTACTCGCTCTCTCTCTCTTTCCTCTGTCTCTCCCCTTCACTTCTCCCCTCTTTTTCTTTTCTACTCTCTCTTCTCTCTTCTTCTACCTTCCCACTCTGCATCCCTCATCATCTCTCTTTACTTCTTCTTCTCTTTTCTCTCTGTCTCTCTCTCTCTTTCTCTTCTCTTTTCTCTCCTCTTCCTTTTCTCCTCTCCCTCTTCTCTCCCTCTTCTCTTCTCTTCTCTTCTCTCCCTCTTTCTTCATTACTCCGTTCCTCTTCTCTCCCTCTCTCATTTCCCTCTTCTCCTTCTTCATTCTCTCTCTCTTCTCTGCTGAAAACACCCACCATCTCTGTCTTCTCTACCACTTCTCTTTATCTCTCATTTCCTCTCATTTCATTCTCTCTCTCTCTTTCCTTCTTTTTCTCCTCTACTTCTTAACTCGCCTCTCCCTCGCCCCACTCTCCTTTTCTCTCTCTCCTATTACTCTCTCTTTCTCCTCTCTCTTCGTCTTTCTTCTCTTCACCACCTCTCTCTCGTACCCCTCTTCTTTATCTCTCTTTTTCCTCCTCTCCACTGCTTCTCTATTCTTTCTTTCCACACCTCTCTCACTTCTCTTTTTCTCCCTCGTCTGATTCTTCTCTTTTCTCTTCTCTCTCTCTCTCTACTATCTCACTATCTCTTCTGCTCTCTACTGTCCTCACGTTCTCCTCTCTGCTCTTTACTTATCCTCATCAACTCTTTCTTTCCTCACTTCCTTCTCACTACTCTCACGTCTCTCTCTCCCCTCGTTCTCTCTCTTTCATCTCCTCCCTCTCTCTTCTCTCTCTCCTTACACTCTCTTCTCTCAAGTCTTCTCTCTTCTCTCTCCTCTCCCTCTTTCCCTCTCTCTTCTGGCTTCTCTGCTCCCTCTAATCTGCACTCTCACTCATGTTCTACCTCTGCTCCTTCATCTCTTAGTCTCCCTCCTTCTCTTCTCTTCTTCTCTCTTATCCTTCCTCTCTCTTCTTTTCCTTCCTCCTCTTCCTCTTAATCCTCTCTCTCCTCACATCCTCTTCTTCTTTCTTTTCTCCCTCTCTCCTTACTCTCTTAACTCCCTCACCCCCTTCTTCATTCTATTTCTATCTTTCGCCATTCAAACTCCCCTCTTTCTCCTTGCATTCTCTCTACTTCGTCTCTCTTTCTTTCTTCTTCTCTTCTCTCTCATCTCTAACTGAACTCTCTCTACTTCTCTCCTCTTCATTTCTCTCTCTCTGTCTCATCCTTCTCACTTCTCTTCACTCATTCCTCTCTCCCTCTCTTTCTCCTCCTTTGTATATTTCTCATCTCTTCCTCTCTCTTTCCCTCTCTCTCAGTTTTACCTCTCTACCCTCTCATTCTACTCTCTCTTTCTCATTCCTCTTCCCCTTCCCTTGCTCGTACTCTTTCTATCCTCTTCTTCTCTTCTTCCTCTTTCAAACTTTCTCTCTTCTCTCTATCTCTCTCTCTTAATCTCTCTCCTTTTCTCACTCTATCGGCTCTTCTCTCTTCTTCTCTCTTCTCTCCTCTCTCTCTCCCTCTCTATCATATCCTCTTTCCTCCTTTTCCTCTTCTCTCCTCTTCCTCTCTTCTTTTCTCTTCTTCTCTACTTCCTCTCTCTTTTCTTCCTCTTCCCTTATCCTCACTTACCTCCTATCTTTCTCTCTCTCTCCTCATATTCTTTTCTTCGTTCTCTTCTTCTCAGAAACACCCACAAGAATGCAAAATATTTATTGTAAATGTATGAAGATTGGCCTTCAGGGACAATTAAACCTGAAATGAAAGCGCTTATCAGAGCCATGAAGACAAAAAAAACACTTAAAAACCTCAATTTTCTGGTCCCATAACTCCCTCTCCCACGCCATGCTACGCCGATTTATTGTAAGAGTTCGGTTACTTTGTAAGCTATTTTTACCATTTCCTACACAGCCCGTCACAAGTCACAATGCCTCAGCCTAGCCGGGAAGGACATCAAAGAGCACCCAGTCACATATTGTTCAAGATACGGGGCCCCAAAGTCGGTTCGAAAAATGTCATTCTCTGCTGCAGAGACCTGAATTTGGGGCCCCATATCTCGGGCCACTTGGTGCTAGGAACCCCAAAATTTGGTGTGCAACCCCAGTGGAACCAATACTACAACATATCTATCCAATTTGGGGTTCCTAGCACCAAGTCGCCCGAGATACGGGGCCCCAAAATCGGTTCAGAAAATGTAATTCTCTGCTGCAGAAAAGTACTTGACATTTTCCGACCCGACTTTGGGGCCCCAGATCTCTGAGCCACTTGGTGGCTCCCGAACTTCAAACTTTGGGGTCCCAAAATGACATTGCTGCAGATAGACACAGTTGACCGAATTTGGGGCCCTGTATCTCGGGGCCACTTAGTGCTAGGAACCCCAAATTTGGTATGCATACCCAGTGGGACTAGCACTAAAACATATCCATATCCATCCAATTTGGGGTTCCTAGCACCAAGTGACCCGAGATACGGGGCCCCAAATTCGATCAACTGTGTATCTGCAGCAATGTCATTTTGGGACCCTTTGGGTCCAGAGAACCTACCTTTTGGCTGACCCAAAGGGTCCCAAAATGACATTGCTGAAGATGGACACAGTTGACTGACTTTGGGGCCCTGTGTCTCGGGGCCACTTGGTGCTAGGAACCCCATTTGGAATGCATACCCAGTGGAACTAGCACTACAACATATCCAAATTTGGGGTTCCTAGCACCAAGTGGCTCCGAGATACGGGGCCCCAAAGTCGGGTCGGAAAATGTCAAGTACTTTTCTGCAGCAGAGAATTACATTTTCTGAACCAACTTTGGGGCCCCGTATCTCGGGCCACTTGGTGCTAGGAACCCCAAATTGGATGGATATGTTGTAGTGCTAGTTCCACTGGGTATGCATACCAAATTTGGGGTTCCTAGCACCAAGTGGCCCCGAGATGCAGGGCCCCAAATTCGGTCAACTGTGTCTATCTGCAGCAATGTCATTTTGGGACCCTTTGGGTCCAGAGACCCCAAAGTTTGAAGTTTGGGGGACCTATGGCTGCAAATGGGCACAGTGAGGCTGCAAATGGGCACAGTGAGGCTGTAAATGGGCATTGTTGACCCCCTTTTTCCACTTACAGTAGCTGCGCATTTCTCACCCTAGGCTTATACTCGAGTCAATAAGTTTTCTCAGTTTTTTGTGGTAAAATTAGGTGCCTCGGCTTATATTCTGGTCGACTTATACTCAAGTATATACGGTACTTATTCCTTGTTCCTGCAGGTTTCTTCTTCTTTGTATGATCAGTCCTCCAGACCCTCTTTCCTTCGTTGCCCGACTGGTTGCAGCTTTCTGGTGATATCTTGTATAGTGCAAGACCAGCAATCCTACACTGTACATTAAGATGCCGAGGGCCCAGGATGCAGGAGCTGCTGCTGCCCATCATTCTTGGTTGCTAGGAAGCAGGCGGCTCCTATTTTCCTATCATCCAAGGTTCTCAGAACCATGAGAAACTGGGGCCTCCTGTGTGCCAAGTTGCTTAGATGGAGGCAACCCCTGTTGCTCACTGACCTAGGTTGCTAGCGCACAGGCAGCTGTTTATTATCCTACAAAGTTGCTAAGACGCAGATGGCCCCTGTTCCTTATCATCCCAGGTTGCAAGGGCGCAAGTGGCCCTGTTGCTCATTGCCCTAGGTTCCAAAGGACACAAACGACTCCTGTTTCTCATCATCCAATGCTCATATGATGCAGGAAGGCCACTGTTGCCTGGTTGTCCTTGGTTACTAGGACACAGGCAGCTCCTGTTTATTATCCAATGTTGCCAAGGTGCAGGTGGCCTGTTACCTATCATCTTAGGTTGCTAGGACGCAGGCGCAGGATGCAGGTGGCCCTGTTGCTTGTTGTCCTAGGTTCCATGGACACATACGGCTCCTTTTTTTTTATCATCCAAGGTTGCTGGTATGCAGGTGGCTCCTTCCGCTTAACATCTTCAGTTGCTACGATGCAGGTGGCTCCTGCCAGAAGTTACACATCGTCTCCCAGCTACAAAGCCAGCCATATACAGATCAAAAAAATTCAATCCATGTACGGGGTAGGGTGGTTGTACAGAAGAAGTCGATCTACTGATCAACTTCTGTGGAACCACCCTGCTGGAAAATTTCCACTCGATCACCAACCGCAGGCTATATGGCTACGTTGACCAAGTGCATTTTGATAGCAGTGAAGTTTATCAGAATGCAAAGGGACAGTGGGAGGATCCCCCCCGTCAACCTTGAATGTGTGGATGGGTAAATTGAGTCTTTTTTTTGTTTAACTTGCTGGTTGAACGAAAAAAATAAATAAAGGAATCACCACCTATGAGCTTCCTAATGCTATGAAAAAAAAAAAAAAAAAAGACACCCTGCAGTCCCATATGAAAAAAACTAAATAAGGGACTCTTATTTTATATTGTTATGCACACTGATAAGCTGGGAGACAATGACTGAGCTCAAGCAGTTGGCAGAGCAGCAGCGGTCTATTGGCCTCTTAAAGAGGTGTATTCCTAAGAAAAAAAAAAAAAATAAAATAAAAAAAGTCAGCAGCTACAAATACTGCAGCTGCTGACTTTTAATAATCGGACACTTACCTGTCCCGGGGTCCAGCGATACGCTCGGCGGCCCCGGAATTGCAACTGTGGGCACCTGGCTGTGGCTTCACAGCCGGGCACCCACTGCGCATGCACGAGCGGCGCCGCACGCCGTGATTGGCCGCACAGTCATCTGGGACCTGTCACTTGTCCGAGATGACTGACAGGAGGGAGGGGGCAGAGCTGAGCCCTTCCTGCGCCGAGGGGAAGTGATGTCACCAGCCCGGGCACTGAAGGAGGCAGACTACGAGGGACCCCCTAGCAACAGCCATTTAGAGGTGAGTAAAAACATTATTTTATTTTTTTTTAGGAATTTTAAGCATTTATTTATTTTTTTTTATTTTTTTTTAGGGGGAAACACCACTTTAAGCGAACGTATCAGAAAAATGTTAAAAGCCGGCCATACATGGACTGAAATTCGGTTACTCCAGCAGGAACCGGAGCAAAACAAAAAACAAAAACGAAGTCAAGCTAGATGGTTACTGTGTTGCCGAAACATCTTATTTTAGGAATGCCTACCTAGAGGGCAAACTTCTGAGCACAAACTCCATGCAGATGGCGGCCTGGCTAGAATGGAACCCAAACCACAACTGCTCAGAAACACACAAAATGTATGCGTCACCACAGAACACTGTGAAGTAATGAAAAACAGGCTGGCAGAACTAAAAATACCATAAAAAAAAAGCCACAAACTGTAAAAGCATGTGCCCATGTCAAAAAGGAAGATAAATGGTAATTAAGACCGATGCCGGTATTCATTTCCACAACCAACGCTGTAAAGGTCTTTGGCAGAACTTCGCAAAATTTTAATTGCTTCGCTGTCATTGTGTTCTTTATTTTTATCAGTTATGACAAATGATATGAGAATGAACCAATTTTGGAAGAAGACATGAAGCGCTTCACACCCAGAATCGTGACAGCCACCCCCAGCTTTAGTCTCTGAATGCCTCCATAATGGCCAGAGATCTTCCTGCAGAAGATGGCGTGTTGTGGTAGATCAGCAGACACAAAACATTTCAATTACAGCAAGCCGGGGGAGTATTTAAAGCCACAACCTGAGCAGAAAAGCCTGTCCCTTGCCAGCATGCTGCATAGGAGGACTTTTGCTCACTGTATGGAAGCAGTGGTCTCTCTGCAGAGGTCCAACATGCCCACCACTGAACCAGAGCTAGAACTCATGAATCAGGAGGAAACACAAGCTTTATGGATTTAAAGTGGTTGTAAAGTCTCATGGTTTTTCTCCCTAATGCATTCTATGCATTAAGGTGAAAAACCTTCTGTGCTGCAACACCCCCCACCCTTTTCCGTACCCGAGCCCGATCCAGCAATGTGCACGACGCAGCTGCTCTTGGCGCTGTCTCTCTCCTCATTTGATAGAGACCCGCTGGCACTCCTGCACAGAGACCCGCTGGCACTCCTGCACAGAGACCCGCTGGCACTCCTGCACAGAGACCCGCTGGCACTCCTGCACAGAGACCCGCTGGCACTCCTGCACAGAGACCCGCTGGCACTCCTGCACAGAGACCCGCTGGCACTCCTGCACAGAGACCCGCTGGCACTCCTGCACAGAGACCCGCTGGCACTCCTGCACAGAGACCCGCTGGCACTCCTGCACAGAGACCCGCTGGCACTCCTGCACAGAGACCCGCTGGCACTCCTGCACAGAGACCCGCTGGCACTCCTGCACAGAGACCCGCTGGCACTCCTGCACAGAGACCCGCTGGCACTCCTGCACAGAGACCCGCTGGCACTCCTGCACAGAGACCGCTGCTTCTACACAGAGAGCAAAAGTCCTTTGCAGCATGCTGGCGGGAGACATGCTTTTCTACTCTATGCTGTGGCCGCATTTAAAAAAAAATAAAAATAAAAATCTATAAGGCCCGGTCTAAGACCCCTTTCACACCGAGGGCGTATTGCAGTCGCTATAGCGTTAGAAATAGCGCCTGCAATCCGCCCTAAAACAGCTGCACCATTGTCTGCAGTGTGAAAGCCTGAGGAAAAGTCCTGCCAGCAGCTTCTTTGGAGCGGTGAACTCACCGCTCCTCCAGCGCTGCTCCCCATCGAAATCAATGGGGCAGCGCTGTAATACTGCCGGCAAAACGCCGCTATTGCAGCATTTTGCGAGGGGTTTTAACCCTTTCTCGGCTGCCAGCGGGGGGTAAAAGCGCCTCGCTATCGGCCGAAATGCGTTGCAAATCCGACGGTAAAACACTGCTAAAAATAGCGGCGTTTTCCCGCCGACGCTATGGGCGGTGCAGTGTGAAAGGGGTCTAAGACTTAAAGCATGCTGCAGAAATATGGAATATATAGCCCGGCTGCCCTACACATCACCCACCCAGCTCAACTCATCCAGGCCACACCCCTCCCCCCCCAAACCATCCATTGGCCTAAAAACAAAAGAAAATGGGAATGTACTTTGACATCCGCTGCTTTTAACATCAGTAAACAGAAAACTTCATTTTCCTGAAAATATCATTAAAAAAAAGGGGGGGGGGAACATAGAGGGCAAGAACGGGGCCCAAAGGGACCGGCCAGACCAGAAAGACCCAGCTTCCGTTTCATGTAAGCGTAAGCTCCAGGGGTTTCTATTTCCTACAGCTGCTACTTTGTAACCTTTCTAATGCTCATCTGCTTTTACAAGACGAATCATTTATGAACGTTATGTGGAAAATCATTAACCGCTTCTACGCTCCACCATTCACATTAAAGCAGGATACATCTTTTTATTTTATACTTCAGTGTAATGCCAACAGTAAGATTGTTCTCGGGTCTTTCACATACAGCGATATACTCCTCTGCATGGTAAAAGAGCAAATCATAATAAATACAGACCAGGTCACGTGTCTTCTCTATCGCTCAGCCACATACAAGAAGAAAAACGCTACACATTGCTTTATTCTTTTTCCTTTTATTCACTCGCTCCCATGCGTTAACGCTCACAATAAAAAGTTGCTCGTATGCACCAAGATTTACAAGCAAATGTGTCTGCACAGTCCTACAATCAAAATCCGGCTTTGTATGTACCGTTACGGGTCTTTTTCCACTTTTTATGCACAATGACGTCATCCAGTTTAGCCCCGCCCCTATGCGTTTCGTCACAGGGTCACCCAAGATAAATTCATTCATCAACTATATCATTGCTAGCATGCAGCCTGAGAGAGACGACAAAAGCCCTCCTCCTCCTTCCTTGCTACTGGACGTTTTTTTGGATATAACCCCTCCCCCTTACTTCCCTTGTGCTCCCTTGTTAGACTATCATAGCCAGCTAGTGACTTAAAATTAAAACAACTCTTGCTTTGCACTCCCTCCCTATTAGCATAGCAGTAACCCGCTCCTGGTCCTGTACCATTCCCCCCCCCCCCCCCCTCGTCATCTGTGGTTTTGCGCTCTTTCATAGACATCTTATAACCCCCACAAAAAAAAAAAAAAACGACATTTCGGTGAGTAGGAAATCTCCCTTCATCAGGGCTATAGGCTGAACATTTACGTAAAGCCCCAATGAAGGGGGATATTCTGGCCCCTGAAACGCTTTGGATGCATTTTGCTTCATTACTGGTTGAATTATTAACTGGTTCCAGTCCGGCCCATTTTCTGTCACTTTTTGTTCACATGTAACACTAATCTTTTTGCTAGAATAGTGTATATTTTTTAAAGCACAGGCCCTAAAGAATAAATTGGTGGGTTTTGACATTTTTTATGTCACACGGTATTTGCGCGGTGGTTTTTCAAATGCAATTTTTTTGTAAAAAATACACTTTTTAAAAAAAAATCTTAATGCAAAAAAACAATACATAACCCAATTTTTTTGTAAAATATAATAGATGAAGTTACGCCGAGTAAATGAATTATTAACTGGTTCCAGTCCGGCCCTTTTTCTGTCACTTTTTGTTCACATGTAACGCTCATTTTTTTGCTAGAACATTGTATATTTTTTAAAGCACAGACCCTAAAGAATAAATGGGTATTTAAACACGGTATTTGCACGGTGGATTTTCAAACGCAATTTTTTTGTAAAAAAAACACTTTTTTAAAAAATCTTAATGCAAAGAAACAATACATAACCCAATTTTTTTGTAAAATATAATAGATGAAGTTACGCCGAGTAAATAGGTACCAAACATGTCACGCTTTAAAATTGCGCACACCGGTGTAACGGCGACAAACCACGTAAATTTCAGGATCCATAGGTGATGCTTTAAACGCCTTTACAGGTCACCACTTTAGATTTACAGAGGTCTAATGCTACACAAACTGCCCAGGATCTGACATTCATGGTGATACCTCACATGTGTAAGAAGATCGCCGTTTGCGTGCATGTGGGACCGACATGCGCGTTCGCCTTGCACACAAGCATGGGAGAAAAGGAGCACTTTAAAACAAAAATAAAAAATGTAATTTTTTATAAAAAAAAAATTTTTATCACTCTTATTGCGGTCACAAGGAATGTAAGCATCCATGTGACAGCAATAGGCCTGCAACAGGTACTCTTTATGGAGAGATCTGGGGTCACTCTCTGCACCTAAAAGCATTCAAAACACCACGATCAGTGTTTTTCAATGCTTTTGATTTTTTTTTAAAATGGCGCCAATGTCATCGCTTTTGGGTTACAATTACAAAAGGCCGATCAAGGCTTTGCTTGGCTGTCCTGCCAGCCTGCAGATGTGCCGGCTTGTTGCTCAGGTCCTCAGGTGGGACGGGAGAGCCCCTCCAGCTGCTTGTAATAG
>CM053034.1:204344979-204349979 GCA_028564925.1 Lithobates sylvaticus | reverse complement strand
TTATCATGGCTGTGACATTATGGCGGACACATCGGACACTTTTGACACTATTTCGTGACTATTTTGGGACCATTGTCATTTATACAGCGATCAGTGCTATACAAATGCACCGACTACTGTGTAAATGACACTGGCAGGGAAGGGTTAACCACTAGGGGCGATGAAGGGGTTAGGTGTGTCCTAGGGAGTGATTCTAACTGGGGGGTGGGCTTCAACTCACATGACAGCGATCACTGCTCCCAATGACAGGGAGCAGTGACCTCCGTCATGTCCCTAAGCAGGACATGACAATGCCTTGTTTACATAGGCACTTCCCCGTTCTGAGGCTCCGTGACGCGATCGCCAAGAGATCGGCGGACATAGAGTCCGCCAATTCCACAGGGCACGGTCATGCTGTGTGCGGCGTGCACGCCTGCTCGCCCCAGCTCTTAAAGGGGAAGTACAGGTATGCCCATTTGCCCACCGCTGCCATTGTGCCGTGGTATATCGGCGTGGTTGGGCTTGGCCCCTTAGTTCCAGTGAAGGGAACGCTTAGATACTCAGATATGCGAGTTTATTCCATCGTAACGTCAGTGTTGCTCTTTTTATCTAATAAACGTAATTGGGGTTTCTGCACTATGAGGTGCGTCTCTCGTCTCTATGAGATTGATGGAGCCTTGGTGGAGAGGAGTCCTAGAGGTGGGCTTTGTATTACTGGTGATCTTACTGGATTTCTTTCCACTGCGAATGTAACCTTTGTTATGGAGGGTCTATATCGAAGGATAAGAGGCATTGTAATCGGGTGTTGGTATTTTCACGCTGACGATACTTCGTTGCACTATAGCCGGGGTCTGCAAACTTTTTTAAACAAAGGTCCAGTTTACTGAACTTCAGACATTAGAGGCCAGACTGTGGTCACAGGGGGAGATACATGTCATCGGTGGTCAGTAGAAGGAGTTATTAGTGATAGGAATAGTGCCCCATCGTCGCTGTCAGTGGGAGGAATAGTGCCCCATCGTCGCTGTCAGTGGGAGGAATAGTGCCCCATCGTCGCTGTCAGTGGGAGGAATAGTGCCCCATCGTCGCTGTCAGTGGGAGGAATAGTGCCCCATCGTCGCTGTCAGTGGGAGGAATAGTGCCCCATCGTCGCTGTCAGTGGGAGGAATAGTGCCCCATCGTCGCTGTCAGTGGGAGGAATAGTGCCCCATCGTCGCTGTCAGTGGGAGGAATAGTGCCCCATCGTCGCTGTCAGTGGGAGGAATAGTGCCCCATCGTCGCTGTCAGTGGGAGGAATAGTGCCCCATCGTCGCTGTCAGTGGGAGGAATAGTGCCCCATCGTCGCTGTCAGTGGGAGGAATAGTGCCCCATCGTCGCTGTCAGTGGGAGGAATAGTGCCCCATCGTTGCTGTCAGTGGGAGGAATAGTGCCCCATCATTGATGACAGTGGGAGGAATAGTGCCCCATCATTGATGACAGTGGGAGGAATAGTGCCCCATCATTGATGACAGTGGGAGGAATAGTGCCCCATCATTGATGACAGTGGGAGGAATAGTGCCCATCATTGATGACAGTGGGAGGAATAGTGCCCATCATTGGTGACAGTGGGAGGAAAAGTGCCCCATCATTGGTGTCAGTGGGAGGAATAGTGCCCCTCATTGGTGACAGTGAGAGGAATAGTGCCCCATCATTGGTGACAGCGGGAGGAATAGTGCCCCATCATTGGTGACAGTGGGAGGAATAGTGCCCCATCATTGGTGACAGTGGGAGGAATAGTGGCCCCATCATTGTTGTCAGTGGGAGGAATAGTGCCCCATCATTGCTGTCAGTGGGAGGAATAGTGCCCCATCGTTGCCGGCAGTGGGAGGAATAGTGCCCCATCGTTGCCGGCAGTGGGAGGAATAGTGCCCCATCTTTGGTGACAGTGGGAGGAATAGTGCCCCATCTTTGGTGACAGTGGGAGGAATAGTGCCCCATCTTTGGTGACAGTGGGAGGAATAGTGCCCCATCTTTGGTGACAGTGGGAGGAATAGTGCCCGCGGGCCGCAGTTTTGAGACCTGGGCACTATAGTATCACTACCTCCTTTGGACACAATGTGTGGACTTCCTGCTGATATGGACTTTTTATGAACGTTTTACTTTTTAGAGATGACATTTTAGCGCTGCACCATCATCCTCTATATTCATGTTGTTGTCCAACAATATTGCGCCAGCAGCTTATTTGTAGGTATTCTGTACAACTTCATGTGATTTTTTCCTAGCGCAGAATATTTGTGTTTGTTCGGCAACACTTGCAAGGAATGTAGCCATCCCAAATTTTTCTTTTTTTTTTTCTTTTTAAATAAATAAAAAGCAGAGTTTCACTTTATAAAGCAAACATAAAATTGTTCCCTTTATAAGAGACTCAAAAACACAATAATAGCAGTAAAGCGTCGTCACCACTTCATTCTCTTGTAATCCTTTATAAATAATCATTGTAATTATCTGTTTTTATGACGATTCTCGCCTCTAATAATACAAATCAGTGACTCAGCGGGTAGATTACGTGCCGCTTTGCACGTGCCGCTTTGCACTCTGGTTTTTTACGTTCGCCATTCCGAGGTCGATCCGGATATTGCAGCGCCGAGCCTCGGTTTATAAAATCTTTAGAGATACGATGCGGTTTCACGCACGAAGGCCCGCGCCAGCTGACTGACTGATCTTTGTTATCCGGCGGTTAGACCGGTCATGGCAGACGGGCCAGAGGATTAGAGAGAAATTCACTGCATCATCTCCCAGACGAGTGAGATCAAAGACTGGGGACCGGCGTGGAAAGCCTGGCCTGGCACACAGGGAGATGTAGGACTGGCACTGCGAACCCGGCAGCCAGAGGGGGCGACAGCTCCAAATTAACCCGAAGGTGGATATCGGACACACAGAGAAGATTTACTAAAATCTGGTGCAGCTCTGCATAGAAACCAATCAGCTTTCAGCTTTTACTGTCAAAGCTTAACCGCTTCACCCCCGGAAGGTTTTACCCCCCTTCCTGCCCAGAGAACTTTTTTACGATTCCGCACTGCGTCGCTTTAACTGACAATTGCGCGGTTGTGCGACGTTGCACCCAAACACAATTTTTTTTCCCACAAATAGAGCTTTCTTTTGGTGGTATTTAATCACCCCTGCGGTATTTATTTTTTGCGCTATAAAACAAAAAAAAAAAAAAAAGAGCGTCAATTTTGAAGGGGAAAAAAAAAAACAATATTTTTACTTTTTTCTATAATAAATATCCCCCAAAAATTATATATATATATATATATATATATTATATATATTATATATATATATATATAATATATATATATATATATATATATATATATATATATATATATAATATATATTTATTTAAAAATATATATATAAAAAAAAAATGTCCTCAGTTTAGGCCGATATGTATTCTTCTACATATTTTTGGTTAAAAAAATAAAAATAAAATCGCAATAAGCGTACATTGATTGGTTTGCGCCAAATCTATAGCGTCTACAAAATAGGGGATAGATTTATGGCATTTTTTTACTAGTAATGGCGGTGATCTGCGATTTTTATCGTGACAACATTATGGCGGACACGTCGGACAATTTTGACACATTTTTGGGACCATTGGCATTTTTACAGTGCTATGAAAATGCATTACAGTAAAAATGTCACTGGCAGTGAAGGGAGTTAACCACTAGGGGGCGATCAAGGGGTTAATGTGTCCCCTATTGTGTGTTCTAACTGTAGGGGGGAGGGGACTGTGCAGGGGAGATGACAGATCGCTGTTCATACTTCGTATGAACAGATCTCTTCTCCCCTCAGAGAACCGGTTCTCGGTGTGCCCTGAGGGATCGCGGGAACCCGGCGGTGATCGCGACCGCCGGTCACTCGCATCGGCTCTGTGGGCGCGCACAAGCCCCCTAGTGGCCGAATATGTTACCGACGTAACATGACGCCGATTCGCACAGCTGAGCCATGTTGCTGCAGGTGGCTGGTCGGCAAGCGGTTAAAGTGATTGTAAAGGCTCAATTTTTAATTTTTTTTTTTTTTAAACAACAAAATACTTCATACTCACCTCCTCTGTACAGTTGGTTTTGCAAAGAGCAGCCCCGATCCTCCTCTTCTCAGGTCCCGTTTTGCTGCTCCTGGCCCCTCCCTCCTATCAAGTGCCACCCCACAGTCAGCAGCTTCCTATGGGGGGCACTGGAGCCGAGTCACAGCTCCGTGTGTCCATTCAGACACAGAGCCACGACCCAGCCCTGTCCCCTCTCTCCCCTGATTGACAGCCGCGGGAGCCAATGACGCCGCTGCTGTGTCTCAGCCAATCAGGAGGAAAGTCCCAGACGGCTTAGACATTCATAGACATCGCTGGAGAGAGATGGGGCTCAGGTAAGTAATTAGTCGGGTGCTGGGGAGGCTGCTACACACAAGAGAATGCATTAAGGTAAAAAAAACCTTCTGCCTTTACAACTGAACAAACTGAAGTTAGAAGCTGATTGGTTACCACCAGATTCTGAGTGCTCCAGTTTTAGTAACTCTCCCCAATAGGGTGTCCCTGCAACCCTGATACCCAACTTGCGGCCCAAGAGCCACACCCCTTTGGGGCTGACTGTGCAATCCTCTCAAACCATCTCCTGCATCAGGTCTGCAGTCTCAGACCCTCTGATCTTTTATAATTTAATCGGGTCTGCAGTCTCAGACCATCTCCTGCATCGGTTCTGCAGTCTCAGACCATCTCCTGCATCGGGTCTGCAGTCTCAGACCATCTCCTGCATCGGGTCTGCAGTCTCAGACCATCTCCTGCATCGGGTCTGCAGTCTCAGACCATCTCCTGCATCGGGTCTGCAGTCTCAGACCATCTCCTGCATCGGGTCTGCAGTCTCAGACCATCTCCTGCATCGGGTCTGCAGTCTCAGACCATCTCCTGCATCGGGTCTGCAGTCTCAGACCATCTCCTGCATCGGGTCTGCAGTCTCAGACCATCTCCTGCATCGGGTCTGCAGTCTCAG
>CM053034.1:204254979-204339979 GCA_028564925.1 Lithobates sylvaticus | reverse complement strand
AAAGTCCGATCGTGTGTACGGGGGCTTAAGAACCGGTTGGCGCTTTGGTGCCGAGCAAACCCGGTCAGCAGCTTGTTTACTTCAACTCCAGGATGGGCGTCGCAGTTTGGACACTACATGTATTTTCGGAAAGGTGTTTCGGACACAACACGCGGCTTTAATTAAATGTCTCCTTGAGGGGAAAATAAAAAATGGCCAAGTTTCAGCAAAAAAAAAAAAAAAAAACTCGGAGGTTTCTCATTTGCCAGCCGAGGGCCCCCTTCCAAATCCTTTTTCCAAAGATGAGAGATGGCAAGAGCAGAGAGATTTTCCAAAGAGTTCTGTTTAGAAGAGCGTCTGAGAAATCTCAGGAAAGCAGATCCATGTCATTATACAGAGAAAAACAATTCTATTTCTAACACAAAACAGAATTTGGCGATATTTCAAGTCGCTTCCCACGCCTCGTTTCACACGGGCGCACCGATCCAGACACCTGTGCGGAGGGGCTGTCCTCACCCGGCTCGGGAGGCACAGGTGTTCTGTACTGGTGCATGCAGACCACTTGTGCAAATCAATGACAGGTGCACAGTCCTGTATGGACCTTTAAAAGTGCACCTTCACCCTAAAGCCGCGTACACACGATCGGACTTTCCAACGGGAAATGTGTAATGACAGGCTGTTGGTGGTAAATCCGACCGTGTGTACGCTCCATCGGACAATTGTTGTCGGATTTTCTGCAGACAAATGTTGGATGGTAGGTTTTAACATTTTTTGTGGACAAATGTTTGTTTTCGGATTTTCCAAACGTGTGTACACAAGTCCGTCGGACAAAAGCCCAAAGTTTTTTTTTTTTTTTTTTTTTTAAATTACCTCTTTATTCGACATTTTCTTATTTACCAATTTTTACAATATCCATACATACACCATTTTTTACAATGATTTTACAGAGTTTATATTTTTAAACTTCTAATTAATTATTTCCATATATCCCCAGCAGTGACTATATACTCCAAATAGAATTACCTACACAAAACCATTCATAACAAAACAAAAAGATAAGAAGATAAAAAAAAAAAATAAATAAATAAATAATAAAAAAAAAAAGGAGGATCCCCCTTCCACTCCCTTTCCTCCTCCTGGAACATCCTTAAAAAGAAAGAAGGCACCGGTGAGCTCAGCAACACCAAAAGACCCGGAAGACCACAAACAACTGTGGTGGATGACCGAAGAATTCTTTCCCTGGTGAAGAAAACACCCTTCACAACAGTTGGCCAGATGAAGAACACTCTCCGGGAGGTAGGTGTATGTGTGGAACACTCTCCGGGGAGGTAGGTGTATGTGTGGAACACTCTCCGGGGAGGTAGGTGTATGTGTGGAACACTCTCCGGGGAGGTAGGTGTATGTGTGGAACACTCTCCGGGAGGTAGGTGTATGTGTGGAACACTCTCCGGGGAGGTAGGTGTATGTGTGGAACACTCTCCAGGGAGGTAGGTGTATGTGTGGAACACTCTCCGGGGAGGTAGGTGTATGTGTGGAACACTCTCCGGGGAGGTAGGTGTATGTGTGGAACACTCTCCGGGAGGTAGGTGTATGTGTGGAACACTCTCCGGGGAGGTAGGTGTATGTGTGGAACACTCTCCGGGAGGTAGGTGTATGTGTGGAACACTCTCCGGGGAGGTAGGTGTATGTGTGGAACACTCTCCGGGAGGTAGGTGTATGTGTGGAACACTCTCCGGGGAGGTAGGTGTATGTGTGGAACACTCTCCGGGGAGGTAGGTGCATGTGTGGAACACTCTCCCGGAGGTAGGTGTATGTGTGGAACACTCTCCGGGAGGTAGGTGTATGTGTGGAACACTCTCCGGGAGGTAGGTGTATGTGTGGAACACTCTCCGGGAGGTAGGTGTATGTGTGGAACACTCTCCGGGAGGTAGGTGTATGTGTGGAACACTCTCCGGGAGGTAGGTGTATGTGTGGAACACTCTCCAGGAGGTAGGTGTATGTGTGGAACACTCTCCAGGAGGTAGGTGTGTATGTGTGTCAAAGTCACCAATCAAGAGAAGACTTCACCAGAGTGAATACAGAGGGTTCACCACAAGATGTAAACCATTGGTGAGCCTCAAAAACAGGAAGGCCAGATTAGAGTTTGCCAAACAACATCTAAAAAAGCCTTCACAGTTCTGGAAGAACATTCTATGGACAGATGAGACCAAGATCAACTTGTACCAGAGTGATGGGAAGAGAAGAGTATGGAGAAGGAAAGGAACTGCTCATGATCCAAAGCATACCACCTCATCAGTGAAGCATGGTGGTGGTAGTGTCATGGCGTGGGCATGTATGGCTGCCAATGGAACTGGTTCTCTTGCATTTATTGATGATGTGACTGCTGACAAAAGCAGCAGGATGAATTCTGAAGTGTTTCGGGCAATATGATCTACTCAAAAATGCTTCAGAACTTTTTTTTCCCCTGCTGTAGCAGATTGGAGCATGTTCTGCTGGGGGTTTTTTTTGCCTTCCTCTGGATCAACTGTGGGTATAGAATTGGGTATATTGGATTGTACGATATTTTTTATTACATTTTTTTAAGGGTTGCACTGGATGGACTTGTGTCTTTTTTCAGCCTAGCTAACTATGTAACTATGTAAGAACTCATTGGACGGCACTTCACAGTGCAGATGGACAATGTCCCGAAGCATACTGCAAAAGCAACCAAAGAGTTTTTTTAAGGAAAAGAAGTGGAATGTTATGCAATGGCCAAGTCAATCACCTGACCTGAATCCGATTGAGCATGCATTTCACTTACTGAAGACAAAACTGAAGGGAAAATGCCAAAAAGATTAGAATTGTGTCGATGTCCCAATATTTATGGACCCGACTAATATATATATATATATATGTAAATATATATATATATATATATATATATATATTTATTTTTTTTTTTTTTTTTTTAACTGTCATTTTTGGTTTTCGGCCATGTGCATTTCCCATTCGGTGCACCTCTAATTCTAACATCACTTGTGCCAGCTTACGGCCCAGTAATAACCTCTCCTGTGAAAGGTAACCGATTCACCAGAGTGAATACAGGGGTCACTTGTGCCAGCCTGCGGCCCGCTAATAACCTCTCCTGTGAAAGGTAACCGATAGCCGAGGAAACGGTCAATTACAGCCCATGGCAGCAGATCCTCTCCTGTGAAAGGTAATGAATATCGCGGTGGGAGGAGCAGAGAGAAGATGACACTTTGAAGCGGTAACATATTATTTTTGTTACATTGTATCACTACAGAACTTTGTTACTTTTCTTTTTTTTTTTTCTTTGTTCTGTGAATTTGGTCCAGGAACATATAAACAAAACTGCTAAAAATATCACAACACACTGCGTTCCACCTACCAGTTCAATCCCTTGTGGGAACGGCGTTTCGCTCCAGTCCGTCAGAGGAAACCTTTGAATTATTTTGCCCAATCCTTCACCGGAGGCTGCGAATAGAAAGAAAAATAAAAGTCAATATTCCGCAGCTGTATAACTACTAATGAGATACACAAACTGCTTTGTTCTGTGCTGCAATCCTATCATGATTAAAACTTTGGATTCTTTCTGTGCTTTTCAGCCAAGACTTTCTATCCTCCAACACAAGATGATGAGCCGATCCCTGGATACCATCCAAAGGGCAGAACAGAGATGATCCCTTATCCAGGACCAAACTCTGGAATGACCCTACAGGTGAATGGCACTGAGATGGCAAGGTGCAATCTAAAAAGAGTACCTGTCACTGAGACCGGAATACATGGACACGCGGCAGTTCTCACATTAAAGTGACGTTTTTTTCAACCAAGTTTATGTATTAATGTTCCACTGATGGAGATCTGAGAGTTGGGGGGGGGGGACTAACAAGCGGGGAGAAAATCTGCTAATTTTTCAATGGCAATATTACGGCAAAGAGGCATGAAAATGGAAGCAAATTCTACATTGCTTTATAGTACTGGACATTTTTCTTGCTCACAGGCGATAGACTCCTTTTGAACCACACCTATACCGTGATGCCTGTACCTACCTAAACCTGACCCCCCCAGCCTTGCACAATTGTACCGGCTCCTCTCACGGACTGAAATGTCTTACTCCAATTTCACTGCACACTGTGAGCTCCTCACAATGTGCAATAGAAGCTGCAGTGAGCCAGATAGACCCTGGGGGGGGGGGGGGAGGGATTAAAGAGTAACTCCACTTTTGTTAAAGCAGTGTTCCGCCCCAAAAAAATAAAAAAAAATAATTAAAAGCCAGCAGCTACACATACTGCATCTGCTGGCTTTTAATAATTGGACACCAACCTGTCCTGCAGTCCAGTGATGGCGGCCCTGCAGCTGATGTTTCCATCAGCTGTCGGGTGCTGCCGCCGCCATTGCGGGTAAGGGTAGCCGGCAGTGTAGCCTCGCGGCTTCACGCCGGGAACCCTACTGCGCATGCGCGAGGCCCTGCTCCTCTCTCCTACTGGCCCGGCAACAGGGGGAGGAGGAGGAGGAGGAGGAGGAGGAGGAGGAGGAGGAGGAGGAGGAGGAGAGAGGGAGGAAGGGAGGGACCCCCGCGGTGATGTCCCGCGGTCGCGGCCCGGACTCTCGGAAGTGGGAACAGGATGCCAATTGTAGCAACGGAGGGGGAAAGGAGACAAATGAGAGGAAGTTCCACTTTTGGGTGGAACTCTGCTTTAAGAACAAACCCCCCCCTCCCCAGTAGGGCTGGGGAAAAAATTTATTTAAGTCTTGAATCGAGTTGAGAGGTTAAATCCATTCAAAATGTAAGCAACTCAATTTTTTAGATTTTTTTCACCAGGATCGGCGCTGACACCACGCCGGTCCTGAGGAGCTGGTGTCCGGCCTGGCGGACTAGGCCTTAGCCGCGGCCTTCGCCTAAAAACTCCTGCCTGCAGCTCCTCAGGACCGGCGCGGTGTCGAGTTTCTTTAAAAAAAAAAATAGATTTTTTTGTAGAAAATCTCCCAGCTCTACCCTTCAGGTGATCTATATTGCAGGGATTTAACCAAATGGTGTTGCAGATTCCTACCTTTTGTTATTCTGAAGAAACAGCTGTTTGTTTGAATGTGAATGGGAGTGATTTCATTATTCTCAATCAGCTGCTGCACCTGCAGGGCTGGAATGAGGAAAAAGTGGCAGGGCTTGCATCCCCTTGGATGTCATTTCCCTTTAGGAGTATCTCATCAAAAATTACATTTTTTGTTGCAGGGGATGCCCAAAATCTGACTTGTATCTTACTGCACCACTTCTGGGAAAATCAGTGAACCAATCACACAAGCAGGAAATTACATTTGTGGGGGGGGGGGGGGGGGGGGCATTCTGTATACCATCTGTGTACAGAACGCCTCCAGGTAACCATATTGCATTTTACAGACAATGACAGCGGCTGCAGATTGAAAAGGAAAAGTGATTTTAATAACATTAAATTACAATACAACTTGCGCGCGAAAAGCGATTATCCCCACTTGTTCATTCCCCGACTTAGTTGGGGTAGGCGGAGAACTTTGGTGAGGGCAGGTCAGCCACGCCTCTTGACCTTTGACCTCTGGGGTAGGTCCCTATTCCAATCCCTGAGTCCTAACCTTGTTCTTCAAGGGGAAACTCTAACCCTAACCTCTAACCCACCTTTGACCTATGAACTTTAATTCCAACTAAGTGCATCTCCACTTTAGGACTCCCCCCACCCTAGAACCCCTACCTTTCCCAGATCCCGCTCGGTTTGTCGGAAAAAGGGTAAAAAACTCCTAGACGGTGGAGTAACCATTTAACTAGTGCTACAGCATTAGGTTGGCGTTCACTGCTACAAAATCGATCTCCTTCATGCCTGGAGTTCCACTTTAAAGCCACAGACAACAGTTTATTCTGCGCCCCTTCCCTAAAGGATCAGGTAACCTGCCTATTAGCAGTCCAGCTAGCGTCACAAGCTGAGACCACTGCGATTAATATTTAGAGATCCAACAAGCTCTGCTATTAGTACCGTATATACTCGAGTATAAGCCGAGTTTTTCAGCCCCCCAATCAATTTTCTGCAGCAGAGAATGACATTTTCCGACCAGATTTTGGGGCCCCGTATCTCTGGACGACTTGGTGCTAGGGACCCCAAATTTGGTATGCATACCCAGTGGAACTAGCATTACAACATATTTGGGGTTCCTAGCACCAAGTGGCCCGAAATACGGGGCCCCAAAGTCGGTTCGGAAAATGTCATTCTCTGCTGCAAAAAAGTGCTTTGTTGACCCTCTTTTTCCACTTACAGTAGCTGCGCATTTCTCACCCCTAGGCTTATACTCGAGTCAATACGTTTTTCCCAGTTTTTTGTGGTAAAAATAGGTGCCTCGGCCTATACTCGAGTATATACGGTAACTATGAAAACATTTTACCATCCTATCACAACACTAGCTGCGAATTGGATTGGTCGGTGAGCAATAGATTCCTCGAAAAGTACATTAGCAATTGAAGCGAATATTAAATAAACCGGGGAATAAATTAAAAATGTCATCTTCAGGGCCAGAAACAAGACATTTTTTGCTCTTGTTGTGCAATAATTAGCAGCACATGTTCGCCGCACCGCATCTTTCGAGCATGAGTCAAGAAAACTGAAAAACAGCACAGCAGATCAGCACCGGTTACACAAAGTCCCCGAACAAAGCCCAGCACGGCTGGCGAGAGTCGATCGTTCCAAAAATATACTCACGATAGTTTCTATTCTGGGTCGGCACTCGTTATGTATTCTGTGTTAGCAGGGCGACATCTGGAGCGTAGAAAACAAAAAGGCGATGGATTCAGCCAATCCCTGCATCCCCAGTGCCATGGCAGGATGATCAACAGATCACACAAATCAAGCCAATATCAAATGGAAAGGTTTTCCTCTCTTCCCATCTTCCTTAATTCTTCCGAAACGCATGCTCGCTCTGCTACAGCGCTCTTAGACTGCTCACGCTGTATTCTAATTGGCTGGTGCGGTTTGGGATGAATCGCTCTCCTCTGGCTCATTGATGGGGGGGGGGGGGGGGGGAAGGCTCATTGATGGAGGTGGGGGGGGGGAGGCTCATTGATGGAGGTGGCTCATTGATGGAGGTGGGGAAGGAGGCTCATTGATGGAGGTGGGGAACAGGGAAGGCTCATTGATGGAGGTAGGGGGGTGGCTCATTGATGGAGGTGGAGAGGGAAGGCTCATTGATGGAGGTGGGGAACAGGGAAGGCTCATTGATGGAGGTGGGGAACAGGGAAGGCTCATTGATGGAGGTGGGGGGGGAGGCTCATTGATGGGGGGGTGGGGGTTGATGGAGGTGGGGGGGTGGCTCATTGATGGAGGTGGGGGGGGGGGGCTCAGGCTCATTGATGGAGGTGGGGGGGAGGGTGTGGGGGGGAGGCTCATTGATGGAGGTGGGGGGGGAGGCTCATTGATGGAGGTGGGGGGGAGGCTCATTGATGGAGGTGGGGGGGGGGGGAGGCTCATTGATGGAGGTGGGGGGGAGGCTCATTGATGGAGGTGGGGGGGGGGGGGGAGGCTCATTGATGGAGGTGGGGGGGGAGGCTCATTGATGGAGGTGGGGGGGAGGCTCATTGATGGAGGTGGGGGGGAGGCTCATTGATGGAGGTGGGGGGGGAGGCTCATTGATGGAGGTGGGGGGGAGGCTCATTGATGGAGGTGGGGGGGAGGCTCATTGATGGAGGTGGGGGGGAGGCTCATTGATGGAGGTGGGGGGAGGCTCATTGATGGAGGTGGGGGGGGAGGCTCATTGATGGAGGTGGGGGGGAGGTGGGGGGAGGCTCATTGATGGAGGTGGGGGGAAGGCTCATTGATGGAGGTGGGGGGAAGGCTCATTGATGGAGGGCTCATTGATGGGGGGGGGAAGGCTCATTGATGGAGGGGGGGGGGGAGGCTCATTGATGGAGGTGGGGGGGAGGCTCATTGGGGGAGGGGGAAAGAGAGATAAAAAGAAGAGGGGTGGGGAGGGAAGGCTCATTGATGGAGGTGGGGAAGGAAAGTTAATTGATAGAGGTGGGGAAAGAAGGCTCATTGATGGAGGTGGGGAGGGGAAGGCTAATTGATGAAGGCTGAGGAGGGAAGGCTCGTTGATGGAGGTGGGGGGGGGTGGCTCATTGATGAAAATGGGGGGATGGCTCATCGATGGAGGTGGGGGGGGGGGGGGTGGCTCATTGATGAGGGTGACTCATTGATGGAGGTGGGGGGGAAGGCTCATTAATGGAGGTGGGGGGCAAGGTTCATTGGCGTCAGGGGGAGGACCAGTGCCCCATCATTGGCATCAGGGGGAGGACCAGTGCCCCATCATTGGTGTCAGTGGGGAGAATAGTGCCCCCTCATTGGTGTCAGTGGGGGGAATAGTGTCCCATCATTGGTGTCAGTGGGGGGGAACCGTGCCCTATTGTTATTAGTGTGAGGAATGATGCCCCACCCTTGGTGTCAGTGACAGGAATTAAGCCCTATTGCTGATGTTACTTGAATGAATAGTGCCCTGTATCATTGGGAGGAATAGTATCCCAAGGGCTAGATAAAGGCAAGCAAAAAGCTGCATCTGGCCCCTGTGCAACAGTTTGGAGACCACTAGTCTAAGGGAACTGAATGCTTCCAATTTGCAACCCAGACAACCAATCACAAAAGCAGAAAAAATGCACAAGGCAATCTGCTGTCAAGGAACTGCAACCATTGAAGAGACAACCCGCTGACTGCCAGTAAAAGAAAGAAGAAAGGTGCAGATTAACACTTTGACTCAAATTCAACAACCAACAAACACTAAAAGTGGGGTAAAAGGAAAAAAAAAAAAAAAAAGTACATAGAATTAATATGTAGTTTCACGAAATCATCCAAAACGATTGAACCTATAATGCCTGGGAAACGTCATGACCAAAACTAGAAAGGCTCTGCTTTGTTCGAGACCTCTCCGGATTAGGAGAACATTGCAAACCCAAGATTAATTCCCAACTGGCACGTACACAATGTCAGTCTTGTCAAACCTGTCCCAGCAATTGCAGTCTAGGAATCCCAAATTGGAGTACACAGTGCACGCCTATTCTAATCCATTCACCTTGTTCCGTTGGCTTCGGTCGGCTCGGTGTGGAGCGTCTACGTGAAGCAGGTGAAGAAGAAAACCAACCTGAAGCAAAACACATGCTATTGTCTGGCCAGAGGGCATAACCTGCCAAGGTGCGGTCACACGGCAAGGCACGAGGTGAGTAAAGAGAGAAAAAAGAAAAAGAAAAGAAAAGGATCTATTCCTCAACTGTTTGGTACATACAAAATCGAGGAAAAATAAAAAACTTGATAGTATTGAAAATGACCATTGTTTTTGTTTCATTTTTTTGTGGCTTCCCACTGGGAAGATTTCCCTTCATTTCCTGCTCTGGAGAAGCTGAGAAGTCCCCTTAAACAGTAGACATCAGAACAGGTGCCCAATTGGAAGATCTCTCCTCCTGTTCCAATGGCCAACATATTTTTGGATTGGGCAACACAGTGGCTAGCACTTCCGCCTAGCAACACTAAGGTTGTCCGTTCAAATCCCAACCATGGCACTACCTGCCTGGAGTTTGTCTGTTCTCCCTGTGCGGGTTTCCTCAGTGGTTTCTTCTCACGCTCCGAAGGCATGTTGGTCAATTGCCTTCCGTCTAAATTGGCCCCTAAATAGACTTCCAAGACTTCTAAGCTTTGAAATGAATAAAGGAACAAGGAAATTAACAGCATTGTATCTGGTCTGGAACCCCCCGTCTATAATGGTCATGGTGGTGATAATGTGGTGTTCAAGGCTCACCAATAACACAGTTATAGAATACATGGACCACATAATCATTCTGGATGCCCACCATAATCCCTCCAAATTCTGAATGTCCTCCATTATCCCTTCAAATCTTGGATACCCACCATTATTCCTCCAAATTCTGGATGCCCACCATTATCCCTCCAAATTCTGGATGCCCACCATTATCCCTCCAAATTCTGGATGCCCACCATTATCCCTCCAAATTCTGGATGTCCACCATTATCCTTCCAAATTCTGGATGTCCATCATTATCCCTCCAAATTCTGGATGTCCACCATTATCCCTCCAAATTCTGGATGCCCACCATTATCCCTCCAAATTATGGATGCCCACCATTATCCCTCCAAATTCTGGATGCCCACCATTATCCCTCCAAGCTCTGGATGCCCCACGCTATCCCTCCAAATTCTGGGTACCATAACGTCTGCTGGATGTTATCACATCCTCGGTAGCTAGGTTCCAGATGTCGAACATCTTCTTGGCAATTACAAAAAGTCTTTATGCCATGTTTTGTACTTTAAAAATATTTCAATAAAAAGTTATCAAAAAATATCCCTCCAAATTCTGGGTACCCACCATTATCCCTCCAAATTCTGGGTACCCACCATTATCCCTCCAAATTCTGGGTACCCACCATTATCCCTCCAAATTCTGGGTACCCACCATTATCCCTCCAAATTTTCAATTCCCACCATTATGCCTCCAAATTTTCAATGCCCACCATTATGCCTTCAAATTCTGAATGCCCACCATTATGCCTCCAAATTCTAAATGCCCACCATTATGCCTCCAAATTCTAAATGCCCACCATTATGCCTCCAAATTCTAAATGCCCACCATTATGCCTCCAAATTCTAAATGCCCACCATTATGCCTCCAAATTCTAAATGCCCACCATTATGCCTCCAAATTCTAAATGCCCACCATTATGCCTCCAAATTCTAAATGCCCACCATTATGCCTCCAAATTCTGAATGCCCACCATTATCCCTCCAAATTCTGGGTACCCACCATTATCCCTCCAAATTCTGGGTACCCACCATTATCCCTCCAAATTCTGGGTACCCACCATTATCCCTCCAAATTTTGGGTACCCACCATTATCCCTCCAAATTATGAATGCCCACCATTATCCATCATACAACGGCAGACAGGAAAGCTGTAGGAAGCACAGGGATGCAACAAGAGGCAGCATACTAACATATATACATATATATATATATATATATTTGTACAAACATGCACTTTTTCACTCTGAGAATCCAGTGCAAATAGTGAGTGTGTGTTATAGGCCAATACTTTAATTTTAGCTACCTCGGAGGGCACAGGGCGGTGGCCTGATAAAAATATAAATTATTAAAGCGGTTCTGCAATCTGAAAAAAATTTTTTTTTTTTTTAGGATGTAATATAAAGTGTGCTTACCTTTATTAGGGGACTCACCTGTTCCATCTTCCATCTCGATCGCCGCCGGTTTTCGTCCGATGAAGTTCCTCGTCTTCTTCTTTAGTGCTGGGGGCCATCTTGCCTGTGGGCATGTGAAACACCCACAGGGACTTTAGATGGCCCAGCATGCACTGCCGTTACTCGCGCGTGCGCAGTAACGGCTCATCTGCCGAGATCTCACGAGATTTCGGCAGATGCGGCCGAAATCTCGGGAGATTTCGGAAGATGTGGCCGAAATCTCGCGAGATTTCGGAAGATGCCGCACTGACTCCTGGGATCAATGACACCAGATCCCAGGAGACAGTGCGGCGTGACGACGATCGACGCAAGACCCCGCCCGCCGCCGCAGAGGGAGAAGACCGGAAGTCTTCAATTACAAGGTAAGTAAAAAAAAAAAAAAAAAAAAACATTTCATTTAGTACTCTTTGCCTGATTTGGAAGGCAAAGAGATTTACTAAATGAAATGAGTGCAGAACCGCTTTAAATGTCTATTATTGCTTTATATTTTGACAAGTCACTTTAATAATGAAATGAAGGGACCTGAGTCAGGCCGGGTCAGGCCCCGGACTGTTATTCCAGACTACGGCCAGAGCCCAGATAAATGATTGATATTTTTCCACTTTCTCTAGCAGCTAATGTTTAACTCCTCTGTGTAAGGTCACATTCTATTACAAGGACAACAGAAAACGACTTTCACCAATACCAGACACCTGCTCAAGTCAAATATAGAGGAATTCCAGCCTAAAAAGATAATTGCCCCAAAGGGCATCATTTCTCAACAAATTTTTCTTTTTTTGTTTTTTTTTTTTTATTTTTTTTATTTTTTTTTTTTATTTTCTTTTTTTTTATTTTTTTATTATTTTTTTATTTTTTTTTTCTTCGTTTTGCTTTTTTTTTAATTTTTTATTTTTTTTCTTAATTTTTTTTTTTTAATGTTTTCTATTTTTTTTTATTACTATTTATTTTTTTTATTTTTTTTTTTTTTTTTTTTTTTTTATTTTTTTTTTATTTTTTTTTTTTTTTTTTTTTTTTTTTTCTATTTTTTTTTTGTTTTTTTTTTTTTTTTTTTTTTTTTTTTTTTTTTTTTTTTTTTTTTTTTTTTTTTTTTTTTTTTTTTTTTTTTTTTTTTTTTTTTTTTTTTTTTTTTTTTTTTTTTATTTTTTTTTTTTTTTTTTTTTTTTTTTTTTTATAATTTTTTTTGTTTTAATTTTTTTTTATTAATTTTTATTTATTTTTTTTTTTATTTCTTTTGCTTTTTAGGAGCAGCTTGGATTGTGTGTGGGTCTTCCCCCCTCCCCTAAATCACTGCGGCTTCCATAAAGCTTCTACTTGGAAACGGGCGCTACGTCTCACCGGACTCGCTCAATATTACAGGCTAGGGCAGTGATGGAGAACCTTGGCACCCCAGATGTTTTGGAACTACATTTCCCATGATGCTCAGGCACTCTGCAGTGTAGTGGAGCATCATGGGAAATGTAGTTCTAAAACATCGGGGGGGGGGGGGGTGCCAAGGTTTGCCATCACTGGGCTAGGGGAATGACCACACACAGCAGCTGAAACCTTTTCAACTGTCAGTACAAGGGGAGGAGCATAAAAAGGAAGTTTACCATTCACAAATGGTTGCAGATTTTCCTGAATAATCACCATAAAGGATAATTCCACCTTTTGCAAAAAATAAATAAAAAATAACCCACATTGATTAAAGTGGTTGTAAACCATTCCATATAGCCAGTAAAGTCATTGGCCTCTGGTCATACACACAGATGAAACAAATCCTCCTACGTAAGCTGAACCCGTTTATCTGCAGCCCCTCTCTCTCCTCTTCATCCACTCAAAGTCCATAATTTACCGTATATACTTGAGTATAAGCTGACCCGAATATAAGCCGAGGCACCTAATTTTACCACAAAAAAAAAATGGGAAAAACGTATTGACTCGAGTATAAGCCTAGGGTGAGAAATGTGCAGCTACTGGAAGTGGAAAAGAGGGTCAACAATGTCCATTTGCAGCCTCACTGTGTCCTGTTGCAGCCATAGGTCCCCCGAACTTCAAACTTGGTAGTTAAGGGTTCCTAGTTGCCCCCTAGCTGCAGCCAGAATTTGGGGTTTCTGGACCCAAAGGGTCCTCGAACTTGTCCCACGTCTCTCTCGGCTAGGGGGTTCTCAGCTGTTGATTGGATAGATTGATAGCAGCGCAGCCATTGGCTCCCACTGCAGTCAATCAAATCCAATGACGTGGCCGCCGGGGGTTGGGGCCGAGTCCCGCATTCGCCGCCTAGGACTCTTTGGCATCTATGGACGCCGAATGCCGGACTCGGGAGCGCACACGCAAGGTAACCCCCCGGGAGAGCGCTTCTCCCAGGGGGCTATCTAATGCAGGAAGGAGCAGAGAGAGCCGCCGAGGGACCCCAGAAGAGGATGTTCGGGGCCACGCTGTGTAAAACAAGCTGCACAGTGGAAGTATGACGTGTTTGTTATTTAAAAAAAAAAAAAAAGGAACCTTTAGTATCACTTTTTTTAACAAACATGTCATTACTTACCTCTTCTGTGCAATTGGTTTTGCACAGTGGCCACGATCCTCCTCTTCTGCGGTCCCTCAGCGGTGCTCCTGGCTCCTCCTCTTCTCGAGTGCCCTCAGACACCTGTGCGGGAGCACTACCGTGTCCTGCTGCTCCGTTCATTGACGCAGACAGCAGGACTCAGCTCTGCCCCCAGGGCTCCCACGTCATTGGATTTGATTGACAGCAGTGGGAGCCAATGGCTGCGCTGCTATCAATCTATCCAATTAGGACCCGAGACACCGGGCTGGAGCTGGTGTGCTCATCCCCGGCGCAGGAACGATCGGGCTCACGTAAGTAAAAGGGGGGGGAGGGGGCTGTGGTTCACTACAAGAGGTTTTTCACCTCAATGCATATCCCTTTAATGTGCATCCTATGTCATTGTCTCCTTCATTTTCACAATGGCAGGGCCTCGCACTGTCACACAGGGGAATGAGAGAGCAGACAGAAATCACACCTGGTGCTTTTGTATTCAAGGCAAGTACACACTATAGAGGGATATGCTTTGTTCATTTTGGAGATTTACAACCACTTTTAAGCTCTAATAAGCTACCAGGACCAGCATGTTTAAAACTGGGGACTAAGCTTTGCCATAGGGACCAACTGTCTCACAGTGCAGAACCTCCCTTTTTTACGGCATGCAGAAAATTACACAAACACAAGATTTGCATATTCGCCTGGTGTCCTCCTTTATTTGTTATGTATGCAGTCATTTACTGCAGTAGTTGCAGAAAGCTCCAGTACATTACTGAAGGACAATGACACGGTTGACGTTTAACACAAAGGATTACATTTTAACTCTTATGAAAGCCTGTAAAATAACTATCTTTGAGAGCTTTAATTTGTAACAAGTATGGAGTATTCTGGCCAAACCACGTCAGATAAGTGTACGTTATACTAGACGAAGAAGAAATGGAAAGTCCAGAGTTTACATCTGAGAGCAGAAGTGCCATCCAAAGGTTCAGGTTAGAAATAGTTTGTTTTGGGAAACAAAGTAACAAAAAAAAAATTGTCGCTTATGCCACAGTCCTGAAACTGTTCAGAAAGTCCATCATGGTGGCCAACGGTGGCTCTCTAAAGCCCCATACACACGGTCGCAAATTCTGACCACAAAATCGGTCAGATTTTTTCCGAAGTATTTTGTCCGACACTGGTGTTGCATACACACGGTCGGACAAAGTTGTCGGAAAATCCGATCATTCTGAATGTGGTGACGTTCGTTGCATACGATGGAACTACGTAGAGGCTAGAAGCCAATAGCTTTGGTCTCGTAATTTGATCTGAGCATGCTCGGCACTTTGTCCGTCGGAATTCTCTACACACGATCGGAAAAAGTCCGATTGGATTTTGTTGTCAGAAAATTTGAGAGCAGGATCTCAATTTTTTTCCGTCGGAATAGTCCGATGGAGCCCACACACGGGTGGATTTTCCAACAACATGGTCCGATCGGACATTTTCCGTCGGAATTTCCGACCGTGTGTACGGGGGCATAAGACCCCATCACACAGATTTTTGTCTTCAGATTTACCAAAACTATATACCGTATTTATCGGCGTATAACACACACACCCCCCCCCCCCCCCCCTTAAAATCAGGGGCATTACTGGGCTCATCTATCAAAAGACATTTGCTGGTGTCGGGAGTTCAACTTTAAAGCTGAACTCCGGGGTAAGTAAATTTTGTCCAAATCCATGCATCACTTCCTGAATCTTGGTGAGCTTTATATATTTCTTCCAGATCTGTGCTTTAATCCAGTGCGAGACTTTCTGTAATAAAGACAGCTCACTGCTGCTCTCTCTTTGTGCAGGGTGACTGGTCTTGTCTCCACCCCCCTCCTGCAGTTTTTTGCATGCAGCCTATAGTGGGTGGGGCCTACTGGACCCCTCCCAGATCTCTGCAAAGGCACAATAATGATGCAATTGTAATTTTTCAAAGTTAAGATCTGGTTTGCAAATGCATTTGGTGCGCACAAAGTAGATTTAAATCCTTTGTGACTATTAAGGAATATAATTCTAGCTCCATTAGCCTACCAGCTGCCTACATTACCAACAGGGCAGGTAAAAGGGTTTGATTGACAGTGGCTTGCAGTGGCACAGCAAGGCAGAGGGACCTTCCACCGTCTAGATCAGAGATCTCCAAACTACGGCCCTCCAGTACTTGCGGAACTACGCGTCCCATGAGGCATTGCAAAACTCTGACATTCACAGACATGACTGGGTATGATGGGAATTGTAGTTCCTGAACAACTGGAGGGCCGTAGTTTGGAGACCCCTGGTCTAGATGGTTCAGAGACCAGAGTAAGCCATAGATGCCAAAAGCATGTGCACAAGTAGTGGCAATACAGGGCAGAGGTCCAACCCACCACCCAGGTCATTCAAAGAGCAGTATAAGCCATAGACACCAGACAATGTGAAGAAACGGTGGGAATGCAGGGCTCACCCACTAACCAGGCCATTCACAAACCAGTAAGCCGTACACATCGGCGGCATGTACGCACATGGTGGCAACACAGGGCAGAGTCCTCATCCACTGTCAGGGTTATTCAGAGATCAGGGTGCTCTGCAGACACCCGAAGCATGTGCACATGGGAAAGCAACGCAGGCCAGATGTTCCACCCACTGCCCGGGTTGTTCAAAGAGCAGTGTAGGCCATAGACACCAGAGAGTGTGAAGAAATGGTGGGAATGCAAGGCAGAGGGCTCCATCTTCTACCTGGCTGCCAGCGATGGCAACACTAGGCAGAGGCCCCATCAGAAAGACCATTCAGAGAGGAGAGTACCCTACTGAAACCTTGAACACACATGCAGAAGCAATGCAGGGCAGAGGTCCCATCCACCCCCAGGCCATTCAGAGAGGAGAGTACCCTACAGAAATCTTGAGCACACATGGAGAAGCAATACAGGGCAGAGGTCCCAGCCACCCCCAGGCCATTCAGAGAGGAGAGTACCCTACAGAAACCTTAAGCACACATGGAGAAGCAATACAAGGCAGAGGACCCACCCACCCCCAGGCCATTCAGAGAGGAGAGTACCCTACTGAAGCCTTGAGCACATGGAGTAGCAATGCAGGGCAGAGGTCCCAGCCACACCCAGGCCATTCAGAGAGGAGAGTACCCTACAGAAACCTTGAGCACACATGGAGAAGCAATACAAGGCAGAGGTCCCAGCCACCCCCAGGCCATTCAGAGAGGAGAGTACCCTACTGAAACCTTGAGCACATGGAGTAGCAATGCAGGGCAGAGGTCCCACCCACCCCCAGGCCATTCAGAGAGCAGAGTACCCTACAGAAACCTTGAGCACACATGGAGAAGCAATGCAGGGCAGAGGTACCACCCACCCACCCCCAGGCCATTCAGAGAGCAGAGTACCCTACTGAAACCTTGAGCACACATGAAGAAGCAATGCAGGGCAGAGGTCCCGCCCACCCCCAGGCCTGTCAGAACGCAAAGTGCCCTACAGAAACCTTGAGCACACATGGAGAAGCAATACAGGGCAGAGGTCCCACCCATCCCCAGGCCATTCAGAGAGGAGAGTACCCTACTGAAACCTTGAGCACACATGGAGTACCAATACAGGGCAGAGGTCCCAACCACCCCCAAGCCATTCAGAGAGAAGAGTACCCAACTGAAACCTTGAGCACACATGGAGTACCAATGCAGGGCAGAGGTCCCACCCACCCCCAGGTCATTCAGAGAGCAAAGTACCCTACAGAAACCTTGAGTACACGTGGAGTACCAATACAGGGCAGAGGTCCCACCCACCCCCAGGCCATTCAGAGAGCAAAGCAAGCCACAGGTGGCAGCAGCAGCATCCAAGCAATGCCAAAACAGAGCAAAGGGTCCCGTCCACCACCCAAGCGGTTCAAAGAGTAGAGCAGCCACAGACATTGGATGCATGTGCACGAGTGGTGGCAATGTAAGGAGGAGGTTCCACCCATAGCCAAGGCCATTTAGAGAGCAGAGAAAGCCATAGACCAATTGTTCTCAAAGTATGAGCTAAAGGGGGCCTCAAATGCGGCCCCTGATATCAAAGGGCCACACATAATGTTCAATATATGTAATGCTTAAAATGGACTGTCAGACACTGCAGACCTAACAGAGGAAACGAGGGTCAGAGAGTGGAGGACAGGATACAATGTTGGTGGGGAGATGCTGCAGGAGGCAATATAAAACTGGAAACGTTACATGAGGTTGGTAGAAATTATACTGTATTACCCTAATCAATGTTCTTGCTACAGACGGCTGAGGTCCGAGGGCATCATATACCAAAAGGGCCTTAAGTTGGGCACCAGGGCCGTAGACAATGCAACACTGCAGGGGGTAGGATGAGCTACCATCGGCAACAAGAGGAAGTCACTGGTAGGATCGACTGGTGTTTTCTTATAAATTCATCGTATTTAAAAAAAAAAAAAACACATAAAAAAGGCACAATAATGTTATACACAGTAATTGCCGAGCATAAAATTGTTCTTTTTTTCTTTTTACCGATCCTTTAAGTTCTAGTCAATGGCAGGTCCGAGGGCATCGTATACCAAAGGGCCTTAAGTTGGGCACCAGGGCCGTAGACAATGCAATGCTGCAGGGGGTAGGATGAGCTACCATCGGCAACAAGAGGAAGTCACTGGTAGGATCGACTGGTGTTTTCTTATAAATTCATTGCATCGTACTTCCAAAAAAAAAACATAAAAAAGGCACAATAATGTTATAGATTAATTGCCGAGCCTAGAATTGTTCTTTTTTTCTTTCGCTTACCGATCCTTTAAGTTCTAGTCAATGGCAGGCTCCATAACGAGGAGGGTGTCAGGGATGATTACGCGGAAATAGAAATTGTTTCGGTGACAGTTTTTTGAGGAATTACACAGATTCTTGACCTCAACCCCCCCATGGACAGTGTTATGAATTGTGATGATAAAAGTATGTGTATTCTGCCATGGCATGTCATTCTCTAAACTGCGCTGATCCCAGAGGAGCCTTAAATCCAATCACTGTTTACCCAAAAAAAAAAAAACGATCTTATCCCCCTGCAGAATGTACACCACGTAGGATTTGCTGCATTCCTGTCCCGAGTCCTCTTGGAAAAATCTATAACTTTTACGAGACCCGCTTCATCTAAAGCCGTTTTTAATCGCTCACATCCTAAAAACGCCATTCAAGCAGCCGCGACCTCGAAGACTTTTTTTGTTTTTTTCAAAAGGGACAAAGAATGTGACATGTCACTGCAACCCAGTAATTTAATAACGCTCCGGCTGCAAGCCAGGCGCTGCGACAGCTGTTAAAGGAGAACTTGCTTACTGGGCACTTAAACCCCCCTCCTGCCCAGACCAATTTTCAGCTTTCGGCACTGACGCACTTTGAATGACAATTGCGCGGTCATACAACACTGTACCCAAATTCAATTTTTATCATTTTTTTCCCACAAAAAGAGCTTTCTTTTGGTGGTATTTAATCACAGCTGGGGTTTTTATTTTTTGCTAAAACAAACAAAAAAAGATGGAACATTTTGAAAAAATAAAATAAAATCATGTTTAATAGTTTGTTATAAAATTTAGCAAACAGGTAATTTTTCTGCTTCATTGATATGCGCTGATGAGGCGGCACTGGTGGGCACAGATAGGCCACACTGGTAGGCACAGATAGGCCACACTGGTAGGCACAGATAGGCCACACTGGTAGGCACAGATAGGCCACACTGGTAGGCACAGATAGGCCACACTGGTAGGCACAGATAGGCCACACTGGTAGGCACAGATAGGCCACACTGGTAGGCACAGATAGGCCACACTGGTAGGCACAGATAGGATGGCACTGATGGGTGGCACTGATGGGTGGCACAGATAGGATGGCACTGATGGGTGGCACAGATGGGCACTGATAGATGGCACTGGTAGGTGACACTGATGTGCAGCACTGTTCAGGTACTTATTGTGGGCACTGACAGGTGGAGCTGGTGGGAACTGGTAGGCGGCACTTGTAGGGGGCACATCGCAGTGATCGGGACTAATGTCCCGATCACTGCCGCCGGTGACCGGCTTTTTTTTTGCTGTCAGCGCGAGGAGGTAAAATAGCCGATTACCGGCTCGGTTGATATCACATGATCAGCTGTCATTGGCTGACAGCTGATCACATGGTAAGGGGTCGGGATCGACCCCTTACTCGGATCCAGCAAGTCTCACAGACTCTCACAGCTGATCACAGAACGCTGCGCGCGCCCTTCAGGGGGTGCGGCGGCCGCTCGTGAACGGGACGCCGTCATACGACATCGTCCCGGCAATATAGATCCGCGCTGTAGCCGTCATTCGGCTATAGCGCGGATCTCAGGAGGTTAAACAATTATAGAACAAATATAAGAGCGGTACAAGACGTTTTTGTAATGGGATTTTTAACATCACCTTTCCATTTTGATCAGCGGGCCAGCTAAAGATTTTCCAAGACTAGAAAAAAAAATTCCAATTTACTTTATTCTTCATTGCAGTTGTGGCAATTGTACATGCTTTATGTTGGACACAGTGATGACATCACTGGGTTTGTGCCTCTCTATGCAATGCAGGCAGATTACGGTTGGTGGGAGGGGCCGGCAGATTACCGTCGGTGGGAGGGGCCGGCAGATTACAGTTGGTGGGAGGGGCCAGTAGATTACAGTTGGTGGGAGGGGCCAGTAGATTACAGTTGGTGGGAGGGGCCAATAGATTACAGTTGGTGGGAGGGGCCAATAGATTACAGTTGGTGGGAGGGGCCAATAGATTACAGTTGGTGGGAGGGGCCAATAGATTACAGTTGGTGGGAGGGGCCAGTAGATTACAGTTGGTGGGAGGGGCCAGTAGATTACAGTTGGTGGGAGGGGCCAATAGATTACAGTTGGTGGGAGGGGCCAATAGATTACAGTTGGTGGGAGGGGCCAGTAGATTACAGTTGGTGGGAGGGGCCAGTAGATTACAGTTGGTGGGAGGGGCCAGTAGATTACAGTTGGTGGGAGGGGCCAGCACGGTGCTGTACATAGCTTCCAGGGAACATCAACCTTTTTTTCAGTACTCTTCTCAAAAGCCCTCAGTCTGGATGCAAGCAGTGGGTGGGCTCTTGGGAGGAGTTATACAAATATTAAAAAGTCTTGATGGGTGGGCATCAGTCTGGAGGAATAGGTTGTATTAGGTAACGCCCACATTCGATGCGGAGTCTGCATGATTGAAAGAACAGAAATCCAATGAATAAAAGGGGGGGGGGACCAGGGACAGTCAGGCTGGGGAGAAAGCAGCTAGATGATCCTGGAGCTCCTCCAGCCAGAAAATGAGGCGGGGGTGTAACGACATATTCGGAGACCCATCGCAGTTTGCTACGGAAGTGACGTTCCGTGGCCGCCATCTTGCTACACCCCACACTCGTCCACAGTAAGGATACACCTAGAAGGGGGAAGGCGGACATGTTGTTACACCCACCGGAGTTTTGCTTTTTTAAACGTATTTATAACAGTAAAGTCAGTTTATATAGTGAAATACAGGACTTAGAACTCCGTCGGACTACTTAGATCTTGAATTTTAAAAGCAGCGGCAACCCTGATCATCTCACAGGTTTCCTAATCTTACAGAAGTTCGCTGCTTTTAAAATTCAACATCTAAACAGTCAGACGAAGTTCTAAGTCCTGTATTTCACTATAGAAACTCACTTTACTGTTATAAATACGTGTAATATGCAAAACTACGGTGGGTGTAACAAGATGTCTGCTTTCCCCCTTCTTAGTGTATCCTTACTGTGGACGAGTGTGGGGTGTAGCAAGATGGCGGCGACGGAATATGTCATTACACCGGCTCTATCTGGCTTGCTGCAGCTTCTAATACAAATTGTGAGAAGCTCACAGTGTGCAGTGAAATCAGAGTAAGCCATTGCAGTCCAGGAGAGGAGCCGGAACAACTGGGCAAGACTGAAGAGAAGGCTGGGAGGTCAGCTTTAAATCCCTCCATACAAATGCTCACTGGCTACAAAGGAAGTTCCTTCACTGGTAGGGTACCTAAAGGCCCAACTCCGAGTGCCCCCCCCACACACACCCACACACACACACACGGGACACACACACACACGGGACCCCCTTGAGGACCCCCGTCAGCAGTATAAAAGAAAGAAAAAAAATGTGAATAAGGAAACGGAGTAGAAAAGCAAAGCAATGGAAAAAAAAAAAAAACTCCGATAGTTTTTTATGAGTCAGAAAGCCGGCATGTTTAAGAAATTAGGGCACCGAGCACACAGAAATCTCTCAGAAATCGCTAATAAACAGGATTGCTGGAAGAGCGGCTGGAGGTTCTGACTTCATCCTATTCCTGCACTTGTCAGGCTAGAAAACACTTGGCACGAGGAGATGCCAAGACCCCGGGGGCTGCACCTTGCCAAAAAAAGAGAGATTATCTATCACCAGTACAAGGGTCCACCCAGCATTGGGTCACGCTATTCTCAAAACAACGTGGGCAGAGCTGATCCTTTAAGGCAGGGGGTCTCAAACTGGAGGCCCCTCCAGCTGTTGTGAAACTACAAGTCCCATCATGCCTCTGCCTGTGGGAGTCAGGCTTGTAACGGTCAGCCTTGCAATGCCTCATGGGACTTGTAGTTTTGCAACAGCTGGAGGTCCACTAGTTTGAGACCCCTGCTTTAAGGGTTCCATGTTCTTCTACTTGTGACGTGTGCATTCCTCTACCCCTGGTAAAACTATCCTGTATCCTTCCAACTCCTCCTTTTTTTTTTTATATTGGATGGTTGCCATCAGTGATGGTGAACCTTGGCACCCCAGATGTTTTGGAACTACATTTCCCATGATGCTCAGCTACACTGCAGAGCGCATGAGCATCATGGGAAATGTAGTTCCAAAACATCTGGGGTGCCGAGGTTCACCATCACTGGTTGCCACGATTGATCTGTACACCAGTCTCCGTCTATTTAGAACGGTAGTAAGCTGCCACAAACATATAAAAAAAAAAAATAAAAAATCAAGCCCCCTTAAGTCATAATGTACTAATATGCACTGCATACTACCACATTATGACAGACTTACCTGCATAGGGAGTCCTCAAGAACTGCGTTATGACAGCTCCCGATGCCTCCATCTTCACCCTTCCTTCCTGAACACGCGCTGTATGAACGGGCCGCGATGACGTCACTCCCACGTGCCACGGCACGGAGCTCTGAAGGTACTGAATGGGTATGCCATCCCTTCAGAGTGCATGCGCCGGTGACGTCACTGGCTGCATCCCGTGTCATCTCCTAAACATTGCAAGCTTAGGAGATATTCACCTACAGGTAAGCCTTCCGCTTTAACCACTTCCAGACCACTGCACGTCAATATACGTCCTAACTTTGAAGGGAGGAATATCGTTATGGCAGCAGCTAGCTGCCATAACCCTAGTATCCTTCAGCCAGCGGTCTGGGTTTCCAATAATAGTGGTCTCTGCGGCGGAATCGCCGCAAGATCACACTTAAAATAGGCGGCGGGAGAGGCCCCTCCCGCAACGCTACGGTGCCCTCCGCCGCTTACCGGAGCCGTCGACAGCAGCGGAGGTGATCAGATGCCTTGTGTGACATGGAGACGAGTGAGGGGAAGATGGCCCCCATCCGTCTCCATATCACTGCAGGGTGGAAGCGACGTCAAAATGTCACTTACACCCATAGCTCTTAAAGGGCCTTTTTCTTTTTTTAAATGACAATTTTTTTTACTTTTATTGCATTTTAGTGTAAATATGAGATGTGAGGTCTTTTTGACCCCCAGATCTCATATTTAAGAGGTCCTGTCATGGGTTTTTTTAATTCAAGGGATGTTTACATTCCTTGTAATAGGACTAAAAGTGATCATTTTTTTTTAACAAAGAGCAGTGTAAAAATAATAAAAAAAAGGTAAAATAAATAAGAAGCCCTGTCCTGCCGAGCTTGCGTGCAGAAGCGAACGTGAGTAGCGCCCGCATATGAAAACTGTGTTCAAACCACACATGTGAGGTATCGCCGCAATCTGTAGAGCGAGAGCAATAATTCTAGCCCTAGACCTGCTCTGTAACTCAAAACATGCAAACTTTTTTTTAAACGTCACCTATGCAGATTTTTAAGTGTAAAAGTTTGTCGCCATTCCACAAGCGGGGTGCAATTTTGAAGCGTGACATGTTGGGTATCAATTTACTCGACGTAGCGTTATCTTTCACAATAAAAAATTGGGCTTTACCGTTTTATTTTTTTATTCAAAAAATTATTTTTTTCCAAAAAAAGTGCGTTTGTAAGACCTCTACGCAAATACGGTGTGACAAAGTATTGCAACGACCGCCATTTTATTCTCTAGGGTGTTAGGAAAAAAAACGTATAATGTTTGGGGGTTCTAAGTAATTTTCTAGCAAAAGAAGTTTTTAACTTGTAAACAACAAATCTCAAAAAGAGGCTCGGCCCTTAAGTGGTTAAAGTATTTTCTACAACGCTCCTCAAATTGGTCACAATGGTGCAATCTACACAAGCGGCATATAACCCGCGTGGCCAATGGTTTATGGAGACCTCACCATCACAGCTATGTGAGCCATTAATATGGAGTCCAATACCCTTTGTGGCTATAAGAGCCTCCAGTTTTCTGGGAAGGCTTTCCACAAGATTTCGGAGGGTGTGTGTGGAAATGTATATTTGTATATATGTACATTTGTGAGGTCAGGTACTAATGGATGGGAATAAGCATTCCAATTCATCCTAAGGTGTTCAGTAGGGTTGAGGTCAGGGTTCCCTGCAGGAGGCTCAAGCTCATCAAAATCATGTCTTTATGGCGCTGGCTTTGTGCACGGGGGCACCGTCATTTTGGAACCAAAAAATGCCATCATAAGGTTGGAAGAGCACAATTATCTTTGTACCATGTAGTATTAATAGTATCACTGGAAACACCTGAACAAATTAGAGGGGTGCCGACATACTTTTGGAGACCTCGCCCCTTGTGACGTCACGGACCCATAATGCCCGGGGCACTGACATCACAGGGTAGGGTCCCCGGGTCACCTCACTGCTTGGCCACCCCCCATAGCTATATAGGAGCTCCCAGAACTACATGTCCGGAGAGGAGCATTTTTTTTTTTTTTTAATCGGGGAGATGGCGGCCATCGTGATTGATGTATCTACATTGGGGGACATTATTCATTTTTAACCACTTCAGCCCCGGACCAATTGGCAGCCAAAGGACCAGGCCCCTTTTTGCGATTCGGCACTGCGTCGCTTTAACTGACAATTGCGCGGTCGTGCGACGTGGCTCCCAAACAAAATTGGCGTCCTTTTTTTTCCCCACAAATAGAGATTTCTTTTGGTGGTATTTGATCGCCCCTGCGGTTTTTATTTTTTGCTCTATAAACAAAAATAGAGCAAAAATTTTGAAAAAAATTCATCATTTTTTACTATAATAAATATCCTCAAAAAATATATAAAAAAACATTTTTTTTTCCTCAGTTTAGGCCGATACGTATTCTTCGACATATTTTTGGTAAAAAAAAAAAAAAATTGCAATTAGCAATTATTGATTGGTTTGCGCAAAAGTTATAGCGTTTACAAAATAGGGGATAGTTTTATAGCATTTTTATTAATATTTTTTTTTTTTACTAGTAATGGCGGCGATCAGCGATTTTTATTGTGACTGCGACATTATGGCGGACACATCGGACATTTTTGACAAATTTTTGGGACATTTGTCATTTATACAGAAATCAGTGCTATTTAAATAGCACTGATTCCTATGTAAATGACAGTGGCAGTGAAGGAGTTAACCACTAGGGGGCGGGGAGGAGTTAGTGTGACGTGTTGTGTGTTTTTTTTACAGTAGGGGGCGTGGCTGACGTCTGACGTCACTGATCGGCTGTTCCCGATGACAGGGAACAGCAGATCAATGACAGACAGAGTAGGAAGTGCGGGGAGAGGTTTGTTTACACAGACCTCTCCCCGTTCTTCAGCTCTGTGACCCGATCGCGGGACACCAGCGGCGATCGGGTCCGCTGGTCCCGCGGCCGTGGTCACGGAGCTCCCGACCGGGTCGCGAGCGCGCGACCCCACGGCTAGGCAATTAAAGGGGACGTATATATACGTGCCTTTGCCTAGCCGTGCCATTCTGTAGACATATATCTACAGTGGCCGGTCGGGAAGCGGTTAATAAAGGACTTGTCAAAAACTGCCTCAAGTTTTTTGTTACACTACACGTTTTTTTGGGGGGTGAATGGGTAGGAGTACTATGTACCCCATACTTACATAGGAGTGGGGTTGGATCTGGGGGCTTCCAGATTCAGCTAAGCCCCCTGCCTGCAGACCTCCCACAACCACAGCACTAGGTTGTGGGGAAGAGACTCTTGTTCCCATTAACATGGGGACAAGGTGCTTCGGGGTGGGGGGTGTAGAGCTCCTCCTGCCCCAAAGCCAACCCCCCCCCACGTTGAGGACATATGGCCTGGTATTGTTTAGGAGGGGGGGGGGGGCTTGCTTCTTTCCCATGCTCGGATAAGGGTCTGGTATAGATTTGAGGGGGGGACCCACGCCTTTTTTTTTTTTTTTTTTTTAATACAGTCGTATGTCACAAGTCGGATCATTTAAGATGCTGGTCAACTTTAGAGGCCCCTTCCATTAAATTATTTGGGTTAAAATTGGACCAAATTAGCGCAGGAACCTATTCTAAAGTCGGACCAGACGGCTCTCATAGGGAAACATTGATTTTTACATGTCATGCGACGTGCTCTCAAAGTCGGGACGTATGGAGCACCAGTGTGAACCGGCCCAAAACGTGATGACATTTTGGAGATTTGATTCCCAGTGAAGTGACATGTCCCGCAATGTTTCTTAGACTTGTATTGTAGGAATCAATAGTCTTGATCACTCCTGGAAGAAGCTAGTGAATAAATGGCAGAATTCCGTATATCGAGACACGCACATTCCCGAGGATCACTCCCCGACTAATAACTTTCACATATTCCTCCCCAGATTGTACTTAAGACATCCCTCTGCCTCATGAAATGTGCGCTGAATAAACAAAACATAATTATTGTTGGGGGGGGAATGCCGCCTCAGGCAGAAGAATTTGAGGGCTTATTGGAAACAGGTTTCATCTTTTTAAATGTGCTATTTACCGAGAACATTAGAAAAGTCTAAAGAGCAGAATTCTGAGTGTAACTAATGATTAAATCTGACCTCCAGGCTTCCCTTCGGTCTTGCACTGTTGTACCGGTGTCCTGTCGGATTGTGTCCCCCATCACATACGGTCCGCTGTGTACAGAACAGGAACGGCGCCTGCGCCGTGAGTCCAGGTTCAAGCCCCACCATCCATGGGCGTCCGCAGGTAGGGGGCAAGGGGGGTCAAGTGCCCCCCCCCCCCCTGGAATCAGGGATCGGATCTTAAATTCAGCACAGTTGTGTCTCGATCGAGGTGCCGCACCCGGGTGCCACCCACCAGTGGGGTGACACCATTAAGGTGCTGTCAAGTGTAGTGTGACTTTGGGCTCTTTTCCCTGCTCAGTCCAGCAGAGAACTTGGCGGTGCTGTGACGGAAGAATGGCGAGCTGCGGGCTATCAGAGGTTTCCCCCGCTCGCCCCACCCATTCTTCTGTCAGGGAGAAGAGACGGCGGCTCTCACCAGGTTCCCCACCCAGCTTCCTGCCCTGCTCCGTTCCTTCCCTATTGGCCATAACTGAGGGCCAATCAAAGGCGACTAGGAGAGGCAAGCTTCCTGGGACAGGTAGTCCCAAAAGATTGGCGGCTCCATTTTCCACAGGGAGGAGGCTACAGCTCGATCAAGAGAGAGATTGAGAGACTGCAGCCTGGAAAGAAGCTGAGGGAGAGAGAGTGCTACAGGACGAGGAGTGTGCTGGGCGGAAGCCAGAGAGAGAGCCTGCCAGGGCCACAAAAGAGAGTCATGCTGTCCAGCACCACCAGAGAGAGAGCCACACTGGCCAGCACCACCAGAGAGAGAAAGACTGAGCCACTACCAGGGTACAGACATGCTACACTACTGACCAGTGTCGCCCCCGGGGAACCCAGAGTGAACGATCGTCCAGCCGGAGTGATCACTGCTGTAGTTTCGCTGAGTCTGGTAAGAGAGCCTGTTGGCCATTACCCATTACTTATCCTAGGGACTGTAACACGTCTGCACTCTGTGACTCTGACCTTAATAATAATAATGTGATAATGACATTGTCGAAAAGGGGCGGTGCATGGGTGACCCTAAAATTATGCCCCCCCCTGAAAAAAGGTTCTGCGGACGCCCATGCCACCATCCAAGTGGACATAGAGTCAGAATAAAAAAAAGAGCCGAGCGCAGCGAGGCCGTGCCCGAAGCGTGGCGAGCGAAGCGAGCCCGCGAGGGGCCCTCTAAATTTGTGTACCCCTATGCCCACTTGCATGGTGGGGCTTGCACCTCGACTCACGGTGCAGGCGCCGTTCATCTTCTGAAAATTTCCGAAGGCCTCTGTCCTCCCTACTGCGCAAGCGATGCACCTGCGCAGTACACCCCGGACACTATACGATAGCCGGACACATTTTGACAGAACACCGGCAGCTCTCCTAGACTAAAACTTACTCCGATTTCACTGCACACTGCGCAGCTTCTCACAATGTGCATTAGAAGCTGCGGCATATTGAATCCAAAGGCTCCATACTGTTCTATGAGTTCTTTTTTTAATAATTTCTCACAATGTGCATTAGAAGCTGCAGCATAAAGCCTTCGTGTAGCTCCTACTTGATAAAAGCAACCCTTCCTCACTATATCCCAAATTAAAGACCTGGTTTTGGCTTGAGTTCAACCTCCAGGAACAATCGTCCCCCAATGCATAGTTACTTTTAGACAATCTGTGCAGATTATGCGGTCGTCTTGTTATCCGAAGGGCCCCACAGATATGTCAGCCATTACTTGGGAATGAAATGTACTCGGGGTAATTAATGAGAAGCATGATGAACTTTCACTTTCAGCCTGTGAACCCCTGACCACAACGAGCACAGCTCATGTCTTTGACTTCAGGATGTTTTATTGCAGCACAGACATCGGATTCAGTTAAAACCAGATAGGACCAAGCAGCTAACATGCCATATCGTTGGTAAATATTGATTTAAAAGATAAGCTACATATGATCTTGTTGGCTTTGTTATTCTTTGAAAATCCAATACGGTAAAATAGCTCAGAAGAGGTTTCCTTCCTAATAAAAAGTTGGCTAGGTAATGTGGAAATCCAACGAAACTGCATCACTGGACACATGGGCTTCCATACAATCCTACCATTTTTTCCAGCTGGTTCTCCAAGTGACTGTAGCGATTCCTTTCAGTCACTGGTCGAGGGGATAGGGTGCTATGCTGTTCCTTCAGTCAATATTAGACCTCTAGAGCTTGGTTGCACAACACCTATTGCTTCCTGTACTCCTTTTCTGTTTCTCCTTGGAATGGTAATAAAATGTTGGCCAGGCAATGTGGAAATCCAATGAAACTCCATCGCTGGACACATGGGCTTCCATACTATCCTATCATTCGGCCAGCTGGTTCTCCAGTGACTGTAAGGATACTTTTCAGTCAGTGTAGAGGGAATGGATGCTGTACTGTTCCATCAGTCAATGTTAGACCTCTAGAGCTTGGTTGGACAACACCTACTGCTTCCTGTCCTCCTTTTCCGTTTCTCCTTGGAATGGTAGTTGGAGTGGTAATAAAATGTTGGCCAGGCAACGTAGAAATCCAATGAAACTCCATCGTTAGACACATGGGCTTCCAAACTATCCTACTATTCTGCCAGGTATATCTCCAGGGAGTGTAGGGATTCTTTTTGGGATGGATGCTGTTCCTTCAGTCAATATTCAACCTCTAAAGCCAAGTTTGGACAATACCTATTGCTTCCTGTCTTCCTTTTCGGTTTCTCCTCGGAATGATAGTTGAAACTGTAATAAAATGTTGGCCATGCAGCGTGGAAATCCAATGAAACTCCATTGATGGACACATGGGCCTTCCATACTATCCTACTATTCTGCCAGGTATATCTCCAGTGATTGTAGAGATTATTTTTGGGATGGATGCTGTTTCCTTCAGTCAATATTTGACCTCTAGATCCAAGTTTGGACAACACCTATTGCTTCCTGTCTTCCTTTTTGGTTTCTCCTCGGAATGATAGTTGGAATTGTAATAAAAAATGTTGGCCATGCAGCATGGAAATCCAATGAAACTCCATTGATGGACACATGGGCTTCCATACTACCCTACTATTCTGCCAGTTGTATTTCCAGGGATTGTAGGGATTCTTTTTGGGATGGATGCTGATCCTTCATTCAATATTCGACCTTTTAGAGCCCGGTTTGGACAACACCTATTGCTTCCTGTCTTCCTTTTTGGTTTCTCCTCGGAATGATAGTTGAAATTGTAATAAAATTTTGGCCATGCAACGTGGAAATCCAATGAAACTCCATCGTTAGACACATGGGCTTCCATACTTTTCTCCCAGATGGTTCTCCAGCCGAGCAGTTAACAATGAAACTCCATCGCTGAACATATTTGTTTCCATTCTATCCTACCATTCTATCAGGTGGTTCTGCAATGATTGTAGGAATACTTTCCGGTCAGTGTGGACAGGATGGATGCTGTACTGTTTCCTAGTCAAATATTAGACCCTTAGAGCCTAATTGGACGACACCTACTGCTTCCCGTTTCTCCTTGGAATGGTAGTTGAAATGGTAATAAAATTTTGGCCAGGCAATGTGGAAATCCAATGAAAAAGCCATCGCTGGACACGTGTTTACATACTATCCTACCATTCTGGCAGCTGGTTCTCCAGTGATCGTAGGGATACTTTTCTATCAGTGTGAACGGGATGGATGCTGTACTGTTCCTTCAGTCGAATGTTGGACCCTTAGAGCCTTGTTGGACAACACGTTTTACTTCCTGTAGACAGGGTGCAGATACTCCGCTACAGGCACAAATCCCTAAGAACACAACTGGTGCCCTATAGGCATTGGGCACTCACAGTTTCTGCAAAAGCTCAGAGAAAGGAAGTGGGGGGGGGGGGGCTTGCTCACCATAGTAAATGCCTCAAATCAATTTATTAGTCCATCCAGCAAGCAGACCAACCCATGTACACCCCATTTCACTTGGTTGGGTGCTTACTCATAAGGTCTATGAGTAAGCCCCTAAAAGTGAAAAGCGTTAGGGTGTTTGTACATGGGATGGAGCAGTCTGCTTGGATTAATAAATTGATTTGAGGTGTTTAATTTAGTGAGCGGTTCCCATTATGGCTTTCTGTACTCCTCGGTTTCTCCTTGGAATGGTAGTTGGGTTATTGTCCTTAACCCCTTTGTAGCTATATAGCCTAAGGGTTTTTGAGTTTTCTTATCATGTTAGTTTGATGGTTTGGATCCCCCCCAGGACATCTTTCGCACCCTTTCCTTTCTCTGTGGTATTGCCCAATTCCATTTTATGGGTTCACACATCTTTCATGTATTCAAGTATTGACCTACTCTACATTATCCAACTACATTGTATTTTTTGGTCGAACATGCAATTAGTACCCTCGATTTTTCTTGCATGTCCTTTCAAAAAAAAATAAAACGCGCGCTGAACTAAGAAAACATTGGCCAGGCAGCGGCTGTTTAAAGTAGTGTACACGCGGTCAGAAAATCGCATGATTCTTCCTTGGACGACAGTTTTCGTACGATATTTGGATCGTGTGTACTGGCCATTAGGAAGGTTTCCTACAAAGTTTCAGCTTCAAAAAAGAAAGGAAAGTTTCTGGTGGAGCGATAGGTTTCCTTTTCCTTTGCACTGGGGCCGATTTACTAAAACTGGAGAGTGCAAAATCTGGTGCAGCTCTGCAAAGAAACCAATCAACTTACGGGTTGTATTGTCAAAGATTATTTGAACAAACAGAACTTAGAAGCTGATTGGCTACCATGCACAGCTGCACCAGATTTTGGACATCAACCCTATTGTAGTTTTGCACATAAATTCTGCCAGGTAGGGGCGCTATCCCATTGAAATACATGGAAGAATTCAGCCTATGAAAACACTAGAGAGTGAAAGCTACGATTCCCACTGATATAAAAAAAAAAATGACCGTTTAAAGATTTCACAGAAATTGAAAGGTTGATATCTAATAAGGTATATTAAAATATAAAGTCCATAAATTCCATCATGCCTGGACACGTGCCATGGCCTGGGAAAACAGCGTTGTAATAAATCTGGACGCTAAACAAAACCAAAATCGCCTTGTTTTCCCTTCCAAATTAAGTGTTAGATATTGCAATATGATGTCATGGCATGCCGAGAATGCAGAGCTTTATTAAACCTGGAGCGGAGCGCAGAGGGTGTAAAACGAACGCAAATTTCACACGTGTTCTTTGGCACAAACAAAAAACACACCAGGTATTACTTAAACTCACCCGAGACATCAAATATGTTTTATTATTCACAACAGGGGCCCCAAGAGACACAGACTGCCATTGTTCAGGGACCGTAGTGATCAGTTGGTAGTTTTTGGTATCGGCACTCCAGCAAAAGGGGGAGGGGGTTTTTTTTAAGCTTCCTTTGGTTTTACCACCAAGAACCTGAAAAGACAAAGCAAAACAGGAGGGGCAAGTGTAACAAATGAGTTACCCTTCATTCACCTAACCTACTGCAAAATCTTGGCTCTCTTTGCTGTTCACCTGCTGAACACACATTTCTGGTCCCTGCACTCCAAATTGAAGTGGTCATCAAAAGGTTCAATCTGACCTCCAGACTTCCCTTGAGCTCACATTGATGCGATTTGACTGGTCTTGGCTTCAAGCAATTGCCCAAGACAAGCAACGGCAAGAGGAATGCAGAAGTGGGCACACATTGTTGGCTACAGTAGCAGCAAGGAGACAGCTTGATAACTGCCATTGTGGTCTTGGCTTCAAGCAATTGCCCAAGACAATCAACGGCAAGAGGAATGCAGAAGTGGGCACAGATTAGCTAGCAAGGAGACAGATTAATAACTGCCACTGGTCTTGGCTTCAAGCAATTGCCCAAGACAATCAAGGGATGGGGGAATGCAGAAGAAGTGGGCACAGAATAGCTAGCAAGGAGACAGCTTGATAAACTGCCACTGGTCTTGGCTTCAAGTAATTGGCCAAGACAATCAACGGCAAGAGGAATACAGAAGCGGGCACAGATTAGCTAGCAAGGAGACAGCTTGATAACTGCCACTGGTCTTGGCTTCAAGTACCGGTAATTGGCCAAGACAAGCAATGGCAAGAGGAATGCAGAAGTGGGCACACATTGTTAGCTACAGTAGCAGCAAGGAGACAGCTTGATAACTGCCATATTGTGGTCTTGGCTTCAAGCAATTGCCCAAGACAAGCAACGGCAAGAGGAATGCAGAAGCGGGCACAGATTAGCTAGCAAGGAGACAGCTTAATAACTGCCACTGGTCTTGGCTTCAAGTAATTGGCCAAGACAAGCAATGGCAAGAGGAATGCAGAAGTGGGCACACATAGTTAGCTACAGTAGCAGCAAGGAGATAGCTTGATAACTGCCATTGGTCTTGGCTTCAAGCAATTGCCCAGGACAAGCAACAGCAAGAGGAATGCAGAAGTAGGCACACATCATTAGCTTGCAAGGAGATAGCTTGATAACTGCCATTGGTCTTGGCTTCAAGTAATTGCCCAAGACAAGTAATGGCAAGAGGAATGCAGAAGTGGGCACACATTGTTAGCTACAGTAGCAAGGAGACAGCTTTATAACTGCCATTAAGGTCTTGGCTTCAAGCAATTGCCCAAGACAAGCAACAGCAAGAGGAATGCAGAAGAAGTGGGCACAGATTAGCTAGCAAGGAGACAGTTTGATAACTGCCACTGGTCTTGGCTTCAAGCGATTACCAAGGACAAGCAACGGCAAGAGGAATGCAGAAGTGGGCACACATCATTAGTTTGCAAGGAGATAGCTTGATAACTGCCACTGGTCTTGGCTTCAAGCGATTGCCAAGGACAAGCAACGGCAAGAGGAATGCAGAAGTGGGCACACATTGTTAGCTACAGTAGCAAGGAGACAGCTTGATAACTGCCACTGGTCTTGCCCAAGACAAGCAACGGCAAGAGGACTGTGTAGACAGGCGCACGTTGTCATCCTCCCATTCCTCTGCATTCTTCTTGCCGCTGCTTGTCTTGAGCAAGAGTGGAAACAAGCACTAGTGATCAAGCAGCAGTCTCCTTGCTAGCTACGTTGTCCTTTCAGCCTCTAATCTAGGTTTACTAAGACTATGGGAACATAGAACCAAGTTTTTACATGTACTTTGTCCCCTGTGGAGAACAATCGTAAAAAAAAAAAGTAAAAAAAAAAAAAAAAAAAAAAAGGGAGTATTCTTTTTAGGAAAATGTAGATATTTGAACGCCCATCGCCTGGTCACAGGTTCACTTTAAGTTTAGCCAACCTTCAGTTTACTGATCCCATTATTCTCCATTAATCTCAATCATCATAAACCGGTCTACTTAACATAAACGATGCAGAAGAAGCCAGTTCTGGGAATGGCCCTGCCAGACATATGCTGCCCATTTACGGCGAGCCGACCGCAAAAAGTTACAACGTGTCCTATATTCACGGGTCTGCGCTTCCATAAAAAAAAAAAAAAAACGCAGGATGTTCGTGCTTCGCATTTCTTGTGCGACATAACGCACGGTACAGAAAAAAAACATGGAATTCTGCTTCATAATGGCTGGAATGTGGCACGTCTGGGTGAGTGGCGGCGCAGTCATCGAAGGACTGGAAGTGGCGATAATTCTTCTGATGCCTGAGGAGTGACTCAGCCCCCCTTCCTCACCGTGACATCGACTTCTTAAGAAAGAGATCGTTAATTAAGCATTGCGTTATCAGAAAGTTCATTAAAAGCATCGTATACATTTCCTCCGAGAATTCTGAGAAAGCAACTTAACCACTTGCTTACTGGGGACTTAAACCCCCCTCCTGACCAGAACAATTTTCAGCTTTTAGTACAAAAATTGCTGAACCATTCTAGGGAACGTAGTTCCCATAAAGTGTTGCCAACATCCCAGAAAGTAGATATTTTTTATGTATGTGAAATCTCCAAGGAGAAACACCAGTACCCCCCGGTACAGACGGGACTTTTCAGGCGAACAGGGAAAAAATATATATTTATTTATAGATAGAAATGGGTGTCTACCACCCGATTAGCTAGAGAAAAAGGGGGAAATAAGGACTGCAATGACCACTCTACCGCCTCCATCCCTGGAGTACACGAAAAGAAAGATAAATCGCCCTGGGACTTTAAATGAGGTGGGAGAGAGTAGGCACACGTTCACGAAAAAAGATGTAGAAATATCAATTTATTAAATACATAATGCTGTATAATCGTTGGGAACAACAATGAATGTGCGTTACCCGGCATAATAGCCAAATTAACAGCAAAGGTAAAAACAAAAATCAACTCACTACATTCCATTTGCATCCATAGAGTGATAAATTTCATCATAAAATAGCTGAATCAGTTAATAAATATACAACGTCATATGAGGTAGCAAGTTGTACATGCATAAATAAAACAATATATGAACCAAAATTACACACAACAATGAAAAAATCAGCAATATAAACATACATGGAGCATTGGTAATGCCCCAACGAGGAATACCCAGCAGTATGAATATAAAAAGCATCGATGGTTCCCTACGCGTTTCGCAAGTCTTGGCTCGCTCTTCAGGGGCGGATGCATATTTTGTTCTATCTGGAACAAAGAAATAAAATTGGGAAAATATATATTGATGTGGTGAGGGCAAGGGGAGGATAATGATTGGGAAGGGAGGTCAGTAAAAAAGAGAGGTCTCTTTTTTACTGACCTCCCTTCCCAATCATTATCCTCCCTTTGCCCTCACCACATCAATATATATTTTCCCAATTTTATTTCTTTGTTCCAGATAGAACAAAATATGCATCCGCCCCTGAAGAGCGAGCCAAGACTCGCAAAACGCGTAGGGAACCATCGATGCTTTTTATATTCATACTGCTGGGTATTCCTTGTTGGGGCATTACCAATGCTCCATGTATGTTTATATTGCTGATTTTTTCATTGTTGTGTGTAATTTTGGTTCATATATTGTTTCATTTATGCAATGTACAACTTGCTACCTCATATGATGTTGTATATATATTAACTGATTCAGCTATTTCATGATGAAATTTATCACTCTATGGATGCAAATGGAATGTAGTGAGTTGATTTTTGTTTTTACCATTGCTGTTAATTTGGCTATTATGCCGGGTAACGCACATTCATTGTTGTTCCCAACGATTATACAGCATTATGTATTTAATAAATTGATATTTCTACATCTTTTTTCGTGAACGTGTGCCTACTCTCTCCCACCTCATTCAAAGTCCCAGGGCGACTTATCTTTCTTTTCGTGTACTCCAGGGATGGAGGCGGTAGAGTGGTCATTGCAGTCCTTATTTCCCCCTTTTTCTCTAGCTAATCGGGTGGTAGACACCCATTTCTATCTATAAATAAATATATATTTTTTCCCTGTTCGCCTGAAAAGTCCCGTCTGTACCGGGGGGTACTGGTGTTTCTCCTTGGAGATTTCACATACATAAAAAATTTTCAGCTTTTGGCGCTGACGCACTTTGAATGACAATTGCGCGGTCATACAACACTGTACTCAAATTACATTTTTATCATTTTTTTTCACACAAATAGAGCTTTCTCTTGGTGGTATTTAATCACAGCTGGGGTTTTTATTTTTTTGCTAAGCAAACAAAATAAGATGGAAAATTTAGAAAAAATAAAATTATCATGTTTCATAGTTTGTAAAAAATTTTGCAAGGTAATTTTTATCCTTCATTGATATGCGCTGATGAGGCGGCACTGATAGGCTGCACTGATGGGCACAGATTAGGCTGCACTGATGGGCACAGATTAGGCTGCACTGATGGGCACAGATTAGGCTGCACTGATGGGCACAGATTAGGCTGTACTGATGGGCACTGATAGGCACAGATAAGGCAGCACTTGATGGGCACTGAAGGGCACTGATAGGTGTTACTGATAGGCGACACCGATGGGCACTGGTAGGCGACACCGATGGGCACTGGTAGGCGACACCGATGGGCACTGGTAGGCGACACCGATGGGCACTGGTAGGCGACACCGATGGGCACTGGTAGGCGACACCGATGGGCCATAGGTGACACCGATGGGCAGCACTGTTGATGATTGACTGATTGTGACACAGATGGGTGGCACTGTGGGCACTGGTAGGTGGCGCTGTTGTGAACTGGTAGGTGGCACATGTGGGCACAGATGAGCTGGAAGCAGCTCTCCTTGATCGGGACCGATGTCCCTCTGAGAGCCGTCGGTGAGCGGCTTTTTTTTTCTTCTCCTCATGCCATCAGCGTGTGGAGAAAAAATAGCCAATTACCGGCTCCGTTTACATCACATGATCAGCTGTCATTGGCTGACAGCTGATCATGATCAGAGAGCGATCCGCGCACGCCCTGCAGGGGGCGCACAGGCCGCTCGGGCACGGGAGGATGTCTATTGATGGCCTCCAGGCAAAACAGGTCCGCACTGCTGTAGCCGTCATTCGGCTCTAGCGCGGATCTGAAGAAGTCGAGTTTACGTTTTTTTTTATTTATTGGATAGATTAAGAAAGGTCGGGATTTTAGGTTTTCACTGCCGTGAAGATATTTTTTTCCCCTGCTCTGTTCTGGTCTTGAAAATTATAATACCTATAAAAACCAGGAGGTCCCAACCTTCCCCCAATAAACCTGTACAAAACGTATTTGACTAGAGCTTTACTTTGAAGCTGGACTCCAGGAAAATGGAAAGATAAAACGTACTGTATATAAAAAGGGAACGGTCTTGTCTGTCCATCCAGTCCTGAGATTCACACAGCTCTGCCACACAGCACGGCCCTGTTAGGCAGGAAAGAAGACTTTTTCTTTGCTGCTGTTCATGTCTTGTCCTACCCCACCCCCCACCCCATCGTGTAACTGGACAGTGAAATGAGAAGCAGCAGACTGAGGAGCTCAACTCTGTCACTCTGCTCTCTCCAATCAGCGTGCAACCTTGCACTGCAGTATAACGGACTGGCTCCTTGTGCTGCTTCTCCCTCTCCCGATACAAGCTCTGCTGTACACTGCTTGCATTTTTAAAAAACATTTAGCAAATGTAATAATTCAAAGCTGCATCGATTTGTGCTTCGTAGATCTTCCTGGAGTTGTGATCTTAGCAAGAAAAGCCATCACAAAGGGAAGCCTCGTTTTCAGACAATGCGATTGGCTAAATCATCCACGGTGACAGACACTTGAGATTGGATAACCGAGTCACATGGCAGGTATTATGAGACTAAATTGAGGGGTTCCCACCATCCCTACTCTGAGTTCCAAGGTCTGAACACCTGCTATACCCATTATGAGAGGGTCCCACCACCCCTGTGCTGAGTTTCCCAGTCTCTAGACCTCTTTTTCCCATTGTGGGGGTTTCCACCATCCCTACACTGAGTTCCTGGGTCCAAAAACCCACTGTGCCCATTATGAGAAATCCAATCATCCTTGTGCCAATTTCTTTGGTCTTTTTCACCTGCTGTGCCCATTATGAGGGGTTCCCACCATCCCTGTGCTGAGTTCCTGGGTCTGTACACCCGTTGTGCCCATTATGAGGGGTTCCCACCATCCCTGTGCCAAGGTCCCAGGTCTGTACACCTGCTGCGCCCATTATGAGGGGTTCCCACCATCCCTGTGCTGAGTTCCCAGGTCTGTACACCTGTTGTGCCCATTATGAGGGATTCCCACCATCCCTGTGCGGAGTTCCCGGGTCTGTACACCTGCTGTGCCCATTATGAGGGGTTCCCACCATCCCTGTGCTGAGTTCCCAGGTCTGTACACCTTCTGTGCCCATTATGAGGGGTTCCCACCATCCCTGTGCCAAGGTCCCAGGTCTGTACACCTGCTGTGCCCATTATGAGGGGTTCCCACCATCCCTGTGCTGAGTTCCCAGGTCTGTACACCTGTTGTGCCCATTATGAGGGATTCCCACCATCCCTGTGCGGAGTTCCCGGGTCTGTACCCCCTGCTGTGCCCATTATGAGGGGTTCCCACCATCCCTGTGCCAAGTCCCTGGGTCTGAAAAATCACTGCGCCCATTATGAAAAATCCCACCATCCTTGTGCCGAGTTCCCAGGTCTGTACAACTGCTGTTTCCATTAGGAGAGGTCCCCATCATTCCTTTGTCGAGTTCCCAGGTCTGTACACCTGCTCTGCCCATTATGAGGGGTTTCCACTATCCCTGTGCCAAGTCCCTGGGTTTGAAAACCCACTAGGCCCATTATGAGAAGTTCCCACCATCCCTGTGCCGATTTCTTGGGTCTGTACATCTACCTGTGCCTATTATCCATAGTCTCCACCACTCCTGTGCTGAATTACTGAGTTTGCTGTACCCAATATGAAGGGCTCCTACGATCCCTGCTAAATTTGTGTATCAGAACAGGAGGAGCTGGAAAACAAAAAAAGGAGCACAGGAACATCAAAAAGGGCTGGTTGATCAGGAACAGGGCTATAAATTATGGCAGGAAAAAAATCTCACTGTTGGTGTATCCAAGTCAGGGGCTACAAAATCCCTTTTGGTTGGACTGACCCTTTAAGTAAGGACTTTTCCAGAGCCTCTCCAAGCCTATGGAACTCCTTACCCCAATCGGTCCGTCTATCTCCTACTCTATTAACTTTTAGACAACTCCTGAAAACTCTCCTCTTCAGGGAAGCCTATCCTACCCACACCTAACAACTGTATTTTCATTTTGTCCATCTGATCATCCCCCACAGTTATTACCTTTTTGTTTCCACTTGACCTTCCCTTCTAGATTGTAAGCTCTAATGAGCAGGGCCATCTGATCCCTCCTGTATTGAATTGTATTGTAATTGTACTGTCTTCCCCGATGTTGTAAAGCGCTGCGCAAACTGCTGGCGCTATATAAATCCTATATAATAATAATAAATAATAATAATAATAATAATAAGCAATGCTAAACACAACAACTGATATGAAGATGACCACTAGAGGGAGCATTTACAAAACTCTATAAGAACTATAGCAATCAAAATATGGAACAGTAAGCAAGCACACATTTAAAAAGTAACATCAAACTTTCATCCTTTGTAAATGTTGACGCAAAAAGTCAAAATGTGTAAAAACATTAAAAAAAAAATTAAAATTTTACTTGTCTAATGCACAAAAAAAAAAAAATACTATAGGTTCCCTTTAAAAAGTAGAACAATTTTATGTGAATGGCCTACACAGCTGTAAGCTGTCTCCCCCCAGGGACACCATACAGTGAAGGGTTAAACCAAATGCAAATCTCCGCACGTATACACTGCAGTTCATAAGTCATTACCGTATAGAGTCATGACTGAGCATAACGAGCAGCCGGTTGAAGGGCGCAGGTCAGGTGATCAGTGGGGATTACTGAGGCCAAATACCAGCCAGGCCAGCGACAGTCCACTGAAGTCATTCACAGAGCCCCAGTAACCTTTACAACAAATCGCCCTGCAGTTCTCAAGCAAAATGTCGCTAGTAAAAAGTCAAAAGAACAGAAGTCCGGACATGTTTTATTAAATAGAGAAAAAAAGAAGGAGAATTCCCATAAGGATAAGAATCACTATTAAGCCGAGGATAATATCAGGTCATGCGCACTTCCTTTCCCTTATGTGAACTGCAGCAGCACGTTATTGAAGGTCCAGGAAGGATTAACTTTTAAGAATTGGAATTGATCCCCTAAAATCTACCTCCAGGCACAGGAACCCCCATCATTCCCTCCTTCCTCTTATATACCCCCATCAGATGCTTTGATACTCCCATAAAGTCACTGTCCGTGTTCCTTGCCGAGAGTCACAACCAGAGCTGCAGTAGACCAGTTGCATTTTCTTGAAGTCACCACACTGCTGCACTACTTCTGCAAACCCCCCGACCCCCTACTTGACAGCCAATAGAAAGTAAGTGGATCTGCGATTTAAGCACCACAACACAAGTTGATTGTCCAGATTTGGCGTTTTGGGATCTCTGGCAGAAATCGCTGCTTTTCTGCTTGCGAATTCAAAAAAAAAAAAATCGCAAAACACGCGTTCAGGTGCCAGCCACGTTTCAATGGCACCTAAAACGTGGTGTGGTTTTTGCAACGGTAAATTGCATGGCAATTACGGCAAACCACAATGCGCAAAGCTTGTTGTCCAAAAAGGAGCAGAGGCTCCTTTTGGGGCGTCGGGCTTCGAACGTTGCGGTATGCTGAGATAGTGGCAGGAAAAAAACCGCGCCGTGTTTAGGTGCCACTGAAAATGAATGGCACCCGAGCATGCATTTTGTGATGAAAGTGGATTTTGAGATCGCGCCCAGAATCACAGCGATTCTGCCCGAGATCCTCAAAACGCCAAATGTGAATGGAGTCTTATGCCGCGTACACACGATCGGAATTCTCGTCGGAAAAAACGCTGACGGTTTTTCCGATGGAATTCCGCTCAGGCTGTGTTGCCTACACACAGTCACACCAAATTCCGACGGTCAATAACACAGCGGCATAAAACACGTTCGACAGCACTATAAAAGGGAAGTTTAATGCTTCTGAGCATGCGTCAAATTGTTTCCGAGCATGCGTCGGAATTTTGCGTGTCGGAATTGCATACACACGATCGGAAAATCCGATAGAAAGGTTTTCCGTCGGAAAAATTGAAAACAGGTTCTCAATCCAAAGTCCGTCGGAAATTCCGACAGAAAAAGACCGATGGGCATACACACGGTCGGAAAATACGATTAAAAGCTCCCATCGGACTGTTTTCATTGGAAATTCCGACCGTGTGTACGCCGCATTAGGCTCGTTTCAAACGGGAGCCTCTGCTTAATGTGATCCACTTGCTCAGCGGTGAGATCACTCCGCTGATCCCCGCTGAGCAGGCGGATGACAGGTTTATGTCCGCTCAGCTGTGCAGAGCAGACACGGACACAGTCCCGCTCTCCTCTATGGGGCAATAGGATGAACAACAGACCGCCTGTCCATTTCCATCCAATGCGATGGAGGGATGCAATATAGGACCACCATCCAGCTTGTTAGGGGGCACAAAAATGCAATAAATTACCCAATATTTTGGTAAAAGCCGAGGTTGCACCGAGTAAACAGATACCCAACATGTCAAACATGTCAGTACCCTATATTTTCCATAGGCGACGCTTTAAACTCCCCCCCTATAGGTCACCAGTTTAGTGTTACGAAGGAGCTCTGGTGCTAGAGATATTGCTCTCATTGCGCGTGCACAACGATATGCAACGTGTATCGCAATCAATGTTTTTCAGGCATAGACGCCCCGCCGAGTGCGTTTACCTTTGTACGTGCGTATATGTGGGGGTGGAGGGCCTCAACTTTTTTGGGGGGGGGGGGGGGGGGGGGTTATGAGTTTGCGTGCAAATTTGATTTTATACAAAAAATGCATAAGTCCCCTATGTCATCATTGGTTTTGGTGAAAGGTTCTCTTTAATGAGACATCCAGGGTCAAAAAGATCCCGCACGTCTCCCCTATGCTGCGTTGCATTCATTCATCACGCTGCGCTCCAGCCTCTCATCGCGCTGCGCTCCAGCCTCTCATCGCGCTGCGCTCCAGCCTCTCATCGCGCTGCGCTCCAGCCTCTCATCGCGCTGCGCTCCAGCCTCTCATCGCGCTGCGCTCCAGCCTCTCATCGCGCTGCATGGCATCCTCTCATCGCGCTGCATGGCATCCTCTCATCGCGCTGCATGGCATCCTCTCATCGCGCTGCATTGCATCCTCTCATCGCACTGCATTGCATCCTCTCATCGCACTGCATTGCATCCTCTCATCGCACTGCATTGCATCCTCTCATCGCACTGCATTACATTCATTGCACTGCTTTACATTCTTTCATCGCACCCAGGCGCCAGCACAAAACTTCTGGTTGCCATGGTGACCTGGTGCCTGGGGTTTTGTCGAGCCCTGCCATAGAGGACAATGCAGTGTCCAATCAGGTCCACCCAAAAAAAAAAAACAAAAAAAAAAAAAAAAAAAGACAGGCGGACCTGATCAGACAAGCCTATGTGAAAAGGGGCCTTAGGCAGAAATTTGCCTAAACCAGCTACTGACAAACACTGGGCTCAATAACTCAATCGGTGGGAGGTGTGATTATAGCACACAGTGACCCAACAATGACAACACTGGGTATTAAAAAGGTATTCGTTACAACATGATGAGAGCGGAAAGGAAAGGTCCATTTTTTTTTCATGAGGGTTTACAACCACTTTAAACAAATTAAACTTCAGTCTTAAGTGTTCAGTTATAAAAGAACACGGTTTCGTAACAGCAAACATAATAACAAGGGACTGTCAATCCGGACTGACAAATCCTGGAACATCCAATATAAAATCTTGTTGACAAAAAATAAAAAAAAGTGTATCAATATTCTGATGCCAAATAAAAACAAAAAAAGTAGATAAACAGGGAGAGCCACAAAATGCAGCAAAGGATTACACGGAGACTGTGGCAATCACAAAGAGATTAATAATTCTGCTTCAGGACATTCTAAAATATTCTATTTATAATCTGCAGACTGATGGGACACATTGTCCTCCGGAGGAAGGATTCATTGCTTGTTGTGAGGTTTGTAACTATTACCAGGAAAATGATAAATTACTATTTAAAAAAAAATAAATAAAAAAATAAAAAAAGGAAATTGGTCACATAAGCTTTTGCCACCCACATACACCATATTACCAAAAGTATTGGGACACCTGCCTTTACACGCACATGAACTTTAATGGCATCCCAGTCTTAGTCGTAGGGTTCAATATTGAGTTGGCCCACCCTTTCCAGCTACAACAGCTTCAACTCTTCTGGGAAGGCCGTCCACAAGGTTTAGGAGGGTGTCTATGGGAATGTTTGACCATTCTTCCAGAAGCGCATTTGTGAGGTCAGGCGCTGATATTGGACGAGAAGGCCTGGCTCACAGTCTCCACTCTAATTCATCCCAAAGGGGTTTCTATGGGGTTGAGGTCAGGACTCTGTGCAGGCCAGTCAAGTTCCTCCACCCCAAACTCGCTCATCCATGTCTTTATGAACCTTGGCTTTGGGAACATCCCCAAACTGTTACCACAAAGTTGGGAGCATGAAATTGTACAAAATGTCTTGGTTTGTTGACCGCCTTAAGAGTTCCCTTCACTGGGACTAAGGGGGCCAAGTCCAACCCCTGAAAACAACCCCCACACCATCATCCCCCCTTCCACCAAATGATTTGGACCAGTGCACAAAGCAAGGTCCATAAAGACATGGATGAGCGAGTTTGGGGTGGAGGAACATGACTGACCTGACCTCAACCCGATAGAACACTGTTGGGATGAATTAGAGCGGAGACTACAAAACAAGCCTTCTAATCCAACATCAGTGCCTGACCTTGTCAAAGGACCCACCGCCACGTCAAAGGGACCCACCGTCACGTCAAAGGGACCCACCGTCACCTCAAAAGGACCCACCGTCACCTCAAAAGGACCCACCGTCACCTCAAAGGGACCCACCGTCACGTCAAAGGGACCCACCGCCGCGTCAAAGGGACCCACCGTCACCTCAAAAGGACCCACCGTCACCTCAAAAGGACCCACCGTCACCTCAAAAGGACCCACCGTCACCTCAAAAGGACCCACCGTCACCTCAAAAGGACCCACCGTCACCTCAAAAGGACCCACCGTCACCTCAAAAGGACCCACCGTCACCTCAAAAGGACCCACCGTCACCTCAAAAGGACCCACCGTCACCTCAAAAGGACCCACCGTCACCTCAAAAGGACCCACCGTCACCTCAAAAGGACCCACCGTCACCTCAAAAGGACCCACCGTCACCTCAAAAGGACCCACCGTCACGTCAAAAGGACCCACCGTCACGTCAAAAGGACCCACCGTCACGTCAAAAGGACCCACCGTCACGTCAAAAGGACCCACCGTCACGTCAAAAGGACCCACCGTCACGTCAAAAGGACCCACCGTCACGTCAAAAGGACCCACCGTCACGTCAAAGGGACCCACCGTCACGTCAAAGGGACCCACCGTCACGTCAAAAGGACCCACCGTCACGTCAAAAGGACCCACCGTCACGTCAAAAGGACCCACCGTCACGTCAAAAGGACCCACCGTCACGTCAAAAGGACCCACCGTCACGTCAAAAGGACCCACCGTCACGTCAAAAGGACCCACCGTCACGTCAAAAGGACCCACCGTCACGTCAAAAGGACCCACCGTCACGTCAAAAGGACCCACCGTCACGTCAAAAGGACCCACCGTCACGTCAAAAGGACCCACCGTCACGTCAAAAGGACCCACCGTCACGTCAAAAGGACCCACCGTCACGTCAAAGGGACCCACCGTCACGTCAAAAGGACCCACCGTCACGTCAAAGGGACCCACCGTCGCCTCAAAGGACCCACCGCCGCCTCAAAGGACCCACCGCCGCCTCAAAGGACCCACCGTCACGTCAAAGGTCACAATCAACTCAGGAGGTTTCCCCATCACACCATAGACCACAAATCACCAGAGTCCCCCTACCCAATCATAGAGCGCCGTTACACAAAAACGCACTGGACTGCACGTGGTGTGAACTGGCCCATAGAACGCATTGGTTAATTGCCGTGGAATCAAGATAAAGGGCAAGGTCTCTATGGCATCCCCTACAAAAAGAAGTAGGCGGAACTAGGTGTGGCCAGATGCTGATTGACAAGCCACACCCCCCTGCAACATCTTCCAATCCATCCACACAACAAGCAGGCCCCGCCCACATGACAGCAACAACCCTGCTATGAAATCAGGAGCAGTGCAGCATTGTAGCCCCTCCATTAGGTGGAATTCACCGGCGGGATCAGCAGGTATACAGTAATATGAGACTTTGCAGAGGGAATAAGAGAAGGCGGTGCAGATGGACTATAATAAACGCCACACTACATTTTATTCCTCCAGGAAAACACACACGACACTTTGGATCCAGCCCTCTATTGCTGGAGCGATTCCCGAAGCTCACTAAAATATCGAATAGATTATTTTCATAATCGTTGAAATTTTTTCACTTGCGGGAAGCAAAGATAAACTGTACTCCATTCGTTATCCCAGAGGACTCGCGATCCGGAATAAGAAAAAGTCAGCGAATTCTCACTACATGAAGAAAGCAAAGAAACATCTGAGGAGTAAAAATAGACCCGGCTGCGAGATCTGCTATAAAAAGGTGCGGAGGTCGGATTGTCACTGAATCATATCCTTCCACGCCATGGACCGCGATTGTAAAAAAACCCCCACATTGTGAAAGCCGGCAGCAATTACTCACCCAAAAGACTGCAGAGCACAAAGGCACATTACATAAGGAAATCTGATCGAAATATTCATATTTCTATTGGCATATTTACTAATCTAAATTACAGTGGTTGTAAACCCTTCCATATACCCAATAAAAGGGACTATCCCTCAGGTGATACACAAAGATTAAACAAATCCTCCTACATAAGTTGTACTGTTTATCTGCAGTCTTCTCTTCTCCATACCCCCCTACAAAACACCAGAATTTACACAGCTCTGACATAATTAGTGGCTTTTGTAGTGATAGGAGTCCTCTGACATGGTGATTGGGGGAGGGGGGGGGCGCGGCTCTGACACAAAGGTGTAGCATCTGATGTGAAGGGGGGCTTCTGAAGTTAATTTAATTAAGGCAGTTACATGCATTGTCCCTAGTTCCTTTTTTATCCACATCGATATGTAACATTTATATTTTTTACATTTTAGACTGGGCTGCCTCGAGATTTTGCGTATTTTTAAAGCATGCGTGTCAAACATAAGCAAACCGGCACGCCAGACCATTTCACGTGGCCCTCGCACCCAGAGGGAGGGGTGGAAATGAGATGCGGACACCCTGTGAAAGAGCTGAACCCTGCACACTGTGCATAGCGCAACCCTGAACTCTGCACCCGGTATGCAGGCCACCCCTGAACTTTGCACATAGGGCACCCCTGAACTCTGTACATAGGGGGACCCTTGAAACTTCACTCGGTATGCAGGCCACCCCTGAACTCAGTACATAGGGGCACCCCTGAACACTGCACCCGGTATGCACCGCACCCCTGAACTCTGCACCTGGTATGCACCGCACCCCCGAACTCTGCACCGCACCCCTGAACTCTATATATAGGGGACCCCTGAAACTTCACTCCGTACGTAGTGTACCCCTGAACTCAGTAGGCAGCACACCCCTGAACTCTGCACCCGGTATGCACCGCACCCCTGAACTCTGCACCTAGGGGACCCCTGATACTTCACTCAGTACGTAGTGTACCCCTGAACTCAGGAGGCAGTGCACCCCTGTACTCTGCACCCGGTATGCACCGCACCCCTGTACTCTGCACCCGGTATGCACCGCACCCCTGTACTCTGCACCCGGTATGCACCGCACCCCTGTACTCTGCACCCGGTATGCACCGCACCCCTGTACTCTGCACCCGGTATGCACCGCACCCCTGTACTCTGCACATAGGGGACCCATGAAACTTCACTCCGTACGTAGTGTACCCCTGAACTCGGTATGCACCGCACCCATGTACTCTGCACCCGGTATGCACCGCACCCCTGAACTCTGTACATAGGGGAACCCTGAACTCTGCAATCTGTATGCAGCGCACCCCTGAAACCCTGCCCTCGGTACAGTGCACCCCTGAACTCGGTATGCAGCGCACCCCTGAACCCTGTAATCCACACGTAGCACACCCCTGAACTCTGCACATAACACATTCCTGGTATTTATCGGCCCTTTTACGATCCTCCCACTGTTAACGCAACTTAGCCACACCCACCACTTGATACAGTTCGGCGGGGTGCGTGGTCGAGTTCCTGCACCTATTCTCCGAGGAAAAAAAAAAGCCACAATAAATGTATACAGTCTTGCAGATACAACCGGCCCTTTGAGGACAACCACAATGCGGATGCAGCCTGCAGTGAAATGGAGTTTGACATCCCAGTTTTAAAGGGTGCCATGATTAGAACAATGTTTTTCAACCTGTTTTCAAATACTATATGAGGCCACTTCTCCCCTGGCTAACATTTCATAGCCAAGCAGGTCTGAACCAGGAAAAAAAAATAAATCCAGACACCCACGCAGACACTAGTATTGGATACCCTCATAAACCATGTTTTGTTTCCAACACATCCTGAGCTGCCTCTACTACACTGAAATAAATCCCACCATCATATTTTCCAGCCCTGCCCATTTCCCCCCTGCTGTACTACAGAACACCTTCCCTTATGAAGATGGGGAGAGGGTGAGGTGTTCTGGAGCCCACACAACATTGCCATAGGTTCAGCACAGCAAGTGAGTGTTACCATCCTAAGATGGGAAGTGCGGTGATCACCAGGTAAAAACGAAAAAACATAACAGAAAACTAATGTAGCCATCACATCCAAGGATGGATAAGCTCCAAGATATTATTTTTTTGTTCTTTTAAGTACATTTTAAGTATGTAACACTATAACATCTCAAAGAGGCAGAGGATACAACTGTGATTAAAAGCTCCATTAACAGTCGGGGTCCCAGTATGAAAAGGGGTTTCCCGCAATGCTGTGAAGGGTCATTGTTGGGTTTAGAAGACGGTGAATAGATTGGACACACCTTGGAGAAAATGAAGAGGACAAATTAAAACTACTACACAGTTCACATTCTGTTCCCAGGTAGCCTGGGTTAAACTAGATGGGATTAATCAGCATGTAATAGGAGATTTACACATCTTCGGTTACGTCTCGCTGTGCGACTATTCACGGCTATTTCTGTCCTAACAACATTCTGGCTCTTTATAATAGACTTCCAAAGCCCCAATACAGTCCCGATTAGTGCCAAATAATGGTTGTTTTGTTTTTTTCCCCTTCTTAAATTGAAACATCAGTCTTGTGTAGAAAAACCAGGTCAGCAAAATAAATAACGAGGTCCCACCCGCCACGTCAAAGGAACCGCCGCCACGTCAAAGGAACCGCCGCCACGTCAAAGGAACCGCCGCCACGTCAAAGGAACCGCCGCCACGTCAAAGGACCCGCCGTCACGTCAAAGGACCCGCCGTCACGTCAAAGGACCCGCCGTCACGTCAAAGGAACCGCCGTCACGTCAAAGGAACCGCCGTCACGTCAGGGGACCCACCGTCACGTCAGAGGTCACAATCAACTCAGAGGTCCCCCCATCACACCATAGACCACAAATCACCATAGAGTCCCCCTACCCAATCATAGAGCACCATTACACAACCCTTCCAATCGCTAGTGACCTCTAAAAATCAGGGTCCTACTGTATGGCTCCAGCCATAATGGTTGTTTTGTTTTTTTTCCCCTTTTTAAATTAAAACATCAGTTTTGTGTAGAAAAACCAGGTCAGCAAAATAAATAAAGAGGTCCCACCCATCACGTCACGTCAGAGGACCCCACCGTCACGTCAGAGGACCCCACCGTCACGTCAGAGGACCCCACCGTCACGTCAGAGGAACCGCCGTCACGTCAGAGGAACCGCCGTCACGTCAGAGGAACCGCCGTCACGTCAGAGGAACCGCCGTCACGTCAGAGGAACCGCCGTCACGTCAAAGGAACCGCCGTCACGTCAAAGGAACCGCCGTCACGTCAAAGGAACCGCCGTCACGTCAGGGGACCCACCGTCACGTCAAAGGAACCGCCGTCACGTCAGGGGACCCACCGTCACGTCAGAGGTCACAATCAACTCAGAGGTCCCCCAATCACACCATAGACCACAAATCACCATAGAGTCCCCCTACCCAATCATAGAGCACCATTACACAACCCTTCCAATCGCTAGTGACCTCTAAAAATCAGGGTCCTACTGTATGGCTCCAGCCATAATGGTTGTTTTGTTTTTTTTCCCCTTTTTAAATTAAAACATCAGTTTTGTGTAGAAAAACCAGGTCAGCAAAATAAATAAAGAGGTCCCACCCATCACGTCACGTCAGAGGACCCCACCGTCACGTCAGAGGACCCCACCGTCACGTCAGAGGACCCCACCGTCACGTCAGAGGAACCGCCGTCACGTCAGAGGAACCGCCGTCACGTCAGAGGAACCGCCGTCACGTCAAAGGAACCGCCGTCACGTCAAAGGAACCGCCGTCACGTCAAAGGAACCGCCGTCACGTCAAAGGAACCGCCGTCACGTCAAAGGAACCGCCGTCACGTCAAAGGAACCGCCGTCACGTCAAAGGAACCGCCGTCACGTCAGAGGTCACAATCAACTCAGAGGTCCCCCCATCACACCATAGACCCCAAATCACCATAGAGTCCCACTACCCAATCATAGAGCACCATTACACAACCCTTCCAATCGCAAGTGACCTCTGAAAATCAGGGTCCTACCGTATGGCTCCAGCAGCACAACAGAGGGCGGAAGGAGGAGGTAGTGTGCAGGAGATGGATTTACATCTTCTCCTGAAAGCTGGGAGGAGACCCTGCATGCCATCTGCCTTGAATCAGAGTTGCCATGGTGTGAGCGAGCCAGCGGCCATCACCGGAGCAACTAATGATGCCATGCATCCTGGCCAACACTGGTTGTTTTGGGGCTGGCAGTCAGCCCACTAGCAACATGCCAACTCTCGACACTGATCCATGGCAAACTGGGTCCCTTGCCCTCAGCATCATAGGAGGAACCAAGATGGCACCTTAGTTGAGAAACACCAATATAAACCTAAAGAAATTGTTCAATAACAGCAATGGAATAAGGAAAGCCTATGACACGGAGCTAAGGACTTCTGCATTTGCATGGCCAAAGCAGAGGTTTACGTTAAGGACCTTCCACCCCAAAACATCAAGTTGCTACACAGGTACCCACTGCTGCTCCACTGGATGAAGGGGCTAGGACAAAGCACAGGCTCGCTATAAAATCAAACCAATTCAAAACAGCTCGATTAAAGAACAACCCCCCCCCCCACCCCCGCTACCGCCTTTTATAGGGCAGTTCTTCCTGCCCTATAAAAGAAAAGTAAACTGCCATTAATACATCTCAGTTCAGTTAAACAGATAAAATTCAATGGCACATTAATTAAAAGCACTGGGCCCAGCCTTTTCAAGGGAAGTAATTAAAATCAGGAGGTCACAAAACCCAACTGGCTGCGATTTGGGTTCTGATTAAACCTGGTCTATAAAGCATTATGAGCCTATACGCAGCTGTCATAGCACTCTGTCAAGGAGCTGACATTTAACTTAAGCCACAATCTGCCGGTTAATATATAATTACAGTATAGACACAGGACTCATGTGATGCGCTCAGGAATAGAACACAATCAGGTGCTCCTCGCTAGATGACGCCAATACTGGAGGCGGCAATCAGAAGCAGCCTAAAAGGTATGGGGCTCCCATTAACCTCTGTGCTGAAGATGTCCTAACTCCATAGGGATCTGACCACGCCTGAGGTCCCCGTGCCTCCAAAAAGAGAGGTCTACCTTCCTTATATCGCAACTGTACATGATGTTGCTTAACCTCGAGCATTCCCATACTCCTTAACCACTTGGCGCCCAAGGTGCGTCATAGGACGTCCTTGACTTTCCGGGGGTATATCTGAATGATGCCGGCGATTCCCTGAACCATAAGAGCGATCATAGCCGCTGTCACGCCGCTTGAACGTTCTTAAGGGCAGCGGGAGAGGACGCCCCCCCCCTCCTGCCACCCTCCGGTGCTTCTATCGGCTCACCGCTTCCAACAGTGAGTCGGACACAGGATTCGCCGGATGGTGATCATAGAGATTTCCGGCAGACCAGATTGGTCGCCGGAGTCTTTTTGCCAGGCGTTTGTTTCCTGTATGTTTACGTGCTTCTGCTTCTGAACTTTCCCAGGACCAAAATGATTATTGAGCAGAATCAAGTTCGGCCCTCCGCAACAGTTCCAGTTTCTCATGAGGCTCCTTGGGAAAATTAATTGCCAAAAACCTTTAGGTGGGTTACTGCAGGTCTTGACACATTTGCTTTAAAACTAGGAGTCTGCTAAAAAAAAGTTAGGAACCAAGTTTATTTTTTTTTTATTTTATTTTTACTAAACAAAGCTTTATATTCAACGACTAAAACCCTTTTCTTACTTGGCCCTAAGGCCCCTTTCACACTGGGGCGCTGCTTTACCGTCGTTTTAACCGCGGTTTTCGGCCGCTCGCGGTGCGGTTTTACCCACCGCGACCGGCCAAAAAAGGGTTAAAGACCCCCCGCAGAGCGCCGCCGTAGCGGCGCTTTGCGGCGGTATTGCCGCGGTTTCACCGCGGTGTCCCATTCTAATCAATGGGAAGGAGCGGTATAGGAGCGGTGAACACACGGCTCCTATCCCGCTCCAAAGATGCTGCTATCAGGATTTTTTTTGTCATCCTGCTAGCGCACCGCTCCAGTGTGAAAGCCCGCTGGCTTTCACACTTGAGTTAAAGGGGCCGGATTTTTTCATGCGGTGAACAGGCGCTATTTTTAGCGCTATACCGCATGAAAAACGCCCCGGTGTGAAAGGGGCCTAATGGGTATCTTTACAGATACACAACATGGGTTTACACACAGAGAATACACAGAGGTGCCGGAAGAAGGAGGAGGAGAAAAAAGAAAAAAGGAGAAAAAGAAGAACTTTAGCTTTGGGCAAGCAGCAAAGCTAAAGATTTTATTAGGGTTGCACCGATACTAGTATCGGTACCAATACCGAGTGTTTGCACTGGTGTCGGTACTCGTGCAAATGCACCGATACCTGAAACCGATACTTTCAGGCTCGGTTCTGTGAGCTGTCAGCGGGTCTCCCCTGTTGACAGCTAAAGTGTTAAAGAAGTCCGATAATTGGAGCTGTCAGAAAAAAAAGCAGGAAATGTTTATTAACAACATTGCTCAGCCGCTGAAACACTCAAATAAAAAGAAACATTGTTTCATTTTGAATATTTCTGTTTCTTCATCTGCAGATCAAAGGGATGAACAAATGTTCCTCAGTTTAACCCCTTAATTAACTCCCTATTCTCCTCCATTTAATTATTTTCCCGCTTTTTTTTTTCTTTTGTTCATGTCTATTTTATAAACGATAATCAATTAAAACTTGCTTTGTTAGTGAATATTTTAACACATATATATTAACATATATTTACAGATTTCACATTGAAAAAGTGCAAAATTAAAAACAAATCTATTTATTTAATTTGTAAATAACTGTTCAATGCTTTGTACCATTGCTGACAGCTGAAGTGAAAACAAAACAGTTGCGGTAGGTATTGGTATCGAGTACTAAATTTTTTTTAAAAAAAATATCGGTACTCGTAACAAAAAAATGGTATCGGTGCATCTTTAGTTTTTATAAGTTTTATTTTTTATAGGATGTTAACCACTTTCCTACTGGACACTTTCACCCCCTTCCTGCCCACGGCCAATTTTCGGCTTTCATCCTTGTTGCACTTTGAATGACAACTGCACAATCATGCAACACTGTACCCATATGATTTTTTTTTTTTTTTTTTTTTTTTTTTTTTTTTTAGACATATAGAGTAGACATGTGCGCCATCAATAAAATTTGTTTTGTATTAAAATTTGTAAATCGTGTCCGAAATTGGATTCGTACGAAATACGAATTTTTGTTAGGTTCGTAAACTGTTTGTAACAATTACAAATGTTCGTTATGATGAATTTATCATTATGAGTGGCTCCCACCATCCCTGTGCCGACTTCCTAAGTTTTTAGGTTCGTTAACTTTTTGTAACAATTACGAAGGTTCATTATGATGAATTTCAATTCACGTTTCCATTGTAACGGAATTTGTATCCGAAATTCGTAAACGAAATTTCGTATTTTATAGAGAATTCGGAAGCATAGCAATTCGTATTTCGGATCCTCCCGAAAGTACGAATTTCCGGAAATTCGTACGAATTTTCGATTCGTACGAAACAAATCGCACTTTTATTACCCTAGGTGGTCTTATTTTATTTATTACAGGTACTTGTATAGCGCCGTCAATTTACACTTTAAAAAGTAAGTGGGTGGTGATTAACTACTTCCTACCCAGCCACTGTATATATACGGCGGGGTGGGAGCCGTCTACTTCTGATCGGACGTTCCTGAACGTCCATCAGAAGTAGCGGGATCGCAGCCCGCGCAGCGGCGCGATCCCGATGCGCTCGTGTCACCCGGACACGGCGCATCTCGGTTAGGCAGGAGGGCTCTGTGATTGGCCCTCCTGATCACATGACGGCCGTGTCCAATCACAGCCGTCATGTGATGTAAGCAAACAGCCGGTTGCTAGGCAATCGGCCCTCCTCTCCTCACACGGAAGTCGTCGGTGAGGAGAGGAGAGCGGATCGCTGCAGCCGGGTGGTGATCAGTGAGTATTGGCTGTTTTTTTACAGCTTTTTACTCACTGATCACCAGTCTAGTGTAAACACACAACACACCACACACGTCCCCAAAACATCCATGTCCCCAAAACACACATGTCCCCAAATAATAAAAACACATGTCCCTCAAATATGTCCCAGTAAAATAACATGTGCCAATGATTATCTGCACACATATGTCCGTGATCACCTGCACACATCTGTACATGATCATTTGCGTACATATGTCCGTGATCACGCAAACCAATTATTATACACTTAACGTTTTTTTTTTTTTTTACTAAAAACAACATGTAGCAGAATAAATTTTGGCTTAAATTTATGACAAAATTTGATTTTATTGGATTTCTTTTAAAAAAAAAAGGAGAAAATAGTTTTTTTTCAAAATTTCCGCTATTTTTTCGCTTATATCGCAAAAAATAAAAACCGGAATCGTGAATAAATACCACCAAACTAAAGCTCTATTTGTGCAAAGAAAATGATAAAAATTTAATTTGGGTACAGCGTAGCATGACCGCGCAATTGTCATTGAAAGTGCGAGAGCGCTGAAAGCTGAAAATTGGTCTGGGAAGGAAGGGGGCGAAAGTGCCCTGTATTGTAGTGGCTAAATACCACCAAAAGAAAGCTCTATATTAGATAGCGCTTTCTTTTGGTGGTATTTAATCACCACCCACTTTTAAGGCTGCATTCACACCTGAGCGTAGCGGAACGAGCGTTTTTACCGGCGTTTTACCAACGTTTTTACCGGCGTTTTGTCGCGCGAATGCGGTCGTTTTTGCACATTTGCATACGGCGTAACTGGCGTTTTTCAACTTCGGCGATTTTCTTGATAGCCAATAGGAAAAATGATCATCACTGTCATCATTTGTTGCTATGTTCTATGGGGATACAAACGCCCAAATCAGCCCGATTCGAGCGACAAAAAAGGGTCCGGAACTTGTTTGAGCTTCAGGCGTTCGGCTTCAGGCGACATGGAGTGGAGATGTGAACCATCTCCATAGAGAATAATGTATTTTATCCCCTCGTACGTTTTGTAGCTTAAGGCGTAGGGCGGCTTAGGGCGACAAAACGCTCAGGTGTGAATGCAGCCTTAAAGTGTAAATTGAGGGCGCTATACAAGTACCTGTAATAAATAAAATAAGACCACCTAGGGTAATAAAAGTGGCCCCAGAAAATAGAAGTCCCATGCCTCAATCAAAATCAGTCACACAGAAGTGACTTGACTTTTTTTTTTTTTTTATGTAAAAAAATAAAAATAAAAATTAAAAAAAATGTCCACCCAAAAGCTTAGTAATCTAGAGAGGATCCGGGTGCCGAAATACAAAAGTGTTTTTGATTATATCTTTCTATATATAACACAAGAGATCCCACACAAGCCATCAATTATCTTGTCATGGAAAAAAAAAAAAAAAAAAAAAAAAAAGAAAAAAAAAAAAAACGGTATAATTTTTCCAAAACATGTTTCTAGTTTACATGGGGGGGGAGGGGGGGGGAAGCAATGTACGTTCACAGAATGTACCTTCAGGGTAAGTGACTGATGGATTCTGGGCTGGTTTTAGAGGGGTTACTCGGCTTTCCACAGCGGCTGCTGAACGCCGTGGCTGAATCACAGCGGAGGGATGTAAACAGACGCCGACCGCCAAATCTCTCACGAGACGCAATGGTTTGGCAAGGTTAGGGAAAAGGGAGCATGTTCTGCAACGGTGATACACATCGTCATGGCACGTTAGGGAAAAAAAAATAAATAAAAAAAATCATCATACACTGCCAAATGACACCATATTGTAAAGATTGGATCTTCGGTGAGGCTATTTTTGGAACGTTTTGCTCAACAGTTATTTTTGGTGGAAATGTCACATTACGTACTTGATGTTCTATATTTAAATTACTACAATGAATGTTCAGTTTTATAGATTTTCCTTCTAAGGCTGGCCATACACTAAACAACTTTCCTTTAGATTTACCAAAACCATATAATACGAGGTCAGATCTAAACCCTTTTAACCACTTGACCACTGGGCAGTTAAACCCCTTTCCTAACCAGACCAATTTTCAGCTTTCGGTGCTCTCACACTTTGAATGACAATTACTCCGTCATGCAACACTGTACCCAAAATGAATTTTGTGTCCTTTTTTCACACAAATAGAGCTTTCTTTTGGTGGTATTTAATCACTGCTGGGTTTTTTATTTTTTGCGCTATAAATCAAAAAATACTGAAAATTCGGTAAAAAAAAATAAAAATTCTTTGTTTCTATTAAAAATTATTGCAGAGTATTGGCAGAGTATTGGTAGAGCATTGGTAGAGCATTGCACAGTGGTGGCAGAGCATTGCACAGTGGTGGCAGAGCATTGCACAGTGGTGGCAGAGCATTGCACAGTGGTGGCAGAGCAGTGCACAGTGGTGGCAGAGCAGTGCACAGTGGTGGCAGAGCAGTGCACAGTGGTGGCAGAGCAGTGCACAGTGGTGGCAGAGCAGTGCACAGTGGTGGCAGAGCAGTGCACAGTGGTGGCAGAGCAGTGCACAGTGGTGGCAGAGCAGTGCACAGTGGTGGCACTGTATTGCACATTGCAGGCACTGACCAGCGCTGTGGGCACTACACATCCAGCCCACAGCGCTGGTCCCGTCTCTCCCCCTCTCCGCTGCTCCCCTCTCACTGTACCGATCGGTACAGAGAGGGGAGGGAGGAACCGGCGTCATGACGTGACGCCGGTTTGTGTACATGTGATCACTCCGTCATTTGACGGAGCGATCATGTGGTAAACGGCCGCTATCAGCGGGACCCGGCGGTCACGGATGTTCCCGAGTGCGCGCCCCAGGGGGGTCTACAATGTGGTCGGCTTGTTCTAAGTTCCGTAGGACGTCCACTTAGAACAAGCCGACCACATTGTAGACTTCTTTCGACTATGGCGCGGTCGGCATGTGGTTAATTTGTATGCAATCAGGCAGGGCCCTTGCACTACATTAGTTAAAGGTAAAGCCGATATGAATAAGAAAAAAAATTATATGGTGTATGGCCAGCCTAATGGCTATATGCCTTACGTGAATCTTGGTGTGCTTTTTGTGTACAGACGTGCTCAAAAGTTTGCATACCGTTGGAGAATTGGTAATATATATATATATATATATATATATATATATATATATATATATATATATATATATATATATATATATATATATATATATAGTATATGTACAATTTTTAACCACTTGCCACCCCGCCCATCCGTATACATACCATAGGTTTGTAGGCACGATAACTTTCATGCAAACCAATTCAGTTGTCACTAGTACAGTGACAGTGCATATTTTAGAACTGATCACTGTATTAGTGTCACTGGTTCCCACAGAAAGTGTGCCAAAAGTGTCAGTTCGTGTCAGATTGCCCACCGTACGTGGCTGATCGCCGTATAAAAAATAAAAAATTCCAGTATGTATCACAGTTTGTAGACGATAGAACTTTCACGCAAACCAATATACTATTATTATTATTGGGATTTTTTTTATCAAATATATGTAGCATTTTGGCCAAAATTTATGAAGAAATTGATTTTTTTTTTTTTTTTTATTAGATATGTTTTATAGCAGAAAGGAAAAAATATAATAATTTTTTTCAAAATGTTGGGTCTTTTTTAGTTTATACAGAAAAAAAAAACCGCAGAGGTGATCAAATACCACAAAAAGAAAGCTCTATTTGTGCTTGGGTACAGCGTTGCATGAGAGCGCAATTACCAGCTAAAGCAGTTGTATACGGTAGACATGTGCAATTCGTTTCGTTTTAATTAGTTTTCCGTTAAAATTCGTTATATTCGTTCATTCGTTATCGTACGAATGAACGAAGGATTCGCTAAAAATTTTAACGAATAATCGAACGAATATGAAAAACAACGAAAATCCGAAATAACCAAAATTAGAAACAACGAAACTACGAAAGAAGAAAATCCGAAAAAACGGGAACAACGAAAATCAAAATGAACGAAAAAATTTGTACATTCGTAACTTTTTTTTTTGTTGAATTGGTAATTTTCCGTGTCCCTTACAATGGCGCTGCTTAACGTGCTTCGAATGGATTGAACGAAAAAATTTGTACATTCGTAACTTTTTTTTTTTTGCGATTCGTAATTTTCCGTGTCTCTTACAATGTAATAATAGCATACACATTACATAAAATTATGAATTATGCTCCGGTTACGAATCTACGAAAAAAATGTTACGAAAGTACGAATAAATCAATCTTACGAAAGTACGAATGTAACTAAATCTACGAAAATACGAATGCGTCCGAATTTCGAATAAACGAAAATTAAACGGAAAAACGAATCAACGAAAAAATAACTCTTACGAAAATACGAAATCGTTACGAATACGAACACCGACGACTTTAGAAATTACGAATCAACGGAAACGAACAGAAACAAAACAAAAACGAAACAAATTTTTCTATTGTGCACATGTCTAGTATACGGCTGGCGGCTCCCATCTTCAACCATCTTGCTTCCGTGTTTGCGGGCTCTGGCTCTGACTGGCCGGAGTCCCGATGATGTCACTACCGCGCATGCGAACGGGAGCCACCAAAGAGACCCCAAATTTTGGCTGAAAGATTAGAGCCCCTGTCAGTTTTTATTGCTCTCTGTGCCCCCCCCCCCCCCCAGTTAAGGAGATTCCCCATCTCTATTTGTCCTGTTTACCATTATCATTGAAAGTGAAACTAAAAAGAAAACCCCAATTTTTGGGTTGTCCCCAGAAAAACTATATATGTACCGTATATACTCGAGTATAAGCCGAGTTTTTTCAGCAAATTTTTTTGTGCTAAAAGTGCCCCCCTCGGCTTATACTCGAGTCAAGCACTTTTCTGGAGCAAAAAATTTAAATTTTCCGACCCGACTTTGCGGCCCCAGTATCTCGGGCAACTTGGTGCTAGGAACTCCAAATTGGAACCAACACTACAACATATCCAAATTTGGGGTTCCTAGTACCAAGTGGCCCCGAGATACGGAGCCCCAAAGTCCGTCAACTGTGTCCATCTGCAGCAATGTCATTTCGGGACCCTTTGGGTCCAGAGACCCCAAATTTTGGCTGCAGCTAGGGGGGCATTTAGGAACCCTTAACTACCAAGTTTGAAGTTCAGGGGACCTATGGATGCAAATGGGCACAGCGAGGCTGCAAATGGGCATTGTTGACCCTCTTTTCCACTTACAGTAGCTGCGCATTTCTCACCCTAGGCTTATACTCGAGTCAATACGTTTTCCCAGTTTTTTGTGGTAAAATTAGGTGCCTCGGCTTATATTCGGGTCGGCTTATACTCGAGTATATACGGTAATCATGGAAGGGAGAATGCTTCATGCGTAGTGTTTTTACCAAAAAATTGATTTGAAGTATTCACGAAGCATGCTACTCCAACATGTCAGTTTGTGGACACACACAGGGACCGTACGTCACATGTTTGACATGCATGAAAAGGTTGCACAGATACAACCAATCCTTCCTCCAAGTGTTTATAAGGCGTCCCAAACGATCGTTGCGGGGGAGCTCCATGTGCGCAGCAGGTGCGGGATCCTGGGGGGTCTGCACGTCACTGTGACACAAAGAATGGAAAGAGCGCGCCCGTGCTAAACTGATGATTTATATTGCCGTGAAATAATGTGAAGGTGAAGACAGTCACAGGACCGAGAGCCTTTGATCCGTAGGATTCGATGCCACGGCGTCAGGTGGACCTGTCTCCAAGAACGCAGCAAGTGCCCTCCAACTGGGGCTTCTCCACTCGTGTGTTTAAAACAGCCTCTCTCAACCTTTTCAACACAGAGAAATAGTTCTCCGGTCTGGGGGGAACCCCCTGCTAAAAATTTAGAAATCTACAATTCATGATACATTAGTGTGATGGTCAGTGGGAAGAATGGTCCTTACAATTGTGGTCATTGGGAAGAATTACCCCCCTTACAGATAGCTAACAAGATCAATGGGAACAGTGGGAACAGTGGGATAGCGGGACAAGAGGCCGGAGAGCGGGACAAGAGGCCGGAGAGCGGGACAGGAGGCCGGAGAGCGGGACAGGAGGCCGGAGAGCGGGACAGGAGGCCGGAGAGCGGGACAGGAGGCCGGAGAGCGGGACAGGAGGCCGGAGAGCGGGACAGGAGGCCGGAGAGCGGGACAGGAGGCCGGAGAGCGGGACAGGAGGCCGGAGAGCGGGACAGGAGGCCGGAGAGCGGGACAGGAGGCCGGAGAGCGGGACAAGAGGCCGGAGAGCGGGACAAGAGGCCGGAGAGCGGGACAAGAGGCCGGGAGAGCGCAAAGGAGTCGGAAGTGACCCCCGGAGCTGCCAAAATTACTTTAAAAACCTGTCTAGTGTGTTTTTTTTTTATTGACACTTTTTTCCCCCAGGTGAATGGGTAGGGGTACGATGTACCCTATACTCTTTCACATAGGGTGGGGGGCCGGGATCAGGGGGCTCCCTTATTAAAGGGGGCTCCCGGATTCCGATAAGCCCCTCGCCCGCAGAAACCGACAACCAGCGGCCAGGGTTGTTGGGAAGAGGCCCTTGTCCTCATCAACATGGGGACAAGGTGCTTCCCCAAAGCACCCAAAATCAATACCAGACCCTTATCTGAGCACGCAGCATGGCCGGTCAGTAAAGGGGGTGGGGATGAGCGAGCCCCTCCTGAACCGTACCAGGCCACATGCCCTCAACATGGGGGGGGGGGGGGGGCTCGCTCATCCCCACCCCCTTTACTGACCGGCCGGGCTGCGTGCTCGGATAAGGGTCTGGTATTGATTTTGGGGGGACCCCCATGCTGTTTTTCCAGTGTAGGGGGTTCCCCTTAAAATCCATACCAGACCTAAGGGCCTGGTATGCTCTTGGAGGGGAACCCATGCCGGTTTTTTTATTTAAAATTTGGCGTGGAGTTCCCCCTCGAGAGCTGATTATTCTGCGATTGGACACAGCCAAAGTCGCCCGGCCTGGGAGCGACATAAAGTCGCGTTGTAAGTCGCCCCAAGTCGTGCTGTGATTCATACTTAAGTCGTGTCCAAGTTGCCTCCCGAAGTCGCGCTGAAAGTCGTGTTGCCCCTGTGTGAATGGACTCTTAAAGTGGGGCACATTGACAGCTGCAGCTGGCAGGTTTGTTTGTAAAGTGATCAGCAGTCATGGTAATTGCATGCTTATGTACCACAATAGGAATGGGGCTGTGGGCTTAAAGATTGGTTTTAGATCTAGAAATAAACAAGTGCTAAACTGCTTGGGAGGAACCATGATTTAAAGAAAACGCAGTATGGGCGCCACACAGATGGTGATCGAGTACAGATTAATCTTTTATCGAAGAGCCAATGCGTTTTGGAGGTTCACCCATTCCCCCTTTATCAGGGATTAAAGTATTATGTAACTTAAAGTGGAACTTCGCTCTCCCAATCAACATTGATTATTTTTTAATCCTCATGCTGCTAGCATTAGTAAATAGATAGCAAAGTATATCATATTTCCTGGTTTTAAACTACTTTAATTTTTTTTATATTTCTTCAGTTACATCCGGGTTTCTTGCCTAGGCAAATGGTCTTCTACATCCCAGGAGTCTTCGGGAGGGAAGGAGCGGAGGAGGGGATTTCTCAGCTAAGCGCACCCTCCTGCCTGTGTGCCTGAGCTAAGGGCAGATGGATTCCAGGAAGTTAATGCTACATAAATTTTGCCCTTACTCATGATGTCCAAAGCCAGAAATGCTAGAGGGTTGTTTTCAAAGTGATTTCTCAACAAAATAAAGCATTGAGACATGGATAGATATGGGGGGGGGGGGGGATTTTGCTTTGAATATTAAAAACTCAGCACAGGGGTCCACCACCCCATGGGTACAATAGGTGTACAGAACCCAGAACTCAGCATGGGAATGGTGGGCACCCCTCATAATGGCCACAGGTGTACAGACCTTGGAACTCAGCATGGGGATGGTGGGAACCCCTCATAATGGGCACAGTAGGTGTACAGACCTTGGAACTCAGCATGGGGATGGTGGGAACCCCTTATAATGGGCACAGCAGGTGTACAGACCCAAGAACTCAGCACAGGGATGGTGGGAACCCCTCATAATGGGCACAGAAGGTGTACAGACCTGGGAACTCAGCACAGGGATGGTGGGAACCCGTTATAATGGGCACAGCAGGTGTACAGACCCAAGAACTCAGCACAGGGATGGTGGGAACCCCTCATAATGGGCAAAGCAGGTGTACAGACCAGAGAACTCAGCATGGGGATAGTGGGAACAATTCATAATGGGTACAATATGTGTACAGAACCCAGATCTCAGCATGGAAATGGTGGGTGCCCCTCACAATGGGCACAGCAGGTGTACAAACCAGGGAACTCAACATATGGATGGCGGGAGCCCTCATAATGGTCACAGGTGTTCAGACCCAAAAACGCAGCACAGGGAAGTCAAGGACAGAGTATCAGAGAGGCAGAAGACACCATCAAAAGGGTTTAACTCTCCAGTACCTTCCAAACACTGAAATTTGGGTGGACAACTCTTACATTTTGTAATATTTCCGAAGACTAAATATTTTCCTGAAGCGGAACAATTTTCTAAATGCAAAACATGACATTGAGTGATATGGATCCTGGTTTTGGCTGCATTCCTGGATATAATGTGCAATAATCCTGAATCTTGGATCGCCAAGACGTGGAAGGAACGAGGGTTTTGCGAAGGCCGAGTGCCAGGGAGAGCCCTTTGAAGTTCTATGCTTTGCGTCATTCAATCGAATACCCAAAATTGATATATAGGTTATGTTTCTGCGCGGTATGTAGAGTTTGCAGACCTGTTCCCCCCGTGACCCGAACCCGGTCAGCTCTGCGCGATTGGGGAGTCAGGCTGCATGCCTGCGATGTTAAGTCAGGATCTTCCGACGGATGACGCAGGTGAAATGAGGAATGTCAGGTGGAGTGAAGCATATATCGCTTTCTGACTGACACTTGGACATCCCAGCCCAACCGTTGACCTGACAAAGAATTAATTTCCAAAATTCTTACATCTGTTTTGAAGTGAAGTATATCAATAAACCTGCAATGACCCTCGATATGAAGAGAATTCTGCTCCATTAAAGAACAACTCCGGGCAAAGGGGGCATTTGTAGTTTTAGGTAGAGAGTAGAACTATTGTCCCTGTTGGCCAGATTTTACCTCACTTCCGGTCCAGGTGACCACATGGGAGGGTAAGACAATCTTTCCAATGGGGACACAGACAGCAATAAAACTTGGCAAAGGATATAACCCGTCTCCGCCCTTCCATGGAGATCATGTGACGATTAGTGAGACATTAGTCACATGATTTCCAGGAAGGGATCCTCGAGTCCCATTTTCTAAAAGAAAACTGAAGGGTTTCACACGCTCTTAGCATTGCAAAATTCAATGGCTGGAGTTAGGCTTTCGAGAGACCCTGTCACCAGACCATTCATGGTCTACACAAATCTTCCCATAAGATTAGATTTGTATTTAAAGTGGTTGTAAACCCTACGAGCCGGTTCACACCAGGGCGACTCAGGATCCAACTTCAGGTCACCCCGAGACGCCCCAAGTTGCCCCCAAGTCGCGCTGTAATGTTAGCCTATGGAGCCGTCTTTATGCACACTACAGAAGTCGCTCCGACTTCAAAAAAGGTTCCTGTACTACTTGAAAACGACTTCTAGGTGACTTGTACCCATTGAGTTCAATGGAAGTCGCCTGCAAGTCGGATCCCTGTTCATTTTGACCATCTCCTTCAGGCAAGTTCACAGGAAGTACAAAGGAATTTAACCCGGTTAGCCTTGATGTTGCCTCAAAGTTGCCATGAAATTGCCTCTCGAAGTTGCTTTGCCAACTTTGTGGTCGCTGTAGTGTGAACCGCCACTTACGGACCACTTTGACCTACAGGTGAGCCTAGATTAAGGCTTACCTGTAGGTCCAAGAAATATCTCCTAAACCTATGCGGTTAAGGAGATATTTCACAAAAAAAGGGCACCGCTGTCTACGGCGCAGGCGCAATGGGAGCGCCGCAAGTAAAGGCTAATATGCCATCAATGACGGTGCCCGCGCCGGAGTGACGTCATCGCGGCTCCGGCCAATCACAGCACCGGAGCCGCGAGACCCGGAAGTCACTCCGGAATACATAGCGGCGGATTCCCATTGCAGCTACATGAAAGGTTATGTAGTAAGGTGAGTGGAATGGCACTCCCAGAAAAGGGGAGGGCTACGAGGTAGGGGGCTGTGCTAGGGAATTGACTATACAATGAACTGAAGAATAAAAGTATAACTAAAAGGCAAAAAACTTTCTTTTTTTTTTGGACAGAGTGGAGAAGGATTAGAGCCCCTGTCAGTTTTTATTGCTGTCTGGAGATCCCAGGAGACAGTGCAGAGCTCAGGGGAAATGACGCTGATCCCCGCAGAAACCCCACCCATCGATGCAGGGAAACATTTGGAGGACAACAACCATGGACATGAAAAGGAATATACTCCTAATACATTTATTGCCATCTCTTATACAGCCCAGGCTGCTCTACTAACCCTCCTGAAGAGCAAGCAGTACCCTCACATTTCTAAGTCTAACAATGCTGCCCCCATAACTATAAAAGTTTCTTCTATATTCTTCTACGTTGTTGAAAACTTGGCAGACTGCCCAGATTATTTGTTTACACAGAAGTTCTATCCCTTTGATGTAAGGAAGCGTTAGTTACAATGTTTGAAGGAAGCGTTAGTTACAATGTTTCAAGTTCTAAACTTGGCAGACTGTCCGATGCTTTCTTTTGACAGCTGAGTGAGCAGATAATCTCTCCACTTGTTTATATGAAAGAATCGGCAGCAGGAGAGATTGTCAGAGGGGGCTGAATCGAGATCACGATTTTTTTAATGATTAATTGTGCAGCTCTACTGGGGAGTAATTGTGCTCCATTATTGGTGTCAGTGGGTGCTCCATTGTTGCTGTAAGATGTCAGAATAGTGGGAGGATTAGTGCCCCAAGGGCCATATAACGCAAGCAAAGGGCCGCATCCGGCCCCCAGGCCGCAGTTTGGAGATCACAGGAATAGGATAATATAAACAGATGTTTACTAAAGTGAAGTAACAAACTCAGCAGCTCTTCCTGTACAGTATGTAATATCTGAACTACTGACCTAATATTAGGAGTACAAAAAAAAAAAAGATACATTTATCTTTCTTAATTTCCTTCTGCTATGACTTACCAGAAGCCCAATTTCCCAATTTATAAATGGCGGGCGAGTTATGCCACACTTCTTGTACAAATCCAGGAATGACCCCGATCAGCAAAGAGTTGACTTGTAGCACTTTCCTGCATCTGTACCCGGCACCCTCTGTGTCACCACCGCAGATCACAGCAAGGGGAAACCAATGTGGCTTTGGTAAGAGAGAAGTCGGCGAGGGGCTGTGGTTTTTGTTCAGCACTTGTCGGAAGTCTCGCAGGTTTACAGAAACCGCATTATATACCGAAACAGAAATAGCGACCATCACATGAATCAGCAATCAGTACGAGAGGCAAATACAGGAGAGGAACTTGTAAGTTAGTAGTAGCATTCTCTTTTCTAACATTCCTCCTCTTTTTCTTAATTTTTAGCGGTTTTAATTTTTGTGCAATGAGGGAAAATCCTCATAGACTGCTACTAGAGCAGCACGATTCTGGCAAAAATGAGAATCACGATTTTTTTTTTTCTTAGAATAAAAAGATCACGATTCTTGCCACCTAAAATCTTTCATATTATACAAAAAAAAATTGGGCTAACTTTACTGGTTAGTTTTTTTTTTTAATTAAAGTAATTTTTTCCCAAAAAATTTAATTTGAAAGAGCGCTGCGCAAATACAGTGTGACATAAAATATTGCAACAACCACCATTTTATTCTCAAGAGTCTCTACTAAAAAAAAAAAAAAAAATATATATATATATATATATATATATATATATATATATATATATATATATATATATATATATATATATATATATATATATATATATATATATATATATATATATATATATATATATATATATATATATAATGTTCAGGGGTTCCAAGTAATTTTCTAGCAAAAAAAAAAAAAGATTTTAATTGGAAACCAACAAATGTCAGAAAAAGGTTTAGTGTTTAACTACTTCCCACCCGGCCACTGTACATATACGGCCGGGTAGGAGCCTTCTACGTTCCTGAACGTCCATCAGAAGTAGGGGGATCGCGTGCGTGCCCGCACAGCGGCGCAATCCCGATGCGCTCGTGTCACCCGGACACGGCGCATCTCGGATCGGCAGGAGGGCTCTGTGATTGGCCCTCCTGATCACATGACGGCTGTGTCAAATCCCAGCCGTCATGTGATGTAAGCAAACAGCCGGTTGCTAGGCAATTGGCTCTCCTCTCCTCACACGGAAGTCGTCGCTGAGAAGAGGAGAGCGGATCGCTGCAGCCGGCTGGTGATCAGTAAGTAATAGCTGTTTTTTTTACAGCTTTTTACTCACTGATCACCAGTCTAGTGTAAAAACACATGTCCCCCACATATGTCCAAGTAAAATCACATGTGCCAATGATTATCTGCACACATATGTCTGATCACCTGCACACATCTGTACACATCTGTACATGATCATTTGCGTACATATGTCCGTGATCACACAAACCAATTATTATACACTTAACGGAATTTTTTTTACTAAAAACATGTAGCAGAATACATTTTGGCTTAAATTTATGCCAAAATTAGATTTTATTGGATTTCTTTTAACCACTTCAGCCCCGGACCAATTGTCAGCTTAAGGACCAGAGGTCTTTTTTCAATTTCGCACTGCACTACTTTAACTGGTAATTGCGCGGTCATGCAATTTTGTAACGAAACGAAATTTGCGTCCTTTTCTTCCCACAAATAGAGCTTTCTTTTGATGGTATTTGATTGCCTCTGTGATTTTTATTTTTTGCGATATAAACGGAAAAAGAGCGAAAATTTTGAAAAAAAAAGAGATTTTCTACTTTTTGTTATAAAAAAAATCTAATAAACTCAATTTTAGTCAAACATTTGGGCCAAAATGTATTCAGCCACATGTCTTTAGTAAAAAAAATGCCAATAAGCGTATATTTATTGGTTTGCGCAAAAGTTATAGCGTCTACAAACTAGAGTACATTTTCTGGAATTTACACCGCTTTTAATTTATGACTGCCTATTTCATTTCTTGAGGTGCTAAAATGGCAGAGAAGTACAAAACCCCCCCAAATGACCCCATTTTGGAAAGTAGACACCCCAAGCTATTTGCTGAGAGGCATGTTGAGCCCATTGAATATTTTTTTTTTTAGTCCCAAGTGATTGAATAAAGACAAAAATAAAAAATAATTTTTTTTTTTCTTCAAAAAGTTGTCACTAAATGATATATTGCTCACACATGCCATAGTTATATGTGGAATTGCACCCCAAAATACATTTTGCTGCTTCTCCTGAGTATGGGGATACCACATGTGTGGGACTTTTTGGGAGCCTAGCCGCGTACGGGGCCCCGAAACCCAAGCACCGCCTTCAGGATTTCTAAGGGTGCAAATTTTTGATTTCACTCCTCACTACCTATCACAGTTTCGAAGGCCATAAAATGCCAAAATAGCACAAAACCCCCCCAAATGACCCCATTTTGGAAAGTAGACACCCCAAGCTATTTGTTGAGAGGCATGGTGAGTATTTTACAGCTCTCATTTGTTTTTGAAAATGAAGAAAGTAAAGAAAAAAAATTTTTTTTTTTCTTTTTTCAATTTTCAAAACTTTGTGACAAAAAGCGACATCTGCAAAATACTCACAATACCTCTCAGCAAATAGCTTGGGGTGTCTACTTTCCAAAATGGGGTCATTTTGGGGGGTTTTATGCCATCTGGGCATTCCATGGCCTCCGAAACTGTGATTGGCAGTGAGAAGTGAAATAAAAAAATTACTCCCTTAGAAAGCCTGAAGGCGGTGCTTGGTTTTTGGGGTTCCGTACGCAGCTAGGCTCCCAAAAAGTCCCACACATGTGGTATCCCCGTACTCAGGAGAAGCAACAGAATGTATTTTGGGGTGTATTTCCACATATGCCCATGACATGTTTGAGCAATATATCATTTAGTGACAACTTTTTGTAAAAAAAATATATATTTTTTTTTTTTTTCATTATTCAATCTCTTGGGACAAAAAAAAAAAATATTTAATGGGCTCAACATTGCTCTCAGCAAATAGCTTGGGGTGTCTACTTTCCAAAATGGGGTCATTTGGGGGGGGTTTTGAACTGTCCTGGCATTTTATGCACAACATTTAGAAGCCTATGTCACACGTCACCCACTCTTCTAACCACTTGAAGACAAAGCCCTTTCTGACACTTTTTGTTTACATGAAAACATATTTTTTTTTTGCAAGAAAATTACGTTGAACCCCCAAACACTATATATATTGTTAAAGCAAAGGCCCTACAGATTAAAATGGTGGGTGTTGCATTTTTTTTTTCCACACAGTATTTGCGCAGCGATTTTTCAAACGCATTTTTTGTGGAAAAAATACACTTTTTTTTATTTTAATGCACTAAAACACACTATATTGCTCAAATTTTTGATGAAATAAAAAATATGATCTTAGGCCGAGTACATGGATACCAAACACGACATGCTTTAAAATTGCGCACAAACACGCAGTGGCGACAAACTACATACATTTTTAAAAGCCTTTAAAAGCCTTTACATGATACCACATTAGATTCACGGAGGAGGTCTACTGCTAAAATTACTGCCCTCGATCTGACCTTCGCGGTGATACCTCACATGCATGGTGCAATTGCTGTTTACATATGACGCCAGACCAACGCTTGTGTACGCCTTTGCGCAAGAGAAGGGGGGGCAGGGGTGCTTTTTTTTTTTTTTTTTTAGTTTTTTTTTTATTTATTTAGCTTTTTTATTCTATTTTTAAACTGTTCCTTCCATTTTTTTTCTTTGTTATGATTTTTATTGTTATCTCAGGGAATGTAAATATCCCCTATGATAGCAATAGGCAGTGACAGGTACTCTTTTTTTGAAAAAATTGGGGTCTATTAGACCCTAGATCTTTCCTCTGCCCTCAAAGCATCTGACCACACCAAGATTGGTGTGATAAAATGCTTTCCCAATTTCCCAATGGCGCGGTTTATATCCGGGAGGGGGGACATTCCCTCCTACTGCTTGTAAAAGCAGTCTAGAGGCTAATTACCCGCTAGAATTGCTTTTACATGAAAGCCGATCACTGGCTGAAAAGAATGATACCAAGATGATACCTAAACCTGCAGGCATCATTCTGGTATAACCATTCAAAGTCCAGCAACATACTGGACATATATTGTAATCTTTTTTTTTTTCATGCAGCCTCTTGGCTGAACGAAAAAAAGAGATTGATTGGTGGGTATGCCCACCATTAGAATACCTCCCTTCATCCACCCACTTCTAATGATGGGCATACATGCACCATTTATATATGCCGATGCATGGGGGCATCCTCCCGCAAAAGTTATGCCGTGTACACACGGTCGGAATTTCGACCGTATGTACGTGGCATTAGGAGCCAATCGCTCCTCCCCGCCCCCTGCTGCCCCCATGCTTCGGCATATATGCTCTTTTTTTTAACTGTGGTGGTGAAATCACCTCCTACAGCGTTGGAGTCGCGGCTTTATGTATCGTGGGAGCAAACGCTGTTGCTGTCAAGATAAATAAATCCGCGCTGCAACTGAATGGCGCACCTGAAAACAAAAAAATGCTTAACACTAAAACACAGTAAACAAAATTACATACCTGAAAAGCAAGCATGATAAAACATGATAAAACATAATAAAACATTGCAGAATAGAATGGAGTAAAAAAAGAGCAACAATAGAGAGAGAGAGAGAACAATAAAACGACAACTATTTTTGTTTTTTTTATTTTTTTGAGATTCACAGGTAAAAAAGCTCCTGACTGTTAGCGACTGAATCAAAACGCTACCACAAAAAAAATGTTAGCGATCGCAGGGATCAGGCCTGACTCTGCGAACACTGCAGTTATGTGTGCTTAGTGTTTTGTAAGTGACAGTGATCGATCGATACTGCACTTGGGTGGGCTGGGCTGGGCAGAGGGGGAAAACGCAGGTGCTAGCAGGTATCTGGGCTGATCCCGCTAACAATGCGTTTTTTTGGAACCCTAAACTGCTGGGACGCTAGTATAGATCTGATCAGATCAGATATTGATCTGTTCAGATACTATACCACTAAGGGAGGTGTATGCTTTGCGCGTGGGTGTTTGCGGTACTGGCACTAACCTGGGGCGACGCAGACCTTATTTGACCCTAAAACCTAATTGATATCACCCGCCGGGCGATCAGGGGGTTAAACCGTTATTGGGTAATAAATGGCGGGTGCCCTGACAGTATAAAAAACAAGCTAACTAACCAGCGTCACCCGTAACAGTAATACAAAAAAAAACTGGTTACCTAGCGACACTAATGCAGGGATCAGAAAAACGATCGCTTAGTGACACTGGCAAAAGGGGGTGAAAGGGTTAACTAGGGGCAATCAGGGGGTTAAACCTTTATTAGGTAATATATGGGGGTACCTGACGCTATATAAAAACCTGACGGGGAACCTAAATAACGAAATAACTAACTGGCTAACCAGCGTCACCAGTGACATTTTATACGGTGATCACTGGTGAAAGGGTTAACTCTAGGGGCAATCAGGGGGTTAAAACCTTTATTTAGGTTGTAATATGGGGGTACCTGACCTATAAACCTATTTATGAACCTATATAAACATGGCGGTTAACCTAAAAAAAAAAACTGGTTACCTAGCGACACTAATGCAGCGATCAGAAAAACGATCGCTTAGTGACACTGGCAAAAGGGGGTGAAAGGGTTAACTAGGGGCAATCAGGGGGTTAAACCTTTATTAGGTAATATATGGGGGTACCTGACGCTATATAAAAACCTGACGGGGAACCTAAATAACGAAATAACTAACTGGCTAACCAGCGTCACCAGTGACAGTTATACGGTGATTACTGGTGAAAGGGTTAACTCTAGGGGCAATCAGGGGGTTAAAACCTTTATTTAGGTTGTAATATGGGGGTACCTGACCTATAAAACTATTTATGAACCTATATAAAACATGGCGGTTAAAATAAAAAAAAAATGGTTACCTAGCGACACAATGCAGCGATCAGAAAAAAAACGATCGCTTAGTGACACTGGCAAAAGGGGGTGAAGGGGTTAACTAGGGGCAATCAGGGGGTTAAACCTTTATTAGGGGGGGGTAGGGGGCTACCTAGGACCTAAAACTAACTGCCCTGACAGTTATTACAGTCACACTGACACTAAATGCAGTGATCAGTAAATAAATGATCACTGCAATTAGTGACACTGTGACTGGGGGGGGAGGGGGTGATCTGGGGGGTGATCAGGGGGTGACAGGGGGGTGTTTTGTGTGCCTAACTGTACTGGTGTCAGTGTAGTGTTGTGCACTAACCTTAACATGTTCGCCGCTCGGCGTCTCCGGTCACATAGACCGGCGCACCGAGCGTGACATCACTTCCGCCTTCCTGTCTATACAATAGACAGGAAGGGGAAGTTTCTCATTGGCCAGGAGCGATCGCGAGGGGGTGGCCAGAAACCACTGGCCGTCCCCTCGTCCCGGATCGCTCCTGAAGCGATGCCGACCGTCCCCGCCGGCGGAGGGGGGTCCGATCGGACCCCCCAACCGCCTAAAGAATGGCACGTACAGGTACGTGGTTCTGCCTGTACGTGCCATTCTGCCGACGTATATCTACATGGGGCGGTCGGCAAGTGGTTAAAAAAGAAAAGGAGAAAATATATATTTTTTTCAAAATTTCCGCTATTTTTTCGCTTATATCGCAAAACATAAAAAACGGAGTCGTGAATAAATACCAAATTAAAGCTCTATTTGTGCGAACAAAATGATCAAAATTTCATTTGGGTACAGTGTAGCATGACTGCGCAATTGTCATTGAAAGTGCGAGAGCGCTGAAAGCTGAAAATTGGTCTGGGAAGGAAGGGGGCGAAAGTGCCCGGTATTGTGGTGGTTAAGTAGTTAAACTTTCATCATTTACACACCAAAGTCTATTCCACTGACAAATTGTTACAATGTTTATACTTAGTTCCACTGCTAAAGAATGTTGTGATTCTTGGCAGACTGCCCATTTTTTTTTCTACCTTTCTTTTGAGGGTTGTGGCTTCAGAAGAGCAGAGAGAATTCTTTGCATAGACAGAATCGTGAAATACTTTTGTCAAGATCGCAACGGGGGAAAAAAAAAAAATTGCGATAACGATTCTTGACAATTAATTGTGAAGCTCTAACTGAAAGATTAGAGCCCCTGTCAGTTTTTATTGCTGCCTGTGCCCCCCCCCCCCCCCCCCCCCCCAGTTAAGGAGATTCCCCCTCTCTATTTGTCCTGTTTACCATTATCATTGAAAGTGAAACTAAAAAGAAAACCCCAATTTTTGGGTTGTCCCCAGAAATACTATATATGTACCGTATATACTCGAGTATAAGCCGGGTTTTCAGCACATTTTTTTGTGCTGAAAGTGCCCCCCTTGGCTTATACTCGAGTCAAGCACTTTTCTGCAGCAAAAAATTACATTTTCCGACCCGACTTTGCGGCCCCCGTATCTCGGGCAACTTGGTGCTAGGAACTCCAAATTGGAACCAACACTACAACATATCCAAATTTGGGGTTCCTAGTACCAAGTGGCCCCGAGATACGGAGCCCCAAAGTCCGTCAACTGTGTCCATCTGCAGCAATGTCATTTTGGGACCCTTTGGGTCCAGAGACCCCAAATTTTGGCTGCAGCTAGGGGGCATCTAGGAACCCTTAACTACCACGTTTGAAGTTTGGGGGACCTATGGCTGCAAATGGGCACAGTGAGGCATGCAAATGGGCACAGTGAGGCATGCAAATGGGCATTGTTGACCCTCTTTTCCACATTTTCCCATTTTTTTATGGTAAAATTAGGTGCCTCGGCTTATATTCGGGTCGGCTTATACTCGAGTATATACGGTATATGTCATTTTCAGCAAACTTTGGGGTCGGAGTTGACAGTTTCTCAGAAAGTCAAAAAGGAACTTCTAACAAGAGACAGTTCAGGTATATTAATACCTCCACACTGAACACACACCAGCGTGGGACCCTGGACTGGATAATGCTGGGCGCTGCCATGGGATCACCTACTGACCCGGCACTGCCCCGGTCACTGCTCATGATACACATAGGGGGGCCGGTCCTACAGAGCCAGCAGAAAGAACTGAAAAAAAGACATAAGCACAAATACTGCATCTAAACAGTGGATTTAGCTCTTTGCCCAGAGTTCCCCTTTATTATCGCCTCCTGCCGAGCAGAACGTCTGATGAAGAAGCCATTCCTGAAACGTATCCTGCACAGACTCCCGAAGTTGTGTAATCCCCATTTGTGGATTTATTGTGGGATGAATTTGTTATAAATAAAACTCTGGCGTGCAGAGCGGCTTTATGTAATTAGAGGGAAATATTTCCCGGAGAATAAAGGGCTCTATTAATGGTCTGTGACTCCCCGGTGAGGTCTCTCTGCCAGGGAAACAAATCTGCACTATTTTTTTTCCTTCTGACAATTAAGCCGAGATATTTATTAAAGCCAGACTGATCAATCATTAACAGCACACGGCAAAGACACGGCTAAATGGGACACCACTGTCGGGGATCCTCAATGCCACCATTAGAGGAGGCCTTGGCATGCAAGTTTGATATCTGCCGGGGCAGTTTCTAATTGCATATGCAATTAGCGGATCTTCAGCTGTTGCAAAACTACAAGTCCCATCATGCCTCTGGGTGTCATGCTTGTGGCTGTCAGTCTTGCTATGCCTCATGGGAGTTGTAGTTCTGCAACAGCTGGAGGTCCACTAATTGCATATCCCTGATCTAGGATAGGTCTATGAATGTTATCGCATATACACTATATTACAAAAATATATAATTTTTACACTGACCAGCTTTGATTGGACACAGCTCATCACATGGTAAAGAGCCTACGTCATAGGCTCCTTACCAAGGTGTGTAATGCGTTGTGTCCGAGGAACACACCACACCACTGATCCCTGCCCTGCGCACCCCCGGGGGGCACGCATGAGTGGCCCATTCTGAAGGACGTCATATGACATCCATTCTGAATGGGAAAAGGCCTCGCCCAGCCACCATTCTGCTATAGGCCGGGCAGGAAGTTAATGATAAACGTAAAAACTGACAAATAGAAGACAAATCTCCTTAACCGATTCCCAACCGCCTCACGCGGATATACTGCGGCAGAAGGGCACGTACAGGCAGATTAACATACTTGTACGTTGCCCTTTAAGAGGCGGCTTCCGGGCCGCCGGGAGCTCCATGTCCGTGGGGATACCCGCGACGTTTCATGGTGGTGAGAAAGAACGGGGAGGTGCTAATGTAAACAAGCATCTCCCCCCGTTCTGCCTAATGACACTGATCACAGCTCCCTGTGATCGGGAGCGCTGATCAGTGATGTGTCAGACACAGCCCCTCACAGTTAGAATCACTCTCCAGGACACACTTAACCCCTACAGCACCACCTAGTGGTTAACCCCTTCACTGCCAGTGTCATTTTTATAGTAAGCAATGCAATCTTTTAGCACCGATCGCTGTATTAACCAGTTCAATACCCGCCCATAGTCATATGACGCCCACAAGGTGGATCTACCATCCTGGGTGGGCGTCATATGACGTCCTCGGATTCCCGGCCGCCTGGGGGGCGCGCGCGCGCCATCGCTCGGGACCCGGTGCGAGTGCCCGGCGGCCGCGATGTCCGCCGGGCACCCGCGATTGCCCGTTAAAACAACGGGACCGGGCGGGACTGTGGAGCTGTGTGTGTAAACACACAGCTCCACGTCCTGTCAGCGGGGAGGAGACCGATCATGTGATCCCAGTACAGAGGATCACATGATCGGTCTCCTCCCCTTAAGTCCCCTCCCCCTACAGTTAGAATCACTCCTATTAGGGACACACATTAACCCCTCCAGCGCCCTCTAGTGTTAACCCCTTCCCTGACAGTCACATTTACACAGTAATCATTGCAATTTTATAGCAACGATCGCTGTGTAAATGTGAATGGTTCCAAAAATGTGTCAAAAGTGTCCGAAGTGTCCCCCGCAATGTCGCAGTCACGAAAAAAAAAAAAATCGCAAATCGCCGCCATTACTAGTAAAAAAAAAAAAAAAAAAAAAAAAAAAAATTCAATAAATCTATCCCCTATTTTGTAGACGCTATAACTTTTGCGCAAACCGATCAATATACGCTTATTGCGATTTTTTTTACCAAAAATATGTAGAAGAATACGTATCGGCCTAAACTGAGGAAAAAAATTGTTTTTTTTAAAAAAAATGGGATATTTATTATAGCAAAAAGTAAAAAATATTGTGTTTTTTTTTTCAAAATTGTCGCTCTTCTTTTGTTTTTATAGCGCAAAAAAAAAAAACCGCAGGGGCGATCAAATACCACCAAAAGAAAGCTCTATTTGTGGGAAAAAAAGGGCGTCAATTTTGTTTGGGTGTAACGTCGCACAACCGCGCAATTGTTAGTTAAAGCGACGCAGTGCCGAATCGCAAAAAGTGCTCTGGTAAGGAAGGGTGTTTAAAAGCCCTGTATTGAAGCGGTTAATGCCAATAATCCCCAAAATTTGTCAAAATTGTCCGACGTGTCCGCCATAATGTCGCAGTCACGATAAAAAAAAATATAAAAATCGCTGATCGCCGCCATTACTAGTAAAAAAATAAAAAATAAAAATAAAAATGATCAATAAAAATGACAAAAAACTATCCCCCATTTTGTAGATGCTATAACTTTTGTGCAAACCAAACGCTTATTGTGATTTTTGTTCACCAAAAATATGTAGAAGAATACGTATCGGCCTAAACTGAGGAAAAAAAAATATGTTTTAGATATTTTTGGGGGATATTTATTATAGCAAAAAGTTAAAAATAATGCGTTTTTTTTTTTCCAAAATTGTCGCTCTTTGTTTATAGCGCAAAAAAAAAATAAAATAAAAAACACGCAGATGTGATCAAATTCCACCAAAAGAAAGCTCTATTTGTGGGAAGAAAAAGGACGTCAATTTTGTTTGGGAGCCACGTCGCACGGCCGCGCAATTGTCAGTTAAAGCGACGCAGTGACGAATCGCAAAAAGTGCTCTGGTCAGGAAGGGGGTAAATTCCTCTGGGGCTGAAGTGGTTAACAGGAGCACAGGACAGCAAATCAAAAACCTGTCTGGGGTTCCAATTCCTCTCTAAAAAAAAAATAATAATTAAAAAAAAAAAAAAGTTGCCTTGGCTTATATTTTAAATAACCCGCCCTGAGAAATGCCATGCAACCATTGCTGGAGTGCAGGTAGAGAGGAAGTGGCTGCAAAGAGATGCAAAAGAAGGAAAAAAAAAAAAAGAAAGAAAGGGATTTTATATAAACAATTGTTTGAATAGTCGTGATTAAATATCATTCAATCGGGGTTTACATGAACTTTAATTGGTCAAATGTCTTTAGCTGAGGGCCCCCCCCCGGCTCTTCTATACAATAACACAATGAAGGACGAGGCATCGCATTGTTACAGGGAAAAGCAGTGATCCTGGAGCTTATTGTGGCCAATAAAGATTTTCTGATAGCTCTAATGGAGATCTCCAGCTGGACCGGTGCCGCTGCGATCCGGGTGCGCCATAAATGACACGGCTGGTAATGTCAAGATAATCCGATATAAAAACATTTTCATTTCTAACCGCGATTAGAACCAAGTCATGCACAACATTTCACTCAGGTGATTGCTCTTTATAGAGGTCGATATTAAAAGACTTTTAACTGGGTTAGAGACATTTAAACAATTAAAACATAACCGTTATATAACAACTTAAAGCAGAACAAAGTTCTAAGAAGACTGAACGTCCTATTTATAAAAAACACTTGGCAGCTTCCTAAAGAGGAGCTCCGGGGCTCCTTCAGAAAAAAACTACAAATACTGTAGCTGCTGACTTTTAATATGAGGACACTTACCTGTCCACAAATCCAGAAGTGTTCTCACCCGAGCCGACTTTTTAAAATCGTCTCTCAGGTGCTGCCGTCGCCTTCTCAGCTAAGGGAAACCGGCAGTAAAGCCTCGAGGCTCCACAGCCGGTCCCTTACTGGAGCATGAGCGACATGCGCTGCGCTTTGCAATTGGCCCGGCGGAAGGAGAAGGGGGGCCAAACTGTACAACCCAGAGGTGGGGGAAGAAGGAGGGGGGGCCAAATGGCCTGGCGGCAGCCGGGGTAGGGACAGGGAGGGCCAAAACGGGGGAAAATGGGAGTGGGTACCTGCTCCCCCCCCCCCCCACGAAAGGAGCAAATCAGAGCTTCCCCTTTAAGGGTGAAGACCCGTCCTTTGGAAGACGTCTCTGATGACGAAACATGCCTGGATTGGCCCAAACTGATGACATCACGCACACGCACAGTACTCGCGGCTTAAAGAAAAATATATTTTTTTGTTTGTTATAAAATTTTGCAAAGTACTACATCTTTCTTCATAAATTAGGCCCAAAGTGTATTCTGCTACATTTCTTTGGTGAAAATAACCCAAATCAGTTAGAGTCCACAAACTGAAAATTGATCAATCCTGTCAAGATGTCAGGACAGTACAAATACCCCCCCCCCCCCCAAATTACCCCTTTTTGTAAAGTAGACAGTGCAAGATATTTAGTAAGAGGCATGGTGAGTTTTTTTTATTATTATTAGGAAAATTTAAATTACAATTATTTGGAAAAAAAAAAAAAAAAAAAAAAAAGGAAATAATGTTTTCACAATCTTTTTTCTTACATACTATCAGCAGTGCAATACAGCGTTATTATATAACTGGTGTGGATGTGATCAGCGATACTGACTGGTAACAATATCTAAAAACAAAAAATTATATTTTTTCCATTTTATTCATTATATTTTTTTCTTTTAATTATTATTATTTTTTTTATTTAATTTATTTTTTATTTTTTAATACTGTGACCAGAGCAATACTTCCCTGGGGAAGGGTATCGGGATTTTTTTTACACATTAGGAATGCATATACCAATGAATTTCATTGGTCTAAGCAACCATTTTTACCTAATTCATTGAGTGTCTTTGGTTGCGATTAGCTGTGTTTGGCCAAAGCTAAATCACATGGTACAGATGGGCTGTGATTGGCCCTGTCCATGTGACAGCACTGGTGCATGGAGATAGGCATCAGTGATGTTAGGTCATCGGTTTCAATTCCAACCACAGCACGGCCTTAACCTGCCTGGAGTTTGCATGTTCTCCCTGTGCTTGGCAACTCAAGCCTTCAACTCCCTCCGCATATTTTCTATGGGATTAAGGTCTGGAGACTGGCTAGGCCACTCCAGGACCTTAATGTGCTTCTCCTTTGGTGCCTTGGCCGTGTGTTTTGGGTAATTGTCATGCAGAAATACCCATCCACAAGCCATTTCCAATGCCCTGGTTGAGGGAAGGAGGTTCTCACCCAAGATTTGATGGCACATGGCCCCGTCCATCGTCTCTTTGATGCGGTGAAGTTTTTGTTGTCCCCTTAGCAGAAAAACACCCCCAAAGCATAATGTTTCCACCTCCATGTATGACGGTGGGGGGTGGTGTTCTTGGGGTCATAGGTCCTCCATGTATGATGGTGGGGGGTGGTGTTCTTGGGGTCATAGGCAGCATTCCTCCTTCTCCAAACACGGAGAGTTGAGTTGATGCCAAAGAGCTCGATTTTGGTCTCATCTGACCACAACACTTTCCCCCAGTTCTCCTCTGAATCATTCAGATGTTCATTAGCAAACTTCAGACAGGCTGTACATGAGATTTCTTGATCAGGGGGACCTTGCGGGCGCTGCAGGACTTCAGTCCTTCACAGCGTGTTACCAATTGTGTTCTTGGTGACTATGGTCCCAGCTAAGATCATTGACAAGATTCTCCCGTGTAGTTCTGGGCTGATTCCTCACCGTTCTCATGATCATTGAAACTCCACGAGGTGAGATCTTCCATGGAGTCCCCAGACTGAGGGAGAGTGACAGTTATTTTGTGTTTCTTCCATTTACAAATAATCGCACCAACTGTTGTCACCCTCTCACCAAGCTGCTTGGCGATGGTCTTGTAGCTCATTCCAGCCTTGTGTAGGTCTACAATCTTGTCCCCGACATCCTTGGACAGCTCTTTGGTCTTGGCCATGGTGGAGAGATTGGGATCTGATTGATTTCTTCTGTGGACAGGTGTCTTTTATACAGGTAACAAGCTGAGATTAGGAGCGCTCCCTTTGAGAGTGCTCCTAATCTCAGCTCGTTATCTGTATAGAAGACACCTGGGAGCCAGAAATCTTGCTGATTGATAGGGGATCAAATAAGTATTTCACTCATTAAAATGCAAATCAATTTATAACTTTATTGAAATGCGTTTTTCTGGATATTTTTGTTGTTGTCTCTCACTAAAATAAACCGACCATTAAAATTATAGACCAATCATTTCTTTGTCAGTGGGAAAAATCAGCAGCCAATCAAATACCTTTTCCCCTCACTGTATGTATAAAGCACTGTGTAACTCTATACAAGTACCTGAAATAAAGAGTTTGACCTTTCACTGTAAGGCTGTAAATATACAAAGTACGTCAAATGCGAAGCAACAATGCCTTTAATTAGGATTTACAGTTAAATTACATAAATACAAAAAGGAGCGTAATAACAATGTAAGTACCCATCAGAGGTAAAACATGTAGATTACTGGCCTTAGTGATAAAGAACTATTGTAGTGGATCAACAACAAACCCTTTAATTCATAAAGTGACTGCTACTAAACCAGGACAGAGAAGTAAGCAAATAACCATCTTATTGTGCCAGCTGAAGTAATGTCCTGGCGCAAAAAAAGGAAAAATACACATACAATAATATTATATATACATACACACACACACACACATATATATATATATATATCTCCACACACACATACTGTGTATCTGAGCGTGTATATACTCTATACTGCCAAAAGTATTGGGACGCCTGCCTTAACACGCACATGAACTTTAATGGCGTCTTAGTCCGTAGGGTTCAATATTGAGTTGACCCACCCTTTGCAGCTATAACAGCTTCAACTCTTCTGGGAAGGCCATCCACAAGGTTTAGGAGTGTGTCTACGGGAATGTTTGGCCATTCTTCCAGAAACACATTTGTAAGGTCAGGCACTGATGTTAAACGAGAAGGCCTGGCTCGCAGTCTCCGCTCTAATTCATCCCAAAGGTGTTCTATCGGGTTGAGGTCATGACTCTGTGCAGGCCAGTCAAGTTCCTCCACCCCAGACTCGCTCATTCACACTATATTGCCAAAAGTTTTAGGCCACCCCACCAAATCATTTGGTGGAGGAGGGCATTATGGTGTGGGGTTGTTTTTCAGGGGTTGGGCTTGGCCCCTTTAGTTCCAGTGAAAGGAAATCTTAAGGCGTCAGCATACCAAGACATTTTGGACAATTTCATGCTCCCAACTTTGTGGGAACCATTTGAGGATGGTCTCTTCCTGTTCCAACATGACTGCCCACCAGTGCACAAAGCAAGGTCCATAAACACATGGATTTGGGGTGGAGGAACTTGACTGCCCAAACTTAAACCCGATAGAACACCTTTGGGATGAATTAGCGCGGAGACAACCCGATAGACTACCTTTGGGATGAATTAGCGCGGAGACCGCGAGCCAGGGGCTACAAAAAGATAAGATGGCCACGTATGACCAACACGTGACATTTCTGTATGACGACGGCTGGAAAGGTAGTACTGTACATAGTATCTGTACGCAGAAGGTCGATCAGGAACTACTGTATCAAAGGCCTTTTCTCACACAACCTTCCCGAAGAGACGCCAAGACATCTGGAAGTTATCTGCTGCAACTCAGCGGAACAGCGCGGACCCGGAGGATTTAATGAACCTACATGGGAATTTGTATTAAAATTTATGAGAAAACAAATAATCCTGACAAGGGGATTCATTCTAATAAGTGAAAGGTCTTCATTTGTACTTCAAAAGGTATATTGGGCTACTTAGCAGATACCTAATATAGAAACAGAGAAGAGGGGAAATGTTGACTATTCTTTTATCCAAAAACATCAGCCAATTATAAGGCTGTAGAAGAAAGGGAAGACTTACCTTTGCCCCAGCCCATGCGGTCAGAATGCCGTCACCCTCACAGTGCCCCGGAGATCTCACCGGTTCCTCCTGCTGACTTCCACATCATTGCAGAGTCCTGCAATGACATGGAGGAACCAGCAGGAGGCGACAGGCACCCAGGATGGAGATCTATGGACTTACATTCTAGGGAGTGTAGTTTCCCAGCGGTCTTTGGGGGACTATTGTTCAGGAATGGAATGCAATGACATGGGCAACAGCAGAGGTAAGTATTCACTTTCCACTTTACAGATGGCATGCTTTCCTCAACCCTTCTACTTTGTGACAGGATCCCTTTAGGAGAGGAAATGGATTTTGGAAAGCGCATTGGATATTGCACTGCATTCTGTCATCTTATCTCAGTTAATTATCTAGGTCAATGGACCAAAGCCCAGGAGCAAGATATGGCCCTTTGCTTGCCTTTATCTGCCCCTTGGGACACCATTCCGCCAACCGACACCAATGATGGGACACCATTCCGCCAACCGACACCAATGATGGGACACCATTCCGCCAACCGACACCAATGATGGGACACCATTCCGCCAACCGACACCAATGATGGGACACCATTCCGCCAACCGACACCAATGATGGGACACCATTCCGCCAACCGACACCAATGATGGGACACCATTCCGCCAACCGACACCAATATTGGGACACCATTCCGCCAACCGACACCAATATTGGGACACCATTCCGCCAACCGACACCAATGATGGGACACCATTCCGCCAACCGACACCAATATTGGGACACCATTCCGCCAACCGACACCAATGATGGGACACCATTCCGCCAACCGACACCAATATTGGGACACCATTCCGCCAACCGACACCAATATTGGGACACCATTCCGCCAACCGACACCAATGATGGAACACCATTCCGCCAACCGACACCAATGATGGAACACCATTCCGCCAACCGACACCAATGATGGAACACCATTCCGCCAACCGACACCAATGATGGAACACCATTCCGCCAACCGACACCAATGATGGAACACCATTCCGCCAACCGACACAAATGATGGAACACCATTCCGCCAACCGACACCAATGATGGAACACCATTCCGCCAACCGACACCAATGATGGAACACCATTCCGCCAACCGACACCAATGATGGAACACCATTCCGCCAACCGACACCAATGATGGAACACCATTCCGCCAACCGACACCAATGATGGAACACCATTCCGCCAACCGACACCAATGATGGAACACCATTCCGCCAACCGACACCAATGATGGAACACCATTCCGCCAACCGACACCAATGATGGGACACCATTCCTCCAACCGACACCAATGATGGGACACCATTCCGCCAACCGACACCAATGATGGGACACCATTCCGCCAACCGACACCAGGGATGGGACACCATTCCGCCAACCGACACCAATGATGGGACACCATTCCGCCAACCGACACCAATGATGGGACACCATTCCGCCAACCGACACCAATGATGGGACACCATTCCGCCAACCGACACCAAATGATGGGACACCATTCCGCCAACCGACACCAATGATGGGACACCATTCCGCCAACCTACACCAAATGATGGGACACCATTCCACCCACTGACACCAATGATGGAACACCATTCCTCCCACTGACACCATCAATGACACTATTCTTCCCAACAATGGGGCCCTTTGCCACATCATTGGTTTTAATGGGAGGAAAATGCTCACTGATGCCGGGGGAAATTTTCTATTCCTACTGGCCACTATACAGCCCCCCCTCCCAAAAGCATGGCCAAAGTTTGGAGACCCCTGATCTGGGCCAGGGGTCTCCACACTTTTCAGTAGGAGGGCCACACATTTTACAAATATTCGTAGCCCGAAAAAAATCATTTTAATAAATGAATGAATACAATTTAATTGACTGAATAGTTATTTTGTTGTTCGGAGTAATAGGATTAGTGGATGAACTCTAGTAAAACAAAGCAAATGCATTTCAAATACAGTTGATACATTAATAAAAGGTCGAACAAATATAAATCCCAATCTGCACCTCACACATCAGATTCTCCCCTTTAATTAGGTAGGGTCTTCATCGGTGTTCCCCTCAAATAAGAGTTCCCCCTTTACAGCACCTTTACTTCAGGGCCCCCATCAGAGCCCCTGTTACACCAATGTCCTCATTAGAGGCCCCCCTTACTTTACGGCCCCTATCAAAGCCCCCCTCCATGAGTGTCGCCATTAGAGTAATCCCCTACCACAAAAGCCCCTTTATATCAGTGTCCTCATGGAAGTCCCCCAATACATCAGACTCCTCCCTTACATCAGTGTCCCCCCTTATTTCAAGAGCCCCATTGGAGTTCTCCCTTACATAAGTGTCCTCATCAGAGTACCTTTTACATTAGAGTCCCCATACCTTTAGGGCCCCCCCATTAGAGTCCACCTTACATCAATGTCCTCATCAGAGCCCCTCTTAAAATCGGAGTTCCCCCCCTTTAGTTCAGAGTCCCCCTTATATCAGTGTCCTCATGAAAATCCTCAATACATCAGAGTCCCTCCTTACATTAGTTTCCCCATCAGAGTACCCAACCCCCCTTCATGTTTAAAGGGGAGAAGCAGAGACTGGGCACATCCGATTTTGGGGAGAACAACGAAGATTGTGCACATCAGCCAATGGGCCAGAGTAAAACTTTGTAGTGGGCCGCATGTGGGACGGGGGGGCGTAGTTTGGAGACCCTGATGTAGGCCAATCAGGTGATACCCTATATTGGATAAGCGCCGTTACCATATGGGATGAGCACTGATAACAAAGCAGGCGTCCTGTTTGCTTGGGGGCCAAAGGAAATGCAATGAGGATGGAAAACATATCATGGAAAGTGATCGGTCTGGGTGTGAAGGGGCCCCCGAGGGGACCTGAACTGCAGAAGGGACGGAAGTGGAACTGGGATGGCGGCCAGGGGTTGGGCCCTTTGGGAACAGTGGGGTGAAAGAGAGGAAATGGAGGTTTCTGGGCAAGTGGAGAAGATAAAACCAGTTGTCAGTGTTTACATGGAGACAAGACAGGGACCGCAATCTCAGGACCACAAGATGACATTTACTTCTCTACATTCATACATCACATCCATAAAAACCTAGATTTTAGTTTTTTTACATGATGATTTTTTTTTATATCGGATTTGTGGTTTTTAATTTTATATGTATATCTATTTTGAACTCCTATAACAATTCAGAAAGAGATGGCACTGGGTGTCATATTGGGAATCTTATTTTCTTCTTCTCTAGGTCGACCTAGGGCTACTTCTATCTCACTTTCTTCTCACTTTCTTTCCTGATCTTCATTCTATCCCAAAATATTTCTAATTTTTTACACCCTTTTCAAATCTCCTCAGTACATTCTGATGCCGCGTACACACGGTCGGACTTTCCGGCAGAAAAAGTCCAACGGAATATTTTCATCAGATATTCCGATCGTGTGTGGGCCTCATCGGATTTTTTTTTCAAAAATTCTGACAGACCTAGAAATAGAACAAGTTTTAAATATTTCCGATGGAGTCAATTCCTATCGGGAAAACCGCTCGTCTGTATGCTGTTTCGGCGGACCAAAAACGGCGCATTCTCTGAAGCAAGTATGAGACGGAAGCTATTGGCTACTGGCTTTTGGACTTCCTTTTTCTAGTTCCGTCGTACATCACCGCGTTCTAGACAATCGGACTTC
>CM053034.1:204237479-204247479 GCA_028564925.1 Lithobates sylvaticus | reverse complement strand
CTTGGTGCTAGGAACCCCAGCTACGGGGCCCCAAAGCTGGTTCGGAAAATGTCATTTTCTGCTGCAGAAAAATGCTTGACTCGAGTATAGGCCGAGGGGGGCACTAACAAAAAATTAATTAATTGAGATATGTTGTAGTGTTGGTTTCACTGGGTTTGCACACCAAATCTGGGGTTCCTAGCACCAAGTGGCCCCGAGATACGGGGCCTCAAAATCAGGTCAGAAAATGTCATTTTCTGCTGCAGTTAAGTGCTTGACTCGAGTATAAGCCGAGGGGGGCATTTTCAGCACACAAAAAAAAAAAATGTGCTGAAAAACTCGGCTTATACCTGAGTATATACAGTATATTCTTTTTATACATTTTATTGGGAAAAAAAAAAAAAAAAAAAAAGACACACACAGGAAGTAAAACTCAGTTGCTACCCATGGAGCATATATAAAAATGAAATGAGCGTTCACAGAAATCACCGATGATGATGTAAGGAGACTATTTCAGACAGGAGCAGCGTTTAGCGGCCTCTTTATCTGCAGAAAACAAAAGTTTCCATTCTGTTGCACTGCGGCTCTTTTCTCCTGAACGGCTGCGGAAATGTTTTCATTCTATTTCAGGAAATCCTGAATGGAGCCGGCACAAAAAAGGGGCGAGACTCGCTCAGCAGACACTGTGTGTGCGGGGAGACGTGTCCATCGCGCAGGCGTGTGTGCGAGGATAAAACCGCCGAGCCATGTACATTGTGTCACATGACATCAGCACTTTCGTGGGACAATGGAACGTGATTCAAGGCAACAGTCACTGCGGCCTGCAGAATGCAGGGGGTGGGCGGCCCACAAGAACGGCCCTTTTGTTTGCTTGCAAACCTAAATGGCATTCAGAGCCACAGGTCTCAGGACAACCCAAATGACTTCTCCTCCAAGGACTGGGGGGGGGGGTCCAACAAACCACCAAAATCTGATGGGGATTCCAATTCTACCCCCACTCTTCAAAACTTTTAGGCCCCTTTCACACTGGGGCGTTTTTTCAGGCGGTACAGCGCTAAAAATAGCGCCTGAACAGCGCCTGAAAAATCCGGCCCCATTCACTCCAGTCTGAAAGCCATCGCAGTGCGCTAGCAGGACGGTCAAAAAAGTCCTGCTAGCAGCATCTTTGATTTCAATGGGACACCGCGGTAATACCGCGGCAATACCGCCGCAAAGCGCCGCTAGCTAGGGGGTTAAAACCGCACCGCTAGCGGCCGAATCCCGCGGCTAAAACGACGGTAAAGCAGTGCTAAATATAGTGCTGCTTTACCGTCGCCGCGGCTCCCGCCCCAGTGTGAAAGGGGCCTTAGGCTCTGTTCACACTGGAGCGTTTTGCAAGGCAAGCAAATATTTTAAATACATTTTGACTTGATATACAAGCGATGTCTTGATATACAAGTAGCGTCACAACTGAGTATAAAAAAGAAGAGAGGCGCCTCTAAGTGTAGTAATGTGGTTACATTTAATGAAGGTCCAACATTTACCAACTCGCATGGTAGAGCTGCACGATTGTGGCCAAAATGAGAATCACGATTTTTTTGCTTAGAATAAAAAGATCACGATTCTCGCGACGTAAAATCTTTCACATTATACAAATTAAAAAAAAAAAAAAATGGGCTAACATTACTGGTTAGTTTTTTTTTGTTTTAATTCATTAAAGTAATTTTTCAAAAATTGAGTAGACCACTGCGCAAATACAGTGTGACACTAAATACACATTTTTTTTCCTCAGTTTAGGCCGATATGTATTCTTCTACATATTTTTGGTAAAAAATAAAAATAAAAAAAATTGCAATAAGCGTAAATTTATAAGTTTGCGCAAAAGTTATAGCGTCTACAAAATAGGGGATAGTTTTATGGCATTTTTATTATTCATTTTTTTATTAGTAGTAATGGCGGCGATCTTTATCGTGACTGCGACATTATGGCGGACAATTTTGACACATTTTTGGGACCATTGTCATTTATACAGCAATCAGTGTTATAAAAATGCACATATTAATGTGTAAATGACACTGGCGGGGAAGGGGTTAAACACTAGGGGGCGATCAAGGGGTTAAGTGCGTCCTAGGGAGGCGTTCCAACTGTGGGGGGGATGGGCTTCAACTTACATGACAGCGATCACTGCTCCCGATGACAGGGAGCGGTGATCTCTGTCATGTCACTAGACAGAACGGGGAAACGCTTTGTTTACATGGACATCTCCCCGTTCTGCGGCTCCGTGACACAATCGCGGGACACCAGTGGACATCGAATCAGCAGGACCCATGGGCACGGTCACGCTTTACACGGCGGGCCTGCTAGCCCCACCAATTAAAGGGGACATACAGGTACACTTATTTGCCCATCGCTGCCGACGTATATCGGTGTGCATCGGTCGGCAAGTGGTTAAATAGGAACTGCGGTCTGCTCACATAATTTATAATAAAACATTTGCCATTCTGAAGCTTCTCTCCAACCACTTTGCATATTATATATATATATATATATTAGGGGTGCAACGGATCGTCGCCCTCCGCGGCCTCGGCCTTAGGAAAGGCCGCGGCTTCGGCCTAACTCCGGAGCGGTGGCGGCCATCTTGGTACACCCGGCGGCCTTAGGAAAGGCCGCAGGTTCGGCCTAGCACCGGAGCGGCGGCCATCTTGGTACACCCGGCCACTGTTTACAATGTGATCGCTCCGTCAAATGACGGAGCGATCACTTGTAAACATAGCCTGCATATACCCTGCCAATACCCTGCCAATACTCTGCCAATACTCTGCCAATACCCTGCCAATACCCTGCCAATACTCTGCCAATACCCTGCCAATACTCTGCCAATACTCTGCCAATACTCTGCCAATACTCTGCCAATACTCTGCCAATACTACAGTGGGGGAGAGGATGTGGATATTACAGTGGGGGAGATGACGTGGATATTACAGTGGGGACTATATGGTGGCGGAATTTTCACAGGTTTTTGCAAATTCAATTATTATTTGCTGATCCGAAAAATGATCCGATCCGTGAGTTTTTTGATCCGTTGCACCCCTAATATATATATATACTGTGATTCTGTACTTGCCAAATATGCTGTAGAAATCTCCCTCCACTGAGTCTGGCTGCAGCCATTTTAACTGTGGGCAGCTGAAGCTGCTGCCTGTTCACTTCCTGGATTTACACAGACACACAGAGGCACGCCTCCAGCTCTGCAGCTCTCATTGGCCCTCTTAGGACTCATCCCTCCTCCCTTCCTGGCATACTCTCACCAGAGAGAGAGCGGTGCATGAGGTCATAAGCCTAGACCAATGATGGCGAACCTTGGCACTACTGGAACTTTTGGAACTACACTTCCCATGATGCTCATGCACTCTGCAGTGTAGTTGAGCATCATGGGAAATGTAGTTTCCAAAACATCTGGGGTGCCGAGGTTCACCATCACTGGCTTAGGCTAATGACCAGACAAGAAACAGGAAGTGGGCTGTATAAGGGATTTACTGGCAGAAAAAAAAATGTTTTATTATCCAAAGTTAAAAACAACAACAAGGCAAGAAGATTTAATAGATGGGAAGATGAAAAAAACGATTGAAGGTCCACTTTAAGTTGATCTACAAGATGACAAGGCGCAGGAACCAACGAAGAGCAAAAGACACGATCGGAATGGCGTTCCTAAACAACAAACAGCTGCCCCGCTCTGGTGTAAACTCCCCTTCTGATGGGCTGCGGTTCCCATGTCCTCGTGTGATATACACAAACATCTGTGCACTTGCCGAAATACCATCTGCATTCCATGACGGGAAAGCGGGGACCTTCCATAATGCGCTTCAAGAGCTCCTCTCCCAGCGGGACCCCAAATCCATCATTCGGCACGATTACATTGGAACCACCACTTCCTCTTCTGCTTTACTAATGGACACTCTGTACGGCCAGATCATAAACAAAAAATGACCGCCAGCTCGGTCCCAGCTAATCCCCCCCCAAAACGGACACGCCGCGCAGATGGGACCCAGGCCTAGCACACGGGGACTGAGATTTAAAGTGGACTACTTTGCCGTTTTAACTTGAATCTGTTACATAGTTACATAGTAGGTGAGGTTGAAAAAAGACACAAGTCCAACCTATGTGTGTGATTATATGTCAGTATTACATTGTATATCCCTGTATGTTGCGGTCGTTCAGGTGCTTATCTAATCGTTTTTTGAAAGATGCCCCCCGCTGAGACCACCGCCTGTGGAAGGGAATTCCACATCCTTGTCGCTCTTACAGTAAAGAACCCTCTACATAGTTTAAGGTTAAACCTATTTTATTCCAATTTTAATGAGTGGCCACGAGTCTTGTTAAACTCCCTTCTGCGAAAAAGTTTTCTCCCTATTGTGGGGTCACCAGTACGGTATTTATATATTGAAATCGTATCCCCTCTCAAGCGTCTCTTCTCCAGAGAGAATAAGTTCAGTGCTCACAACCTTTCCTCATAACTAATATCCTCCAGACCCTTTAGTAGCTTTGTTGCTCTTCTTTGTACTCGCTCCATTTCCAGTACATCCTTCCTGAGGACTAGTGCCCAGAACTGGACAGCATACTCCAGGTGCGGCCGGACCAGAGTCTTGTAGAGCGGGAGAATTATCGTTTTATCTCTGGAGTTGATCCCCTTTTTAATGCCAATAATCTGTTTGCTGTGTTAGCAGCAGCTTGGCACTGCTGAGCCCATCATCTACTAGGACCCCCAGGTCCTTTTCTATCCTAGATCCCCCCAGAGGTTCTCCCCCCCAGTGTATAGATTGCATTCTGATTTTTGCCACCCAAATGAATTATTTTACATTTTTCTATATTAAACCTCATTTGCCATGTAGTTGCCCACCCCATTAATTTCTTCAGATCTTTGTGCAAGGCTTCCACATCCTGCGGAGAAATGATTGCCCTGCTTAGCTTAGTATCGCCTGCAAATACAGAGACTGAACTATTTACCCCATCCTCGGCAGTGCTCGGAGTAGGGAAGTAGACTCGGCTGGGTTAAGTGACCGCCCAGCGGCGCTGTAAATAAGGCATTTTCGACAAAGTTATTGCAGCCCTCCCCCGAAAATCAGGCTAGGTCTTATTTTTGGGGTAGGGCTTATTTTTGGGGGGAACACAGTAGAACCATTGTCAATAGTGCGCAGTACGGAGGTCAAGGAGACTCCGAAAGTCTCCGAAGATGAACGCCGCCTGCGCACTTGCTAGCACTTTCTGCCCTGAGTCCAGGTTCAAGCCCCACCATGCAAGTGGACATACGGTAGTAACTTAGTACAGGGGGTCCCTGAGTTACGAACTCGTTAGGGACTGCCCGCCTGTACTTATGTCGGAATTGTTCGTAAGTCGGCCGTGCACGCGCAGACCGACAATTACAGACATTTCCGATGTTCCGTCTAATGCCGTTCTGCGCACGCGCGGCAAATTACGGACATTTCCAAAGTTTTCCGACATTTTCCGAGGCTCCGAATGGCCGCGCATGCGCAGAACGGCCGGAGGACGGCGGAAAATAACGGAGGGTCCCAGCAGCGCCCGGTTCGTAAGTAGGGGATGTTCGTAGGTCGGGCGTTCGTAAGTTGGGGACCCCCTGTAACAGGGCCCCTCAGTGCTTCGCTCGCCACAGCAATTTTTTATGCTAACTATGTCCACTTGGATGGTGGGGCTTGAACCTGGACTCAGGCGCCGTTCATTTTTTTCAGAGACCTTCGGCGTCTCCTTGTCCTCCGTACTGCGCAAGCACAGTACAGGGTGGACACTATCCGAAGGGGGACAGTATTCGACAAGACACCGGTACAATCGTGCAAGACCGAAGGGACGATTTTATAATTCTGTAGTCCAGGATAAGAACTAGGAAGGCCAATTAGACTCCTTGAGATAACACAGGAAGTGTGCAGAGGACAGCTCTGAATTTCTGACATCATCAGCAGGTACTTGGTTTTGCGCCCATCAAACAGATACAACAAAACACTTCCAATGACCAAATAGGAGCAAATAAGAGCATTTCATTGCAACAATCTAAAATCACTTCATATCGCTGATACAGCAGAAAACCACAAAATTGCCAAGCGAAGCGAGGCCATGCCCGAAGCATGGCGAGCGAAGCGAGCCCGCCAGGGGCCCTGTTACTAAGTGCTACTGTATGTCCACTTGGATGGTGGGGCTTGAACCTGGACTCAGGCGCCGTTCATCTTCTGAGACTTTCGGAGTCTCCTTGTCCTATGTACTGCGCTTCGCCTGCGCAGTACAGGGCGGACACTATCCGATGGGGGGACAGTTTTTGGCAGAACACTGGTACAACTGTGCAAGACTGAAGGGAAGGCCGGAAGTCAGATTTTATAATTCTGTAGTCCAGCATAAGAACTAGGAAGGCTAATTAGACTCCTTGAGATAACACAGGAAGTGTGCCGAGGACAGCTCTGAATTTCTGACATCAGCAGGTATTTTGTTTTGCCCCCATCAAACAAACAGATACAACAAAACACTTCCAATGACCAAATAAGAGCATTTCATTGCAACAATCTAAAATCACTTCATATCGCTGATCCAGCAGAAAACCACATGGAGTTTGTATCTGTACATGTCATATTTCATTGTAATATTATTAGCCAACAGGCTCAGCGGAATCGTGAGTCGGCTCACTGGTGAACTGCTGCTCTTTTTTTTAGTGAAGAAATTCTGTTGAAGCGGAGGACGTTTGCCCACATTATACTAACCAGGATTAACACATCGCTCTTTCACCCTCTAAAATAACCCACGTATACTTTTGGCACGTGCCTGCAGTAACGCCACAATAAAAAAAGTCCATCACGAGCAAGCTGCAGTCTATTTTTGAAATTTAGTTCCTTAAAAAAAAATATAGATATATTTGCGGACGGCGGGCACTTCTGCTTTTTACTAGGCGAAGGGGAATTTCAAAGCAGAATAATAATGAAGGAAAAGAGAATGTTACCGGAACTGAGGACTAGGCCCTGCCATGGTGTAATTATAGGGAAAATGCACACAGGACTCCCATCAAAAGGTAGAGTGTGAAGCTCCAGGGAATTTTTTTCTTTTTTTGGCGACCAGCAGGTTGTGGGAGTATGCAGGTGTCCAGGTCTTCCTGGAGACCAGTACGTTGTGTGAGTATGCAGGTGCTCAGGTCTTCCTGGAGACCAGTACGTTGTGTGAGTATGCAGGTGCCCCGGTCTTCCTGGAGACCAGTACGTTGTGTGAGTATGCAGGTGCCCAGATCTTCCTGGAGACCAGCAGGTTGTGAGAGTATGCAGGTGTCCAGGTCTTCCTGGAGACCAGTACGTTGTGAGAGTATGCAGGTGTCCAGGTCTTCCTGGAGACCAGTACGTTGTGTGAGTATGCAGGTGTCCAGGTCTTCCTGGAGACCAGTACGTTGTGTGAGTATGCAGGTGCCCCGGTCTTCTTGGAGACCAGTACATTGTGCGAGTATGCAGGTGTCCAGGTCTTCCTGGAGACCAGTACGTTGTGTGAGTATGCAGGTGTCCAGGTCTTCCTGGAGACCAGTACGTTGTGCGAGTATGCAGGTGTCCAGGTCTTCCTGGAGACCAGTACGTTGTGGGAGTATGCAGGTGTCCAGGTCTTCCTGGAGACCAGTACGTTGTGGGAGTATGCAGGTGTCCAGGTCTTCCTGGAGACCAGCAGGTTGTGTGAGTATGCAGGTGTCCAGGTCTTCCTGGAGACCAGTACGTTGTGTGAGTATGCAGGTGTCCAGGTCTTCCTGGAGACCAGTACGTTGTGTGAGTATGCAGGTGCCCCGGTCTTCCTGGAGACCAGTACATTGTGCGAGTATGCAGGTGTCCAGGTCTTCCTGGAGACCAGTACGTTGTGCGAGTATGCAGGTGCCCAGGTCTTCCTGGAGACCAGTACGTTGTGTGAGTATGCAGGTGCCCAGGTCTTCCTGGAGACCACCACGTTGTGTGAGTATGCAGGTGCCCCGGTCTTCCTGGAGACCAGTACGTTGTGCGAGTATGCAGGTGCCCAGGTCTTCCTGGAGACCAGTACGTTGTGTGAGTATGCAGGTGCCCCGGTCTTCCTGGAGACCACCACGTTGTGTGAGTATGCAGGTGCCCAGGTCTTCCTGGAGACCACCACGTTGTGTGAGTATGCAGGTGCCCCGGTCTTCCTGGAGACCAGTACGTTGTGCGAGTATGCAGGTGCCCAGGTCTTCCTGGAGACCAGTACGTTGTGTGAGTATGCAGGTGCCCCGGTCTTCCTGGAGACCACCACGTTGTGTGAGTATGCAGGTGCCCAGGTCTTCCTGGAGACCACCACGTTGTGTGAGTATGCAGGTGCCCAGGTCTTCCTGGAGACCAGTACGTTGTGCGAGTATGCAGGTGCCCAGGTCTTCCTGGAGACCAGTACGTTGTGTGAGTATGCAGGTGCCCCGGTCTTCCTGGAGACCAGTACGTTGTGTGAGTATGCAGGTGCCCCGGTCTTCCTGGAGACCAGTACGTTGTGCGAGTATGCAGGTGCCCAGGTCTTCCTGGAGACCAGTGCGTTGTGCGAGTATGCAGGTGTCCTGGTCTTCCTGGAGACCCGCAGGTTGTGCGAGTATGCAGGTGCCCCGGTCTTCCTGGAGACCAGTACGTTGTGCGAGTATGCAGGTGCCCAGGTCTTCCTGGAGACCAGTACGTTGTGTGAGTATGCAGGTGTCCAGGTCTTCCTGGAGACCAGTGCGTTGTGCGAGTATGCAGGTGTCCTGGTCTTCCTGGAGACCCGCAGGTTGTGCGAGTATGCAGGTGCCCCGGTCTTCCTGGAGACCAGTACGTTGTGTGAGTATGCAGGTGCCCAGATCTTCCTGGAGACCAGCAGGTTGTGAGAGTATGCAGGTGCCCAGTTTGCAGTTTGGCTTACACAGCGAAAAAAAAATGGGCGTTTTTGGGCATGAGGAAATTGCAGATACTCAGCTGCCAGAAGGCTGTACGGTGCATCAAAAAATCAATGACAGACTGAAATACGCAGCAAAAAAAAAAAATAATCCAATATATATCCCATAGTTTGTAGGTGCTATAACTTTCACACAAACCAATCAATATACACTGAGACCTTTCACACTGGAGCCACCCGTGCGTTAGCGGTAAAGCGCTGCTTGTTACACGATTTACTGCTATTTAAGTGGTGCTTTTCGGTCGCTAGCGGGGCGCTTTTAACCCCAAAGAAGGGGTTAAAAATACCCGTGTTGCGGCGCTGCCCATTCATTTCAGGGCCGTTTTGGGAGCGCTAAACACAGAGCCTCCCCAACCCTGCATGCAGGACTTTTCGGAACGTCCCGCAAGTGCATCGCCCCAGTGTGAAAGCACTCAGGCTTTTGTACTCCAGCGGCATGGGGTGGGGGGGCAGTTTTCAGGCGCTATTTCTAGCGCTAAAATGCCTGAAAACTGCCCTTAGTGTGAAAGGGCTCTTATTGGCATTTTTTGTTTTTACCAAGGCAATTTGGAAGCAGAATACATTTTGGTCAAAATTGAAATTTTGGTCAAAGGGTAACTCCACTTTCGTGGGGGGGGGGGGGGGGAATAGCAGGTGGGCACTGATCGCTGTATAAATGCCAATGGTCCCAAAATAGTGTCAATGGTGTCCGATCTGTCCGCTGCAATGTCGATAAAAATCGCAGATCGCCGCCATTACTAATAAAAAAAAAACATAATAAAAATGCCATAAATCTATCCCCTCTTTTGTAGGCGCCTTTTGTGCAAACCAATCAATGTACGCTTATTGTGATTTATTTTAATTTTTTTTTTACAAAATATGTAGAATAAATATCGGCCTAAATTGAAGAAGAAATTTATTTTTTGATATATTTCTGTGGGATTTTTTTTTTTATAGTAAAAAGCTAAAAATATTGCTTTTTTTTTTTTTTTTTTTGTTTTTTTTTGTTTTTTACAAAATTGTCGCTCTTTTTTTGTTTATATCGGAAAAAACAAAAACCGCAGGGGTGATAAAATACCACCAAAAGAAAGCTCTATTAGTGGGGAAAAAAGGACGTCAA
>CM053034.1:204119979-204232479 GCA_028564925.1 Lithobates sylvaticus | reverse complement strand
GTCCTACAAAAAACGAAAGTACCAATCACAGGTCCGAGCGGGCTGCGAGTCTATTGACAGCGAGCAGCGCGCCTCGCACACGTGCGATGGGAAGCCACAAGGAGTTCCAGCCAGCGTCCCACACCAAACGTGATGATGGTGCCAGGGACCCCCGAAGATTGGCGAAGAACCAGCCCAGGTGAGGACGGCGCCGGACAGGCGAGTCTCTTTTTATTAAAATTATCATTACATTATTTACACAACTTGTGTTATAATCCGAGGCCCTGATGGAGCGGGTCAGCCAACGAAACGCGTAGGCCATCTCTTCGGATTCCTCTGCCAGGTTAGTCACACCCTGGACAACCAAACTGTAACTGTTTTTTAACCGATTGCCGAGCAGCTGCCGTCATTTGACTGCGGCAGGTCAGCACAATCCCGCGAGCCGTCGTAGCTATACATAAGCTCCTTTAAGGCCGGCTTCACACTGGGGCGCTGCGGGCAGCGCTATATTTAGCGCTGCTTTACCGTCGTTTTAGCCGCGGTATGCGGCCGCTACCTGGATGGTTTTAACCCCCGCTAGCGGCCGAAAAAGGGTTAAAAACCTCCGCAAAGCGGCGCTTTGCCGGCGGTATCCCCGCGGTGTCCCATTGATTTCAATGGGTAGGAGCGGTATAAGAGCGGTGAATACACCGCTCCTTCACCGCTCCAAATATGCTGCTAGCAGGACTTTTTTTTACCGTCCTGCTAGCGCACCGCTCCAGTGTGAAAGCCACCCTGCTAGCGCACCGCCAAAATGAGTAAATTATAAAAAAAATAAAACAAATCTTTATTTTACACATATACCGATGTAACCTTTAATGGATTAAAAGTCTCTGCTCCTAATATCATAAATCACAATTTTTTCTTTTCCCAGGGTTTGCGGAGGATGTCAACAACATATGGTCCAAATCTTAAAATCAGAGGTTTTATATAAATAAAATTGCCTGGCTCGCCGATACTGGTGCGTTCTAAAAATCTGTGTCAGGTCACCGGAGTCCAGATGCACCCTGTTGGGGTCTGCAGTGCACCCCAAGGTAGTGGACCCTACGGCTGGCTGCTGCGGATGGAGCTCTAGGATATACAGGAGAGCAGATACTCTGTAGTACCTACATGGATGACACTGGGAGCTAGAGCATGAGATTTCCCAGGGTGCAGAATCTAAGAGCCAGCGGGTGTTCACCAGAGGCCCATAGTGGTGGGGATGGATTTAGCTGCAGTCTGGCTCCAGGTCGGGGACCCCTAGGGCCTCCCAGCTCACGCTCACGGTAGACTACAGGGAGGTGGAGTGAAAGCAGCAGACTGCAACAAAAGGATAGTCAGGAGACAGCCAAAAGGTCAGGACAACAAGCAGGTAAGGATAGTCAGGAGACAGCCAAAAGGTCAGGGCAACAAGCAGGTAAGGATAATCAGGAGACAGCCAAAAGGTCAGGGCAACAAGCAGGTAAGGATAATCAGGAGATAGCCAAAAGGTCGGGGTAACAAGCAGTTACAATAAGTACACTTTCAGAAAACGCATTGCATGTTTAACCAATTTAATACCAGGCACTTTCGCATCTCCCTGCTTGGGCCAATTTTCAGCTTTTAGTGTTGTCACTTTTTAAATGACAATTGCGCGGTCATGCTACACTGTACCCAAATTACATTTTTATCATTTTGTTCCCACAAATAGAGCTTTCTTTTTGTGGTATTTGATCACCTCTGCTGTTTTTATTTTTTGCTAAACGAATAAAAAAAAAAGATCGAAAATTTTGAAAAAAAATTAAGTTTTTCTTTGTTTTTGTTATAAAATGTTGTAAATAAGTAAGTTTTCTCCTTCACTGATGGCACTGATAAGGCGGCAACATTGAGGTGGCACCAATGTGATGGCTTCTGATGGGCGACACTGAAAGGCTGTACTGATGGGCACTGATAGGCATCACTGGTGGCACTGGCAGGCAGTGATTGGCAGCTACCTGGTGGTCTAGGGTGGCATACCTGGGGGTCCAGTGTGGTGGCCTTCCCTGGTGGTCCTGGGTGGACATCCGAGAGGGGGGGCTGTGCTAACAATCAGCACAGACCCCCGGTCAGGAGAGCAACCAATCGGCTCTCCTCTACTCCCATCTATCAGACGCGAGTGAGGAAAAGCTGATCAACGGCTCTTCCTGTTTACGTCGTGATCAGCCGTGATTGGACATGGCTGATCATGTGGTAGAGAGCCTCAGTCAGACTCTTTACCTAGATCGGAGTTGCGGCCCTGAACCAAGTCTTTGCGTTGCGTTAAATGATAAGTGGACTGTCAGAGAAATTGAACTTATCTTGATAGCCCCTATAAGCTGACAAAAGCAATCTCACCCCATTCCAGAGATGCCTGCTTAACTAGGATTTGACAGCTGTAGCCCTCTGTCTCCTAGCACAGCAGAGCCCCGTAGAAAGTCTATAGGGCCAATCTATCACCATCTCCAGCTGGGAGATGCAAAGTGGTGAGCCCCATAGATATCCATAGGGCTCTACTGCACAGGGGCAGCCAGGAGACAGACGACTCTGTCAGGTTTTTATGGCTGTTGGTGTCTACACTGGTCAGTCAGGTTTTCCATCATTTCCTGTAAAAGATATTGCTGTCTAGGCTGGAAATAATATATATGAATCCAGCCAAGTCCAGGAAACCGATATTGAACAAAATTTGTAATGGGAAAAAAAAAAAATATATATATATATATATATATATATATATATATATATATATATATATATATATATATATATATATATATATATATATATATATATATATATTTTTTTTTTTTTTTTAATACAGCACTAAAAACGCAACTTACCCCGAACTACCCAAAATGCTTTTATTGCTGCGACACATAAGATTTCCCGCTGACTTCCTGCTCTGGTGGGGAGGGGAGATCTCTCAGCAACAAAACCGTAAATTATTAGTTTTTTCTGAAAGCAGTTTTGAATTGAACAGTTCCCCATTACAAATAAAACAGACCCCTTTACACATTCCTCACCCCATTTACAATATAAATGAACATATAAACTATCATAGGTTTTTATGCGTTCTCATCCAATTTCTTCTACTGAAGCAACACAAGCATGTTGCAATATCATGTGTTACATATACAGTGTATTCAGGGAACAATTAAAACAGTTCCACCACCTCTAGGACCTAACCCAGTCATTCTCAACCAGGGTTCCCAGGTACCCTAGTGTTCCTCCAGAGGTTTCCAGGTGTTCTTTTAAACTGAGATTGATTGACCTCCCCCTCTGATGATGCCTCTATAGTTCTGGGGCTAACACCACTTGGCAACCTAACAACCTAACCCAGTTGTTGTCAACCATGGTTCCATGGTACCCTTGAGTTCCTCCAGAGGTTTCTAGGGGCTCCTTGAGCTGTAGCTGACCTCCCATCTCATGAGGCCTCCATAGTTTTGGGGCCAACACTACTTGGCAACCTCTAGGACCTAACCCAGCCATTCTCAACCAGGGTTCCCAGGTACCCTAGTGTTCCTCTAGAGGTTTTTATAAACTGTGATTGATTGAACTCCCCCTACGATGATGCCTCTATAGTTCTGGGGCTAACATCACTTGGCAACCTTTACAACCTAACCCAGTTGTTGTCAACCATGGTTCCATGGTACCCTTGAATTCCTCCAGGGGTGGCTAGGGGCTCCTTGAGCTGTAGCTGACCTTCCATCTCATGAGGCCTCCATAGTTCTGGGGCCAACACCACTTGGCAACCTCTAGGACCTAACCCAGTCATACTCAATCAAGGTTCCATGGTACCTTAGTTTACCTCCATCTGATGAGGCCTCCATAGTCCATAGCCAACATCACTTAGCAACCTCTAGGACCTGACACAGTCAGTCATTGTCAACCCGGGTTCCATGCTACCCTAGAGTTCCTCTGGATGTTGCCAGGGGCTCCTTGATCTGTGGCTGATTGATCTTCCATCTCACGATGCCTCCATAGCTTTGGGGCCAACACCATTTGGCAAAACCAGCAACATTATAACAATAGATCTTTTTATTGGGTCTTTAAAAGGTGGTACTCTGACCACCACTCCAAGCAATGCATTCCTCCTATTGACCAGCAACGCAAGATGAACTTTACCCCCACTGAATTGGTTTTAAAACGGGTTCCTCTGGGGTTCAAAAGTTGACAAAGGCTGACCTAACCTGTAAGGAAATATCTGAGAACATTCAAGGCATGCTGGACACATTGTAAATCACAAGTTCAGGAATACTAATAGTGACCAGAGAACAGTACGATGGCAAGAAGACATCAATGATCACTAGACACCAGATAAGGAACAAAAATGTGGGGGCGAAGGATCTCCCCAGGGTTTTTTTTAGTACAAGCTTGGTAGTCTGCAGTGTACAATAAATGTGGTCAATATTGATGGTACTATGGGTAGCATTCCAGGATGAAACCCACCATAGAAAGACGCTACTCATTATGAGAAGGAACATCTATAGTACATATAAACTCAGCATCTGTGTAATCTTTGGGCGATTAAAGAAATAGGGGCTAGATCAGCCTTTCTCAAACTTTTTATCCCTGAGGAACACTTGGAATATAAGTTTTATGGAATCCCTAATAAAAAAAATAATTATACCTACAGCTCATGGTGCGATCAGTAGATTCTTCAGGGATCAAATCAAATAAAAAATAGTGCCTAATGTTTTTGACCCCCTCAGAGCAGATGGTTTTTGAAAATGCACCTGCTCTATCAACAAATTTTTTTCAATAAAAATATTGACAAATAGATAGATAGATAGATAGATATCTCAACGCAGAAGAGACTGCTTCCATTGGTGGTTAGTGGGATATTGTCCCCTTGCATTGGTGGTCAGCGTACGCGGGAGATCAATCTGTTCTCTGCATGAGGAACCCCTGAGCAAAAAAGTCAAGAGGAACCCCTGAGCAAAAAAGTCAAGAGGAACCCCTGAGCAAAAGTCAAGAGGAACTCCCTGAGCAAAGTCAAGAGGAACTCCCTGAGCAAAGTCAAGAGGAACCCCCTGAGCAAAGTCAAGAGGAACCCCCTGAGCAAAGTCAAGAGGAACCCCCTGAGCAAAGTCAAGAGGAACCCCCTGAGCAAAGTCAAGAGGAACTCCCTGAGCAAAGCCAAGAGGAACCCTGGTCGAGAAATGGTAGGATAGTCCAAGAAAATTCCAATATTTCTGCACTGTACCCAAAGCAAGAAACCTTTGGCTGGAGGCCCATTTGACATTTACAACTGGATGCCAAGAACTAAACTGTGTAGGCAGTTACAAAACAGCCATTACCCCATGATAATACACCCTAACATGAGATGAAAGGGTAGGACAGGCATCAGTTGAAGGGCTGGGCGCAGTACCAAGGCGACTCCTTCGCCACAGGGCACACATCAACGCATGGCGTGTCCAGCTACATGGAAACAGCTGCAATTCACAACTGTACTGCTGAATCATAGCAGAGAGACACAAATATTCATAATACAAAATCACAGAAAAGTATGCCCAGTGTGACCTCTATGTACACGTTGGACGCACGATGCAAACTTCACTCGCCTTGCAAAGTATAACATTCCAATGCTGATGAACAGCACAACTTTCATCATTGACAGAACACAAACTTCTCTGAAGACAGCATGGCAAGTATGTGCAAGATCCGGACAGACGTAGACTTTCCTTCATTGACAGGTGCAGAAGAGTGCAACGGTGGAGAACACACACTGGGGGTTGATTTACTAAAGGCAATTCCACTGTGCACTAGGAAGTGCAGTCATTTAGATCTGAAATGAGGGGGGGGAAGAAGATCTGAAATGAGGGGGGGGGGAGAAGAAGATCTGAAATGCGGGGGGGGGGGAGAAGAAGATCTGAAATGCGGGGGGGGGGAGAGAAGAAGATCTGAAATGAGGGGGGGGGGAAGAAAGAAAGAAGATCTGAAATGAGGGGGGGGGCGGAAGATCTGAAATGAGGGGGGGGGAGAAGAAGATCTGAAATGAGGGGGGGGGGGGGAGAAGAAGATCTGAAATGAGGGGGGGGGGGAGAGAGAAGATCTGAAATGAGGGGGGGGGGAGAAGAAGATCTGAAATGAGGGGGGGGGGGGGGGATCTGAAATGGGGGGGGGGGGAGGGAGATCTGAAATGAGGGGGGGGGGGGGAGAAGATCTGAAATGAGGGGGGGGGAGAAGATCTGAAATGGGGGGGGGAGGAAGAAGATCTGAAATGAGGGGGGGGGAGGAAGAAGATCTGAAATGAGGGGGGGGAGGAAGAAGATCTGAAATGAGGGGGGGGGGGGAGGGAGAAGATCTGAAATGAGGGGGGGGGGGGAGGAAGAAGATCTGAAATGAGGGGGGGGGAGGAGGAAGATCTGAAATGAGGGGGGGTGAGAAGAAGATCTGAAATGAGGGGGGGGGGGGGGGAAGATCTGAAATGAGGGGGGGGGAGAAGAAGATCTGAAATGAGGGGGGGGGGGGAGAAGATCTGAAATCAGGGGGAAGCGCTGCTGATTTTATCATCCAATCATGTGCAAGCAAAAATGCTCTTTATTTTCCTTGCATGTCCCCCTCAGATCTACAGCGACTGCACTTCCAAGTGCACAGTGGATTTGCCTTTAGTAAATAACCCCCACTGTACAATAATCTGCAGAACCTCAGGAAGAAGCCTTCAATAAGTGATAACAGATACCCAGTGTAACCTCCAGTGACCTGCAGGATTCAGATTATGACCACCAGTCACCTTCAAGGTGTACACTGTGACCTCCAGTCATCTTCAATGACCTGCAGTATGTGCACTATGACCTCCAATGACCTGCAGTATGTGCACTATGACCTCCAATGACCTGCAGTATGTGCACTATGACCTCCAATGACCTGCAGTATGTGCACTATGACCACAAGTGGCATGCAAATGTAAACTTTGACCTGCAGGAAGCACATTATGACCTCCTGTGACCCGCACTATGTACACGAAGGTCTTCAGTGCCCTGCAGTATGTACACTATGCTTTGCAGTGAGTTTCAGGATTCACATTATGTCTTTGAGTGACCTGCAGGGTGCATACTATGACCACCGGTGACTTGAAGGATGCACACAGGACCAGCAGTGACCTGCAGATTGCACACTATGACCGCCAGTATGTACACTATGACCACTAATGGCCTGCAAGATGCACACCAGGATCACCTGTGTCTTGCAGGCTGCATACTACGGCAAGCAGGGTGTACAACAGGAGCAGCACTGACCTGCAGGGTGCACAGTAGGACCTCCAGTGATTGACAGGATGCTTGATATGGTGACTGACCAGGTGCACAGGGCAACTTCTGGTCACAGACAGGGTGCACAGGGCAACCTACAGGCGCTGACAGGGCGCACAGGGCAACCTACAGGGACTGTTATAGAAGTAATACAGGACCCCTACCATGACAGGGGCCCCTAGAAGGAGAGGAGAATGGGGCCCCTAGAAGGAGAGGAGAATGGGGCCCCCGCCCCTTATACGTCAGTCAGGATGTGACATGATGGGAAGAATCCCACACAGAGCCCTCCGCAGCATCACACCCCTACTCACAGACATGGTACCTGCCTCCCTGCACCCAGGACACAGGGGGACGAGCCCATTAACGGCCTGTAGAGGGGGGGGGGCTATAGCTAACGCGGCCCCCCCTCATTCCCATCACCCTCCCTCTGGGTACAGTGCGGGGCACAGCGGGCACTCACCCGTCTTCTCATGGTCGTAGCCCACCACTATGAAGTAGTCTGCCAGCCTTGCCATGGCCGCCCGCAGTCCTCCCATCCCACGGAAAATCTCAGCATCTTGGCCGCAACAGCACGGCCATGTTTGAGGCGCAGAGGACCCCCCTGACTTCTGCGCGTGCGCAGGCTGACCAGGGCTACTGCGCCTGCGCGAGGGACAGACAGGCTGGTGGGCGGGGTTTACAGATTTCGCAGGCTTGTATATTATTGCTACAATGTGTCAGATATGAGGCTGAGATTGTCTGTTATTACAGATCCCTTATAAATGTGCCATTCATTTCATGAGTACATTATTGTACTGTTATTGTTATGTTACTTAATATATATAATTTATATTTATTTTGTAATATTGTTATATGTGCATCATATGATTAATGATATGACACACATTATGTATGTTATATTATTATGTAATACATTTATATGTTTAGATTTTTTATATATGTGTATATAATACATTTATATATTTATTTACATGTATATTTAGTATATAATTGTTTTATTCAGTTCATTATTATTATATTGTAATATATTGTATATATAGATATATTATATTATATTAAATTTATATATACAATATATTATATACAATATAATATATTGTATATATAGATTTATTTACATATATATTATACTATATAATTGTATTATTCAGTTCATTATTATTATATTGTAATATATTGTATATATAGATAGATAGATATATATATATATATATATATATATATCTATATATATAGCCATAGAGAGAGAAAGCGAGAGAGAGATCAATCGATCTCTCTCTCTCTCTCTAGCTATATATATATATATATATATATATATATATATATATATACATATATATACCAGTCTTATGCTGGCCATTCACTATACCAAAAATCGTTCAAACCCATTTTCCAAAAACGAAAATTTGGCCATGAGAGCAAACGATAGCGCCATCATGTAATGACCGATAAATCGTTCAATGGACATAAATTAATCAATTTTTCAGTTTGTTTTTTTCACATAAGCCCAGTGCAAACAGTTTGGACAAGAAACACATTAACCTTTCAATTTATCGTTCATTCGGCAGAAAATATCCAAACTTGTCAATTTTTTGGGCTCAAAAATTTTCCAACCGATTACCGACTTGTAACCCCCAAGAAAAGGAAGTGAGTACCCCTAAATATAAAAAATAAAAAAGTTTATCAAAGTGGTGTTGCCACCAAAAAAAAATGTGCCTTAAAAATCATAAAAAAAAGAAAAAAAAAATAATTGGAAAAAAATAATTTTTTACTCACCTCTAAATGCCTGTTGCTAGGGGGTCCCTCGTAGTCTGCCACCTTCATTGCCCGGGCAATGACATCACTTCCCCTTGGCGCCGCACAGTCATCTGGGACCTGTCATATGTCCCAGATGAGTGAGCGTCGAATCACGGCGCACAGCGCCGCTCGCGCATGCGCAGTGGGTGCCCGGCTGTGAAGCCACAGCCGGGTGCCCAGATTAAGAATGCCGGCGCAGCGAGCGGAGCGGGGAACGAGGGGGGGTCTCGTTAGCCCGGAACGTTGGACCCTGGGACAGGTAAGTGTCCTATTATAAAAGTCAGCAGCTGCAGTATTTGTAGCTGCTGACTTTTAATTTTTTTTTTTTTGTGGGCCCTCCACTTTAAGGCTGCTTTCACACTGGGGCGGTTTTCAGGCGGTACAGCGCTAAAAATAGCGCCTGTACACCGCCTGAAAAAAACCGGCCCATTCACTCCAGTGTGAAAGCCGGCGGGCTTTCACACTGGAGCGGTGCGCTAGCAGGACGGTAAAAAAAAGTCCTGCTAGCAGCATCTTTGGAGCGGTGAAGGAGCGGTGTATTCACCGCTCCTATACCGCTCCTTCCCATTGAAATCAATGGGACACCGCGGGGATACCGCCGGCAAACCGCCGCTGCAGCGGCGCTTTGCAGAGGTTTTTAACCCTTTTGCGCCCGCTAGCGGGGGTTAAAACCACCCCGCTAGCGGCCGCATACCGCGGCTAAAACGATGGTAAAGCAGCGCTAAATATAGCGCTGCTTTACCGTTGCCGCCCCGCACCGCCCCAGTGTGAAAGCAGCCTAACAACAACAATACAGCTAAAATTCACATAAAACATGTCCAATAGTAGACATTCCCCATATAGATATGAGCATAGATAGACCAAAGCCTGTAGCCCATTAATGAGTATGTAACACATGGAAATGGGTGCGATTGGCAGATATTCCTCAGAATGATGGTCCAAGTAAAGGAATAAAGCAGTAGATCGCTGGTATTGATCTCTATGTGTTTCACCAGAGATGGCTCCTTCAGGGGTTCCTATTCATACTAAAAGATGAATTATCATTATACACAAAATGTTAGCAAAAAAGTCCTTTTTGGACTAAGCACCTCGGGGTTCTTGTTCTGGCTGTGATTGACTAAGTTTGTATTATTATTGTTTTTTTTTTTGTTTTTTGGTTTCTTTTTTCATTTTTTGCTTACATTTTGTTTACAGGCTTTGGTCTATTTACCTATGTTCATATCTATTTGGGGGATATAGTCTTGTTTTTATGTGAATTTTAGCTGAATGTTAATAAACTTTTGTGTTTTTTTTTTAATTTTGGAGTACTCACTGCCTTTTCTTGGGGTTATTAGGTGGCACCGGCAAGCAATAAAGTCCCTTACTAATCTTTCTTTTTTCTAATAATAATAATAATAATGATATCAATAATAATAAACTAACAGGGACATTTAAGATAGAACTTCATAAGAACATGATGGAAAAGGATTAGAGGCTCTGCCAGGTTTGTTTTGCTGTCTTTATCCCCCACCAGGGGACATATTCATCATATCCTCTTCGGAGTGCCTCTTTAAATATATTTTGTCACATTGTGATAGTGCTTTTTTGTCAGTGCCGTCACTTTTTCCTGCACTTTGGACAACTGCATGTAATACTGCTTTATAAAATACTGCACCGTGTATAACTAATTGCACCAAACAACTCTATATAATACTGCACCATGTATAACCATCGCAGGTGCCCCCCTCTGTCCTCATCCTAGGGGCCCCTTTTTGTCCTGATCGCAGGGGTCCCACTCTGTCTTCATCCCAGGGGCCACTTTCTGTCCTCATCCTAGGGGCCCCTTTCTGTCCTCATCCTAGGGGCCCCTTTCTGTCCTCATCCTAGGGGCCTCTGTCCTCATCCCAGGGGCCTCTGTCCTCACCCCAGGGGCCCCCCTCTGTCCTCATCACAGGGGTCTTTCTTTGTCCTCATCCCAGGGGCCCCTCTCTGTCCTCATCCCAGGGTACCCTCTCTGTCCTCATCCCAGGGGCCCCTCTCTGTCCTCATCCCTGGGGCCCCTCTCTGTCCTCATCCCTGGGGCCCCTCTCTGTCCTCATCCCTGGGGCCTCTCTGTCCTCATCCTAGGGGCCCCTTTCTGTCCTTATCCTAGGGGCCCCTTGCTGTCCTCATCTTAGGGGCCCCTTTCTGTTCTCATCCTAGGGTCCCCTTTTTGTCCTGATCGCAGGGGTCCCACTCTGTCTTCATCCCAGGGGCCCCTTTCTGTCCTCATCCTAGGGGCCCCTTTCTGTCCTCATCCTAGGGGCCCCTTTCTGTCCTTATCCTAGGGGCCCCTTGCTGTCCTCATCTTAGGGGCCCCTTTCTGTTCTCATCCTAGGGGCCTCTTTCTGTCCTCATCCTAGAGGCCTCTGTCCTCACCCCAGGGGCCTCTGTCCTCACCCCAGGGGCCTCTCTCCTCACCCCAGGGGCCTCTGTCCTCATCCCAGGGGCCCCCCTCTGTCCTCATCACAGGGGTCTTTCTTTGTCCTCATCCCAGGGGCCCCTCTCTGTCCTCATCCCAGGGGACCCTCTCTGTCCTCATCCCAGGGGCCCCTCTCTGTCCTCATCCCTGGGGCCCCTCTCTGTCCTCATCCCAGGGGCCCCTCTCTGTCCTCATCCCTGGGGCCCCTCTCTGTCCTCATCCCTGGGGCCTCTCTGTCCTCATCCTAGGGGCCCCTTTCGTTCTCATCCTAGGGGCCTCTTGCTGTCCTCATCCTAGGGGCCCCTTTCTGTACCTCATCCTAGGGGGTCCCTCTCTGTCCTCATCCCAGAGGTCCCCTAAAAATCAACCATGATAAGGGGCTCACAACTGTAAGGGCTTGTTGTGTTTTTTTTTTGGGGGGGGGGGGTAAAACCCCATAGTTGAGTCCAGTTTTTACCACCCCCAACCGCACCCCTATAGCTGCAGTGGCCAGGGGTGTCATGGATGCATCAGAAATTATACACCCTGTCAGCACACAAGTCAGGGACCCAACCAGCAGAGGTGACACTTGCAGAGCAGCCTTGTGTGTCAAGCCAGGGACCGAGCCGGCCAGCGGGGGTAAAGCTTGAAGGTATCCGAAAGTGCCAAGCTAGGGACCCAGCAGGGAAGCGGGGCTCAACCACTTTCAGACCGGACCATTTTGCTGGCTTAGGACCAGACCTCTTTTTGCGATTCGGCACTGCGTCGATTTAACTGACAATTGCGCGGGTCGTGCGACGTGGCTCCCAAACAAAATTGACGTCCTATTTTTCCCCACAAATAGAGCTTTCTTTTGATGGTATTTGATCGCCCCTGCAGTTTTTATTTTTTGCGCTATAAACAAAAAAAGAGCGCCAATTTTGAAAAAAAACACATTATTTTTAACATTTTACTATAATAAATATCCCCCAAAAATATATAAAAAAAAAATGTTTTTCCTCAGTTTAGGCCGATACGTATTCTTCTACATATTTTTGGTAAAAATCACAATAAGCGATTATTGATTGGTTTGAGCAAAAGTTATAGCGTTTACAAAATAGGGATAGTTTTATAGCATTTTTATTAATAATTTTTTTTTACTAGTAATGCGATCAGCGATTTTTATTGTGACTGCAACATTATGGCGGACACATCGGACATTTTTGACACATTTTTGGGACCATTGTCATTTATACAGCAATCAGTGCTATTTAAATGCACTGATTCCTGTGTAAATGACACTGGCAGTGAAGGGTTAACCAGGGGGTGGCAGTGTAGGGGTTAAGTGTTCCTAGGGGCGTGTTACTAACTGTGGGGGGGCGTGGCTGTGTTTTAGTGAACACTGATCTCTGCTCCAATCACAGGGAGCAGAGATCAGTGTCACTAGTTGCTAGGCAGAACAGGGAGATGCTGTTTACTTCCGCATCTCCCTGTTCAGCCTTTCCGTGAGACGACCGCGGGTATCCCCGCGGCGATCGAGTTCGCGGGACCCACGACCGGACTCGCGGGGGTCCCGACCGGCACGCGCACACGCCGCCGGCAGCGCACAAGCGATGGCCAGGCGGCATTCTTAAAGGGACGTACCTATACTCCATTTTGCCTGTCCGTGCCATTCTTCCGACGTACATCGTCGTGCGCCGGTCGGGAACCGGTTAAGGGAGATACCACTGCAAAAGCCTTGAGGAGCTCACGGGATTCAGAGTTTGTGAATCAGAGGGTCCAGTGAGAGACCAGGAGCTCAAGGGGCCGAAGAACTACGAGTAGAAGTTGTAGTAAAGCTGAGAGAACTGTTACGTTTAAATTAGGAACTGTTAAGTACTGTAGCCATAGGGGACAGCAAACCTGCACGTGCAGAAGTGGCACCCTGCTGGGGGCCTTTCCCTGTACGGCTGTCCTCCTATTGAAGCCTCGGAGTCTGCCTATTGAAATTGCAACTACTTAAGCCCTGGCCCCAACCCTCTTTCCCTTGCAAAATATAAAAGGACTGTTAAAAGAAATAAAACCTCTTTTGCATCCAAGAAGTGTCTGGCGCCCAATGACTTTTACCACCTTGGCACCCACTATGCCTCACAACCCACTACATATTGAAGGATGTCAGCAGTCTGTGGCCCTCAAAGGTTATCATTAGACTGGAAGAGGTTAGACATTCTGCTTACATATACTATAGACGGTTTTATGCCAGATCACAGAATGGCGCCCAAATAGAACTTGGAGACGAGGATCCTCGATTATGAAATTATTTAAAACTGTAACCTTCCAAGAAAACAATTTCATTTCTATAACACCCAAATACTGGTAAGTTTACTTTGTACTACATTGTATAAATCCCGGTCTTGGCATCACCGTAACAGTTTTATAAATTGCATCAGGACGCTGGCTGATCATACCGAAAACTGTCAAACTTGTATCAACAGGACACAACTTTAAAGTGTTCCTCCAGACAGTTGGAGATCTCCTGCACGCAACTAAGCTGTCTATGAAAGTGGGTGCAAATAGTCACTTGACGCTTTGCTCGTCCTTACTGCTTTATTGTTGCTGGTGGTCCCAAGTGACTGGTAAATATGCAACAAGTGGAAAGATAGAGGATACAGGACTTTAAGGGTACATCATGTAAGAAACCACTCAAATGTTATATAAAAAATATAAAAATATAAAGTATTTATTATAGGAATTAATAAAAAGTAAGGAGTACAGTCTATTCATAGTCGTAGGTATATACACACTGCCTAACACTGACAATGAGATACTGTAGTCACATACATCATTAAATCACTTCCAGATATTACAACATGTTTCACCAGTGTGGCTTCATCAGGAAAAGGACACAATGATTTAATTATCAAATAAAGAGGAACGCAGTTCACTCAGCTTTTAGGTGTATATAGAAAAAAGAAAAAACAGTATTAATATACAATAGGGATGAGCCGAACACCCCCGGGTTCGGTTCGCACCAGAACCGCGAACGGACCTAAAGTCCGTGCGAGCATTAGAACCCTATTAATTACAATGGATGCGTTCGAAATCAAAAGTGCTAATTTTAAAGGCTAATATGCATGTTATTGTCATAAAAAGTGTTTGGGGACCTGGGTCCTGCCCCAGGGGACATGTATCAATGCAAATTTTTTTTTAAAAAACGTCCGTTTTTTCAGGAGCAGTGATTTTAATAATGCTTAAATTGAAACAATAAAAGTGTAATATTGCTTTAAATTTCGTTTCGTACCTGGGGGGTGTCTATAGTATGCCTGTGAAGGGGCGCATGTTTACTGTGCTTAGAACTGTCCCTGCAAAAAGTGTAATTTTTGCAGGAAAAAAAGCTATTTAAAATCACTCGCGGCTAATGTATTGACGGCTCCCGTAACACAGAGAACAGTCATTCATTGAAAGCCATTCATAAAAAAAAAGTAATTGATAAAAAATAAAATTTTTTTTTTAAAAAAGCGTTAATTCAATAACCAGGCCCTTCAGGACTGCTTTGGATATTAAGGGGGACCCCAGCCAAAAAAAATGGTGTGGGGTCCCCCTCAAAATCCATACCAGACCCTTGAGGTCTTGGATGGATTTTAAGGGGAACCCCAGCCAAAAAAAAATGGCGTGGGGTCCCCCTCAAAATCCATACCAGACCCTTATCCGAGCACGCAAACTGGCAGGCCGCAGGAAAAGAGGGGGGGACGAGAGCGGCCCCCCTCCCTCCTAAACCGTACCAGGCCACATGCCCTCAACATTGGGAGGATGCTTTGGGGGTCTGAGACCCCTAAAGCACCTTGTCCCCATGTTGATGAGGACAAGGGCCTCTTCCCCACAACCCTGGCCATTGGTTGTGGGGGTCTGCGGGTAGGGAGCTTATCGGAATCTGGAAGCCCCCTTTAACAAGGGAACCCCTAGATCCCGCCCCCCCCCTGTGTGAAATGGTAAGGGGGTAGAAAAGTACCCCTACCATTTCACCAAAAAAGTGTAAAAAATTGTAAAAATGACAGGAGACGGTCTTTGACAATTCCTTTATTAAAATCTTCTTTCTTCTGGTCTTCCTTTCTTCATCCTTCGGTTTCTTCAACTTCTCCTTCCGGCATCTTCTTCCATCTTCTTCTTCCATCTTCTTCTTCCTCCGATCCGCTTCTTCTTGCGCTGGTCTTCTCGTCCTTCTCGTCCGGCATCTTCTTCCATGGCGTCGGCGTCTGTTCTTCTGTCGGGCCGCTCCTCGCAATGGGAGGCTCGTGCTGTGTGAGGCTTCGCTCCGTCTGACAGGTCTTTTATAACGGAGGGCACCTGGTGACCCCGCCCCCCTCTGACGTCATGGGGAAAGCCATAGGGAAGTCCCCATGACGTACCCGTGCGTCAGAGGGGGCGGGGTCACCAGGTGCCCTCCGTTATAAAAGACCTGTCAGACGGAGCGAAGCCTCACACAGCGGGAGCCTCCCATTGCGCGGAGCGGCCCAGAAGAGACGGCGACGCCATGGAAGAAGATGACGGACGAGAAGACCAGAGCAAGAAGAAGCGGATCGGAGGAAGAAGATGATGGAAGAAGAAGATGGAAGAAGATGCCAGAAGGAGAAGATGAAGAAACCGAAGGATGAAGAAAGGAAGACCAGAAGAAAGAAGATTTTAATAAAGGAATTGTCAAAGACCGTCTCCTGTAATTTTTACCATTTTTGACACTTTTTTGGTGAAATGGTAGGGGTACTTTTGTACCCCCTTACCATTTCACACAGGGGGGGGGCGGGATCTGGGGGTCCCCTTGTTAAAGGGGGCTTCCAGATTACGATAAGCCCCCCGCCCGCAGACCCCCACAACCAATGGCCAGGGTTGTGGGGAAGAGGCCCTTGTCCTCATCAACATGGGGACAAGGTGCTTTGGGGGTCTCAGACCCCCAAAGCATCCTCCCAATGTTGAGGGCATGTGGCCTGGTACGGTTCAGGAGGGAGGGGGGCGCTCTCGTCCCCCTCTTTTCCTGCGGCCTGCCAGGTTGCGTGTTTGGATAAGGGTCTGGTATGGATTTTGAGGGGGACCCCACGCCATTTTATTTTGGCTGGGGTTCCCCTTAAAATCCATCCCAGACCTCAAGGGTCTGGTATGGATTTTGAGGGGGACCCCACGCCATTTTTTTTTTTTTTTGGCTGGGGTCCCCCTTAATATCCATAGCAGACCTGAAGGGCCTGGTTATTGAATTTGGGGGGACCCAAAGGTGTGTGATGAGAGGATGGTATATGTTGGGTGGGATATATGTAAGGTGAGTGAGGAGAGGATAGTATATGTTGGGTGGGATATATGTAAGGTGTGTGATGAGAGGATAGTATATGTTGGGTGGGATATATGTAAGGTGTGTGATGAGAGGATGGTATATGTTGGGTGGGATATATGTAAGGTGTGTGAGGAGAGGATGGTATATGTTGGGTGGGATATATGTAAGGTGTGTAATGAGATGATGGTATATGTTGGGTGGGATATATGTAAGGTGTGTGATGAGAGGATAGTATATGTTGGGTGGGATATATGTAAGGTGTGTGATGAGAGGATGGTATATGTTGGGTGGGATATATGTAAGGTGTGTGAGGAGAGGATGGTATATGTTGGGTGGGATATATGTAAGGTGTGTGATGAGAGGATGGTATATGTTGGGTGGGATATATGTAAGGTGTGTGATGAGAGGATGGTATATGTTGGGTGGGATATATGTAAGGTGTGTGATGAGAGGATGGTATATGTTGGGTGGGATATATGTAAGGTGTGTAATGAGATGATGGTATATGTTGGGTGGGATATATGTAAGGTGTGTGATGAGAGGATAGTATATGTTGGGTGGGATATATGTAAGGTGTGTGATGAGAGGATGGTATATGTTGGGTGGGATATATGTAAGGTGTGTGAGGAGAGGATGGTATATGTTGGGTGGGATATATGTAAGGTGTGTGATGAGAGGATGGTATATGTTGGGTGGGATATATGTAAGGTGTGTGATGAGAGGATGGTATATGTTGGGTGGGATATATGTAAGGTGTGTGATGAGAGGATGGTATATGTTGGGTGGGATATATGTAAGGTGTGTGATGAGAGGATGGTATATGTTGGGTGGGATATATGTAAGGTGTGTGATGAGAGGATGGTATATGTTGGGTGGGATATATGTAAGGTGTGTGATGAGAGGATGGTATATGTTGGGTGGGATATATGTAAGGTGTGTGATGAGAGGATGGTATATGTTGGGTGGGATATATGTAAGGTGTGTGATGAGAGGATAGTATATGTTGGGTGGGATATATGTAAGGTGTGTGATGAGAGGATAGTATATGTTGGGTGGGATATATGTAAGGTGTGTAATGAGAGGATGGTATATGTTGGGTGGGATATATGTAAGGTGTGTGATGAGAGGATGGTATATGTTGGGTGGGATATATGTAAGGTGTGTGATGAGAGGATGGTATATGTTGGGTGGGATATATGTAAGGTGTGTGATGAGAGGATGGTATATGTTGGGTGGGATATATGTAAGGTGTGTGATGAGAGGATAGTATATGTTGGGTAGTAATGTGAAACAAAATATAGAAGGGACTATGGACTTTTTAGGCACTATGCCTAAAAAGTCCATAGTCCCTTCTATATTTTGTTTCATATTATTCCAGGACGGGGCACACTGTTATCCATTCTTGTATGCACAGCACCACTCTGTTAAAGGATACATTTATCATTTTTTTCCTTGGGTAGTAATGTGTTAAACTGAGGAGCACAAACTGTTAGTCTATGACTCATCCAGGTTTGTCTATAGAGTGACTTTTCTCAACCTTTTTTCCCCCGGAGGAACCCTTAAATTGGGGAAACCCTGCTAAAAATGATTATACCTGCAGGCAACCACACAACATAGCATGCTCAGTGAGCTGTGGAAAGTTTTCAACAAATTAATAAAAAAAATGCATAACCTAGAATATTACACACCCAGGGCAGAGTTTTTTTTTTTTACACTCACCTGCTGTAAGCAACAAAATTATTTTTGGTAATAATCGTCAAATGAAATGAATAATAACAGAAAATAAAGCAGACAGTGAAAAAGTTTTGTTTCCAATAACGTTGGCGATCAATGTAGATGGGAGATCAGTTTATTTATTTGTTTATTACAGGTACATATATAGTGCTGTCAATTTATGCAGCGCTTTACATATATATTGTACATTCACATCAGTCGCTGTCCTCAAGGAGCTTACAATCAATTCACCACTGATGAGCGATCAAGGATCCCTGAGAAATCTCAGGAGGAGGTAGGTGGGTGTGAGGTGTTCAGTGAAGTCCTACTTGTCTGCAGAGGAAAGTTTCAAAAAGGCACACACTTCCATTTCGTCTTTCTTTTACTTTCATTTTCCATTCCTTTTTTCTTTTTTCCTTTCCTTTCCTTTCCCTTTCCCTTAACTTTCCTTTTCTCTTTCCCTTTTCCATTACTCTTTCCTACTCCTAATTCCATTTTGTTTTCATCTCTTGATTTTTTCTTTACTTTTTCATTTTATTTTATTTTTTTCCTTTCCCTTCCTCTTTTCCTTTCCCTTCCTCTTTTCCTTCCCCTTCCTCTTTTCCTTTCCCTTTTTTCCCCTTTTCCTTTCCTTTTCCCTTTCCTTTCCCTTTTCCAATTTTTTTCTTCTATTTTTTACCTTTTCTTTTTCCCTTTCCTTTCATCTTTGCCTTTTCTTTTCCTCTTTCCCTTTTCCTTTCCTCTTTCTCTTTTCCTTTCCTCTTTCCCCTTTCCTTTCCTTTTTCCATTTTGTTTTAATTTTCTTACTTTTCCGTTCTGTTTTCCTTTTATTTTGTTTGTTTTCCCTTTCCTCATTCCTGCTTCCTTTCCCCCTCCTTGTTCTCCTTCCCTTTCCTCTTCCCCTTCCCCCTTTACCTTTCCTTTCCTTTATCCCATTTTTTTTCTTCTATTCTTTACCTTTCCTTTTTCCTTTCCTTTTTCCTTTCCTTTTTCCTTTCCTTTTTCCTTTCCTTTTGCTTTCCCTTTTCCCATTTTTATTCTATTCTTTACCTTTTCCATTTTATTTTCCTTTTCTTTTTATACTTCCCTTTTCCTTTCCCTTTTCCATTTTTTGTTAATTTCTTTACCTTTTCTTTACTTTTTCTTTTCTTTTTTTCCTTTCCTTTCCTCATCACCTTTTCCTTTCCTCTTTCGCTTTCCTCTTTCAGTTTCCTCTTTCCCTTTCCTTTTTCCCTTTGCTTTCTTTTTTTTCCTTTCCTTTCTTCAATCCCTTAGGGCCAGTTCACACCATAGAAACGCAGTCCAGATGCGTTCCAGCTACTTTTCTGAATGAGCGTTTTTTGATGCGTTCCAGTGCATTTTTGATGTGTTTTTGGTGCACTTTTGATGCAGAAAAAAACACTAATGAGGAAATCTGCTGGGCCTGCATCCCTTTAGACGTGTTTCTTATTGAAATTTTCTCTCCAAAAATTTCAATTTTGTTGCAGGGGATGCCTGAAATCCGACTTGTATCTTAGACAGACTTCTGGGAAAATTGGTGAGCCAATCACACAAGCAGGAAATTATGTTTCTGGGGAGTGGTCAGTACACACTCTGTGTACAGAACAACTCCAGGTAGCCATATTGTAATGCATTTTTAGAAAATTACAGCGGCTGCAGATTGAAAAGGAAAGGTCATTTTTAATAACATTCAATTACAATAAAATGATATGTGCTTTATTATTTTTTCTTTATTTTCTTTTTTTTTTCCCCACGAAAGTGGAGATACCCTTTAATTTTCCTTTCAGCTTTCCCTTTTCTTTTCCTTTTTCCCTTTTCCTTTTTGTTTTAATTACCTTACTTTTCCTTTCCTATTTTCTTTTTTCCTTTCCTCTTTCCCCTTTCTGTCATCTTTCCCCATCCTTTCCTCTTTCCCCTTCCTGTCCTCTTTCCCCATCCTTTCCTCTTTCTCCTTCCTGTCCTCTTTCCCCTTCCTGTCCTCTTTCCCTTTCCTGTCCTCTTTCCCTTTCCTGTCCTCTTTCCCCTTCCTTTCCCTTTTCCCCTTCCTTTCCTCTTTCCCCTTCCTGTCCTCTTTCCCTTTCCTGTCCTCTTTCCCCTTCCTGTCCTCTTTCCCCGTCCTTTCCTCTTTCCCCTTCCTTTCCTCTTTCCCCTTCCTGTCCTTTTTCCCTTTCCTGTCCTCTTTCCCCTTCCTGTCCTCTTTCCCCACCCTTTCCTCTTTCCCCTTCCTTTCCTCTTTACCCTTCCTGTCCTCTTTCCCCTTCCTGTCCTCTTTCCCCTTCCTTTCCTTTTTCCCCTTCCTTTACTCTTTCCCTTTCCTTTCCTCTTTCCCTTTCCTTTCCTCTTTCCCCATCCTTTCCTCTTTCCCCATCCTTTCCTCTTTCCCCTTCCTGTCCTCTTTCCCCCGTCCTTTCTTCTTTCCCCTTCCTGTCCTCTTTCCCTTTCCTGTCCTCTTTCCCCTTCCTGTCCTCTTTCCCCCGTCCTTTCCTCGTTCCCCTTCCTGTCCTCTTTCCCCTTCCTGTCCTCTTTCCCCTTCCTTTCCTCTTTCCCTTCTCCTTTCCTTTTTCTCTCCTCTCCTCTCTTCTCGATCCCCTTTCCATTTTTTCTGTTTTCATTTCTTTCCTTTTTCCTGTTTTTTTTCTCCTTTCTTTTCCTCTTTTTCCTTTGCTCTTTCCCTTTTCTCTTTCTCTTTTTCTTTCCTCTTTGCCTTTCCCCCTCAGGACGGTGTTCATGCAGACTTGTAAACTGACAGTTCCACTTTAAAGGATAAACAGTTGCACGCTTTCTTCCTGACAAGATAACTCTTACATCACACTCACCTTTCCCCTCAATAGAGAAGTGCCGTCATATTCTGTACATTCCTCATCAGTTTCCTGGTTCTCTTAGATTGCCCTCCACGTTTTTAGGTCACGTTGTGGTTGATAATGTTTATATCAGTTCTGTACTTTCCGTTCCATTCTTCATATCTGCCGCTTGACAAGTTTTCCTGATTTCTGCTACTTCCCTGCTGGAAACCTGAACATTTTAGAGGTGGTTTCTATGTCAAGCCAGCCATTAGAACTAAACTCCGGCCTCCCCTTCAGTCTTGGTTGTACCGGCTCCTCTCCCCTACTGAAATGACTTACTCTGATTTCACTGCACACTGTGAGCATCTCACAATGTGCATCAGAAACGACAGCAAGTCAGATGGAGGTCACCTTCTTTCCAGGCTGGAGGATGTTCAGCGTCATCTAGCCCTTTCCTCCCAAGCCTGACTGTCTCTGATCCGCCTCTCCTTCATTCATTGGATTTCAGTTCTTTCAATCATGGAGGCTCCGCACCACATGTGAGCAAATACAGGAACCTAGGAACGCCCCCTCCTCCATCTACCCATCAAGGCAGTATTATGTATTTATTGACTCCTCCCAAGAGCCAGCCCACTGCCTGCATCAGGACTCCCGGGAGGGGTACTGAAGCCAGGGGGGCTGTGATGTTTTCAAGAAGCTGTGTACATCACCCAGGCCCCTCCCACCAGCCACGATCTGCCTGCATTGCATAAAGAAGCACAGAGACCCAGTGATAACATCATTGGGTCAACAATAAGCATAGCTCTCAGCTCTCCCTGATTTCGAGGGACTGTCCCTGATTTGGAGCAATGTCCCTTTTTAGTCCTCATTTGTCCCTCATTTTGGTCTGATCTATATAGTTGTATATAAAATGCACTTTTTGTCTTTCAAAAAGTGTTACCCAGTGCTAAACCTTTCACCCAAAATCAAAATTGCTGCATTTGTAAACTTCAGTAGCCAGTATAAAGAAATAGTAGTGGTAAAAAAAAAATCCCTTGTGGGTCTAACTAATCTTTTTTTTTTTTTTTTTTTTAGGTTAATTCTCCTTTAAGGGGGCGTGGCAGAGGGGCGTGTCCTTTGCCTACATGCTTTTGCTAGTAGGTGTCCCTCATTCCCATCTCAAAAAGTTGGGAGGTATGAATGAGGTATGTAATGAAAATGGAAAAGTTTTATTTAAAAAATGTGTAGATAAAGGAAAGCCAGCAGCTCGTTCTTCCACAATGAATAAATGTATTAATCCAGGTGTGGTACAAAACAATACAGGACTTACGCGTTTCGTCCCTATGGGCTATGACTAAGGTTACACACCGAAACGCATAAGCTCTGTATTATTTTGTACCACACCTGGATTATTAAATGTATTCATTGCGGAAGATCGAGCTGCCAGCTTTCCTTCATCTACTCGTTTGCTCGAGTGCTGGGAGGACACTACAGGCCAGTGCACCGACCGCTCACCACCTCGGGGAATTGCTGCAGGCAGGGGTGGACTGACAACTCATGGGGCCCCTGGGCAATAGGAGATTATGGGGCCCCCAGGCAATCAGAGATTATATATAACACAGTATACAATCACACAGTATACACATACATGTACACACAGTATACACAGACATGTTTCTATTGGCTGAGCAGATACTGGAGAGGTGGGGCAGCTATAATCTTTGGATTTTTAGACCAAAAGGATGTCGGTAAGGGACATTTCAGAGACAGATGTAAAAAAAACACAGATTTCTATATACTGTCCCTGGTTTTACTGAGGCTGGCAACCCTGATGGGGCCCCCTAGTGGCCCGGGGCCCTCGGGCAGTGCCCGAGTGGCCGAATGGTCAGTCCGCTCCTGGCTGCAGGTGTTTTCTACTTTATTTAAAAATGTAGTTAGCATGTTGATGATGGGGGGGGGGGGGGGAAGAGGAACCGGGGGTGGGGTGCAAAATATAGGCAGATTAAGGGATTCATTTACTAAAGGCAAATAGACTGTGCACTCTGCAACTGCAGTTGCTTCAGAGCTTAGTAAAAATTAAGCTCTGCTGACTTCATCCAATCACATGCAAGCAAAAATGCTGTTTTTTTATTTATTGTCCTTGTACGTGATTTGGTATTCTTTGAAAAGTGAAGCTTTACCTAATTTACTAAGCTTTAGTCCGCTTGCAAAGTGCACAGTCTATTTGCCTTTAATAAATCAACCCCTAAGATTCAGCTTTAAAGTGGTCCTAAAGGCCACTTTTTATCTTAATGCATTCTATGCAATAAGATAGAAAACCTTCTGTGTGCAGCAGCCGCCCTCACCCCCCCTTATACTTACCTGAGCCCCATCTCGACTCAGCGATGTTGCACGAGAGTCTTGGCTGTCCAAGACTCTCCCTCCTCACTGGCTGAGACAGCAGCGGGCGCCATTGGCTCCCTCTGCTGTCAATCGAAGGCAGTGAGCCAATGAGAAGAGAGAGGTGCGGGGCCGAGCAGCAGCTCTGTGTCTGAATGGACACTCAGGGCAGCGGCTTGGCTCGGGTGCCCCCCATAGCAAGCTGCTTGCTGTGGGGGCACTCGGCAGGAGGGAGGGGCCAGGAGCACAGAAGAGGCACCCAAGAAGAGGAGGATGTGGGCTGCTCTGTGCAAAACCATTACACAGAGCAGGTAAGTATAACATGTTTGTTATTTAAAACTGATCACTGATCGAGGTAAAGGACCAATCACAGCGGGCTATTTACCACGTGATCAGCTATCAGCCAATGAAGCTGGAAGTAAACAGAAACTGTCAGCGTGAAGAAAAGAAGAAAGAAGTTAACCGGCTTCTGTTAGAGGGACATTGGCCCCCTTAGTGCCCACCAGTGCTGCTAATAAATGACCACCAGTGCTGCTAATAAATGCCCTCCAGTGCTGCTAATCAGTGCCCACCAGTGCCATCTATCAGAGCCCCTCAGTGCCACCTATCAGTGCCCATCAGTGTTATCTATCCATGCCACCTATCAGTACCCACCAGTGCCACCTATTAGTGCCCACCAGTGCCGCCAATCAGTGCCCATCAGTGTCATCTATCCATGCCACCTATCAGTGCCCACCAGTGCTGCTAATCAGTGCCCACCAGTGCCATCTATCATAGCTCACAAGTACCACCTATCAGTACCTATCAGTGTCATCTATCCATGCCATCTATCAGTGCCCACCAGTGCCACCTATTAGTGCCCACCAGTGCCGCCAATCAGTGCCCATCAGTGTCATCTATCCATGCCACCTATCAGTGCCCACCAGTGCTGCCTATCAGTGCCCACCAGTGTCATCTATCCATGCCACCTATCAGTGCCCACCAGTGCTGCCTATCAGTGCTCACCAGTGCCACCTATCAGTGCCCCTATCAGAGCCCATCAGTACTGCTAATCAGTGCCCCCTATCAGTGCCCATCAGTGCCCTCTCATCAGTGCCCATTAGTGCAGCCTATCAGTGCCACCTCATCAGTGCCCATCAGTGAAGGAGAAAAATTACCTGTTTGCAAAATATGAAAAACTTTTTTTTTTTGTTTTTCAAAATTTTTCGGTCTTTTTTTGTTTGTTTAGCAAAAAACAAAAAAACCCCAGTGGTGATTAAATACCACCAAAATAAAGCTTTGTTTGAGTGAAAAAAATGATAAAAATGTTCATATGTGTACAGTGTAGCATGACCGCGCAATTGTCATTCAAAGTGTGACAGCGCTGAAAGCTGAAAATTGGCCTGGGCAGGAAGGGGGTAAAAGTGCTTAAGTGGTTAATTCATAAAAAAATACGGGAACAATGCTGCACCAACAGGAGGTGAAGAGGTGGGCGACAACGACGCCATTAGATGCTCGCGCCCGTGCGGTCCGCCCCTTCTGAAATGTAATCTCCGCTCTTTGTGAAATGGTGCAGGTGCCCCTGTCAATGGTGTGAGAAATGTGACAGTACGAGCCAAGCCGGTGCTGAACGGGCCGTCATTGTTTAGGTGAGGGCTCAGGGCGGGTGTCGGGGGTTTGTGTCACACCTGCAGGCAGGTAACACGAGGCCGTCTGTGCTGAACGTGCGGGACGTGGATCCGCTCCGTCTGCACGTCCAATCAGGAGGGATAGGTGTGCAGCCCTTATATGGCGTGTGCTGTGTGCAGATGTCAGTCTGCGGGATCATCCACTGGGGATGACTAAGGAAGGTTCTGGCATTTCCTGTTTTCTGGATGCAGCCTAATTGGATGAGCAATGCGGCTGCTAATTGCAGGAAAAATGTTACCAAATAAGGGACAGATTGACCACAAGTAGCTCAGGATTCCGGGAGGGACAAATATCAGAGAGTGTCACACCTGGAGACCTTTCACCTGCAGGTCCAACTTCTCCCACCGCATAGCTCCCAACCGTCCCTGACTTCGAGGGACTGTCCCTGATTTCGAGGGACACCTGGAGAACTTTCACCTGCAGGTCCAACTTCTCCCACTGCATAGCTCCCAACCGTCCCTGATTTGGAGGGACTGTCCCTGATTTCGAGGGACTGGCCCTGATTTCAAGGGACTGTCCCTGATTTCGAGGGACTGTCCCTAATTTCGAGGGACTGTCCCTGACTTCAAGGGACTGTCCCTGATTTCGAGGGACTGTCCCTGACTTCAAGGGACTGTCCCTGAATTCGAGGGACTGTCCCTCACTTCAAGGGACTGTCCCTGATTTCGAGGGACTGTCCCTGATTTCGAGGGACTGTCCCTGATTTCAAGGGACTGTCCCTGATTTCGAGGGACACCTGGAGAACTTTCACCTGCAGGTCCAACTTCTCCCATCGCATAGCTCCCAACTGTCCCTGATTTCGAGGGACTGTCCCTGTTTTCGAGGGACTGTCCCTGATTTGCAGGGACTATCCCTGATTTCGAGGGACTGTCCCTGATTTCAAGGGACTGTCCCTGATTTCGAGGGACTGTCCCTGACTTCAAGGGACTGTCCCTGACTTCAAGGGACTGTCCCTGATTTCGAGGAACTGTCCCTGACTTCAAGGGACTGTCCCTGATTTGGAGGGACTGTCCCTGATTTGGAGGGACTGTCCCTGATTTCGAGGGACTGTCCCTGATTTCGAGGGACACCTGGAGAACTTTCACCTGCAGGTCCAACTTCTCCCACCGCATAGCTCCCAACTGTCCCTGATTTCGAGGGACTGTCCCTGATTTCGAGGGACTGTCCCTGACTCCGAGGGACTGTCCCTGACTTCAAGGGACTGTCCTTGATTTCGAGGGACTGTCCCTGATTTTGAGGGACTGTCCCTGATTTCAAGGGACTGTCTCTGACTTCAAGGGACTGTCCTTGATTTCGAGGGACTGTCCCTGACTTCAAGGGACTGGCCCTGACTTCAAGGGACTGTCCCTGACTTCAAGGGACTGTCTCTGACTTCAAGGGACTGGCCCTGACTTCAAGGGACTGTCCCTGATTTCGAGGGACTGTCCCTGACTTGGAGCAATGTCCCTCTGTCCCTCATTCCTCCTCATTTGTCCCTCATTTTGGTCTGATCTATATAGCTGTATATAAAATGCACTTTTTATCTTTCAAAAAGTGTTTCCCAGCGCTAAACCTTTCATCTGATTTCTATATTGGTGCATTTGTAAATTTTAAAAGCCAATATAAAGCAATAGTAGTAGTAAAAAAAAAACACTTGTGGATTTAATTAAAGTGGTGTTGCCTCCAAAAAAAAAAAAAAAAATTGCTTAAAAATCATAAAAAAAAAAAAAAAAAAATTGGAAAAAAACATTTTTTTTTTTACTCACCTCTAAATGCCTGTTGCTAGGGGGTCCCTCGTAGTCTGCCACCTTCAGTGCCCGGGCACTGACATCACTTCCCCTCGGTGCCGCACAGTCATCTGGGACCTGTCACATGTCCCAGATGACTGAGCGTCGTATCACGGCGCACGGCGCCGCTCGCGCATGCGCAGTGGGTGCCCGGCTGTTGAAGCCACAGCCGAGTGCCCACAGTAAGAATGCCAGCGCCGCGGGCGGAGCGGGGAACGAGGGGGACCCCGGGACAGGTAAGTGTCCGATTATTAAAAGTCAGCAGCTGCAGTATTTGTAGCTGCTGACTTTCAAATTTTTTTTTTTTTAGAGGGCACTTCTCTTCTCTTTTTTTTTTGGTTAATTCTCCTTTAAGGGTGGGGCAGGGGGTGTGTCCTCACATACATTTGCTAGGAGGTGTCCCTCATTCCCATCTCAAAATGTTGGGAGGTGTGCACCGCACTGCACTTTCTCCAGCTCTGCGACTGCCCCAACCCCCCCCACCATTCACCCCCTACCCAGAATACTCTTTACTTATCACACGGCGCCTAGTCTCCTTCACACCAGGTGCGTTGATCTGCATTGATCAGCATCAATCAATGCAAGGATACATAAAAAAACAATTGTTTTCTATGTGCCCTGTTCATGCCATACAGGTGTGTTGGAATGCGTTGCATAAAAATGCAGCATAAAGTTCCATGCACACAGGAGCTGATCAACTGCAGTTTATCAGAGTTTTTTTATTTTATTTTTTAACCACTTCAGCCCCGGACCAATTGGCAGCCAAAGGACCAGGCCCCCTTTTTGCGATTCGGCACTGCGTCGCTTTAACTGACAATTGCGCGGTCGTGCGACGTGGCTCCCAAACAAAATTGGCATCCTTTTTTTCTCACAAATAGAGCTTTCTTTTGGTGGTATTTGATCGCCCCTGCGGTTTTTATTTTTTGCACTATAAACAAAAAAAGAGCGACAATTTTTAAAAAAATGCAATATTTTTTGCTTTTTTCTATAATAAATATCCCCAAAAAATATATATAAAAAAACATTTTTTTTCCTCAGTTTAGGCCGATACGAATTCTTCTACATATTTTTGGTAAAAAAAAAATCGCAATTAGCGATTATTGATTGGTTTGCACAAAAGTTATAGCGTTTACAAAATAGGGGATAGTTTTATGGCATTTTTATTAATATTTTTTTTTTACTAGTAATGGTGGCGATCAGCGATTTTTATTGTGACTGCGACATTATGGCGGACACATCGGACATTTTTGACACATTTTTGGGACCATTGTCATTTATACAGCAATCAGTGCTATTTAAATGCATTGATTCCTGTATAAATGACAGTTGTAGTGAAAGAGTTAACCACTAGGGGGAGGGGAGGGGTTATGGGCTGTGACGTGTTGTGTGTTTTTTTTACATTAGGGGGCGGGGCTGACGTCTGACGTCATTGATCGGCTTTCCAGATGACCGGGAACAGCCGATCAATGACAGGCAGAGTAGGAAGTGCGGGGAGAGGTTTGTTTACACAGACCTCTCCCCGTTCTTCAGCTCTGTGACCCGATCGCGGGACACCAATGGCGATCGGGTCCGCTGGTCCTGCGGCCGGGGTCACGGAGCTCCCGACCGGCAAGGCAATTAAAGGGCCACATACCGGTACGTAGTTTTGCCTGGCCGTGCCATTCTGCTGACGTATATATGTAGTGGGCGGTCGGGAAGCGGTTAAAGCCCATAAACTCCACTGTATGTTAGCCTAATGCCGCGTACACACGATTGGAATTCCGGCCAGAAAAAGACCGATGAGAGCTCTTCATCGGAAAACGCGACCGTGTGTAGGCTCCATCGGAATTTTGCTGGCCGAATTTCCGACAGCAAAGAATTGAGAGCAGGTTCTCAATGTTTCCGACGGAAAAGGTTTCTATCGGAAATTCCGGTCGTCTGTAGCAATTCTGACGCGCAAAATTCCTACACATGCTCGGAAGCATTGAACTCGGCTCGTTGTAGTGTTGTACGTCACTGCGTTCTTGGTGGTCGGAAATTTGGTGTGACCGTGTGTAGGCAAGACAATTTGAGCGGAATTCCGTCAGAGCTTTTTCCGACGAGAATTCCGATCGCGTGTACGCGGCATAAGTGTCCATGCACACATGGACGTTTTTCAGCTTTAACCACTTCATTACCCGGCCATAGTCATAGGACGCCCACAAGGTGGATCTCCCATCCTGGGTGGGCGTCATATGACGTCCTACCATTCCCGGCCGCCTAGGGGGCGCCCGCGGCATCGCTCGGGACCCGGTGCGCGTGCCCGGCGCCCGCGATGTCTGCCGGGCACCCGCGATTGCCCGTGAAAACAGCGGGACCGCGCGGGACCATGGAGCTGTGTGTGTAAACACACAGATCCACGTCCTGTCAGCGGAGAGGAGACCGATCATGTGATCCCAGTACGGAGGAACACCGATCGGTCTCCTCCCCTTGTGAGTCCCCTCCCCCCACAGTTAGAATCACTACCATAGGGAACACATTAACCCCTGCAGCGCCCCCTAGTGTTAACCCCTTCCTTGCCAGTCACATTTACACAGTAATCAATGCAATTTTATAGCAATGATCGCTGTGTAAATGTGAATGGTCCCAAAAATTTGTCAAAAGTGTCCAAAGTGTCCGCCGCAATGTCGCAGTCACAAAAAAAAAAAAAATCGCAGATCGCCGCCATTACTAGTAAAAAAAAAATAAAAAATGCAATAAATCTATCCCCTATTTTGTAGACGCTATAAATTTTGCGCAAACCGATCAATATACGCTTATTGCGATTTTTTTTTACCAAAAATATGTAGAAGAATACGTATCGGCCTAAACTGAGGAAAAAATTAGTTTTTTCTTTAAAAATTTGGATATTTATTATAGCAAAAAGTAAAAAATATTGTGTTTTTTTTCAGAATTGTCGCTCTTCTTTTGTTTATAGCGCAAAAACTAAAAACCGCAGAGGCGATCAAATACCACCAAAAGAAAGCTCTATTTGTGGGAAGAAAAGGACGTCAATTTTGTTTGGGTGCAACGTCGCACAACCGCGCAATTGTCAGTTAAAGCGATGCAGTGCCGAATCGCAAAAAAGTGCTCTGGTAAGGAAGGGGGTAAAATCGCCGGGTGCTGAAGCGGTTAATGAGCAGTGGAGTTTATGGGCTTCTTTTTGAACGCCTGAAAATCGCGTTCAAAGTGCAGTTTTTTACCTAAAAAATAAAAGGGCAAACGCTGATAAACGTCAATAAACGCTCAAAAACGTGTCTCCTAGCGTTTTTTTGCGTTTTTGATCCACTGACAAAAAAAAAAAAAAACGCTAAAAATAAAATAACGCTGAAAAACGCTAAAAAAACGATAATAAACGTTAAAAAAAAAAACTTTGAAAGACTCACTGCAAAGCTACTGGAGTTTTTATAACATTATTTTAGCGTCCAGTGTGCATGGAGGCTAAGACCCCATTACACACTTATTAGATTTTCTGCAGATTTTTGTCTTCAGATTCTGCATTATGGTGAGTTGTACTATTTTATTTAGTACTACAATGTAATAATAGAAATAATGCGCTGACAAACTGCCCACGAATAATCGCTTACCCCCGTGCCGCCCCCCCCCCCCCCCCCAACTGGGCCTTGGCACAATTTTCTTCCACGTAGCCGGTCCCCGGTGCCAAAAAGGTTGGGGACAACTGCACTAGATTACCAAAAGTATTGGGACGCCTGCCTTTACACACACACATGAACTTTAATGACATCCCAGTCTTAGCCCGTAGGGTTCAATATTGAGTTGGCCCACCCTTTGCAGCTATAACAGCTTCAAGTATTCTGGGAAGGCCGTCCACAAGGTTTAGGAGTGTCTATGGGAATGTTTGACCATTCTTCCTGGAGCGCATTTGTGAGGTCAGGCACTGATGTTGGATGAGAAGGCCTGGCTCGCAGTCTCCGCTCTGATTCATCTCAAAGGTGTTCTATCGGGTTGAGGTCAGGACTCTGTGCAGGCCAGTCAAGTTCCTCCACCCCAAACTCGCTCATCCATGTCTTTATGGACTTTGCTTTGTGCACTGGTCCCAATCATTTGGTGGAGGTGGGATGATGGTGTGGGGGTTGTTTTTCAGGGTTTGGCCCCCTTAGTTGCAGTGAAGGGAACCCTAAGGCCCCTTTCACACTGGGGCGGTTTGCAGGCGCTATTGCGCTAAAAATAGCGCCTGCAAACCGACCCGAAACAGCTGTTGCTGTGTCTTCAGTGTGAAAGCCCGAGGGCTTTCACACTGAAGCGGTGCGCTTGCAGGACGCTGGAAAATGTCCTGCAAGCCGCATATTTGGCTCGCTGTAGGAGCGGTATATTTACCGCTCCTATAGCGCCCGTTCCCATTGAAAACAATGGGGCAGCGCTCCGAACCCGCCCGCAAAACGCCGCTGCAACGGTGGTTTGCGGGCGGTATTAACCCTTTTTCGGCCGCTCGTGGGGTGTAAAACCACCCCGCTAGCGACCGAAATGCGCTGCTAAAACGACGATAAAGCGGCGCTATACAGCGCCGCTTTACCGCCAGCGCCCCCACTGCTCCAGTGGGAAAGTAGCCTTAAGGCGTCAGCATACCAAGACATTCTGGACAATTTCATGTGCTCAACTTTGTGGGAACAGTTTGGGGATGACCCCTTCCTGTCCCAACATGACTGCGCACCAGTGCACAAAGCAAGGTCCATAAAGACATGGCTGAGTGAGTAAGTTTGGGGTGGAGGAACTTGACTGGCCTGCACAGAGTCCTGACCTCAACCCAATAGAACACCTTTAGGATGAATTAGAGGACAGACTGCGAGCCAGGCCTTCTCATCCAACATCAGTGTCTGACCTCACAAATGCGCTTCTGGCATCTTTTGGGGGGGGTGAAGAGCGGCGCTGGAGGTTCGGCCCACCCCCTCCTCCTCCCCGTAGCCGGCTTATTCAGAGCGCAGCGCATTTTGTGCATGCGCAGTAGGAAACTGGCTGTGACGCCGCAAGGCTTCACCTTCACTGCCGGTTCCCCCTAGTGGAGATGGCGGCAGCAGCACCCGAGAGCAGATTGAACGATCGGCTCGGATGAAGACACCGCTGGATTCGCGGACAGGTAAGTGCCCTAATATTAACAAAATACTGTAGCGTAGCTGCTGACTTTTGATTTTTTTTGCCGGAGCTCCTCTTTAATACCACTTGAAAGCTTATAGGAGATTTTATTGCTGGGTTTGCATATACTTTACACTGTCACTTGAAGAGAGGAAGATGATGACTGTCTTGTGATCGGGAGGCGAACGTTTTATTTTGCACAAATATAGAATTAGAGTCTCAGGTGAGTAATAATAGTTACTTGTAACCAACACAACATACTGTATATAGACATTCCAGAGGTATGGCGTCCGCACGGTCACACCCTCCCCGCGCTGCGCTCATACCTGCTGCCTCATCCACCTGCAGAACCCCGAGCCGTCTCCCAGCTCCTTCCTCTGCTTTGTCACTGATACTAACCAAATACCAACCCGCACTGACATGTACAGTATCTCACAAAAGTAAGTACACCCCTCACATTATTGTAACTATTTTCTTCTATCTTTTCATGTGACAACACTGAAGAAATGACACTTGGCTACAATGTAAAGTAGTGAGTGTACAGCCAGGGCTGGTGCAAGGGTTTTTGACACCCTAGGCGAAACCTCATTTTGCCCCCCCCCCCAGCTGACTCCGCCTCCTTTTCCATGACCATGTAAATCCCACCTTTTTAATAAAGCGCCCATCAAATGCAGCCTCACCAGCGCCCATCAAATGCAGCCTCACCAGCGCCCATCAAATGCAGCCTCACCAGCACCCATCAAATGCAGCCTCACCAGCGCCCATCAAATGCAGCCTCACCCGCGACCATCAAATGCAGCCTCACCAGCGCCCATCAAATGCAGCCTCACCCGCGCCCATCAAATGCAGCCTCACCAGCGCCCATCAAATGTAGCCTCACCAGCGCCCATCAAATGCAGCCTCACCAGCGCCCATCAAATGCAGCCTCACCAGCACCCATCAAATGCAGCCTCACCAGCGCCCATCAAATGCAGCCTCACCAGCGCCCATCAAATGCAGCCTCACCAGCGCCCATCAAATGCAGCCTCACCAGCGCCCATCAAATGCAGCCTCACCAACGCCCATCAAATGCAGCCTCACCAGCGCCCATCAAATGCAGCCTCACCCGCGCCCATCAAATGCAGCCTCACCCACGCCCATCAAATGCAGCCTCACCCGCGCCCATCAAATGCAGCCTACCAGTGCCCTTCAATGCAGCCTCACCAGCGCCCATCAATGAATGTTTGCTTTCTGCGGGAGTCAGGACACAGACACAGTCCTCCACCACTGCTGCGCCTCTGACACTATGCGTGGACGGAGCGGAGCCTGCCTGCTGATGCTGAGACTTAGTTGCTTGCTGCAGAGAGAAGAGAGTAGGAAAACCAGTGGCCTAGCGCCCTAGGCAGCAGGGCGCCCTAGGCGGACGCCTAGTTTGCCTAGTGGTAGCACCGGCCCTGTGTACAGCTTGTATAACAGTGTAAATTTGCTGTCCCCTCAAAATAACTCAACACACAGCCATTAATGTCTAAACCGCTGGCAACAAAAGTGAGTACACCCCTAAAGTGAAAATGTCCAAATTGGGCCCAATTAGCCATTTTCCCTCCCCCGGTGTCACGTGACTCGTTAGTGTTACAAGGTCTCAGGTGTGAATGGGGAGCAGGTGTGTTATATTTGGTGTTATCGCTCTCACTCTTTCATACTGGTCACTGGAAGTACAACATGGCACCTCATGGCAAAGAACTCTCTGAGGATCTGAAAAAAAAGAATTGTTGTTCTACATAAAGATGGCCTAGACTATAAGAAGATTTCCAAGACCCTGAAACTGAGCTGCAGCACGGTGGCCAAGACCATCCAGCGGTATAACAGGATAGGTTCCACTCAGAACAGGCCTCTCCATGGTCCACCAAAGAGGTTGAGGTCACATGCTCAGCGTCATATCCAGAGGTTGTCTTTGGGAAATGGACGTATGAGTGCTGCCAGAATTGCTGCAGAGGTTGTAGGGGTGTGTGGTGAGCCTGTCAGTGCTCAGACCATACGCCACACACTGCATCAAATTGGTCTGCATGGCTGTCATCCCAGAAGGAAGCCTCTTCTAAAGATTATACACAAGAAAGCCCGCAAACAGTTTTCTGAAGACAAGAAGACTAAGGACATGGATTACTGGAACCATGTCCTGTGGTCTGATGAGGCCAAGATAATCGTATTTGGTGTCAGATGGTGTCAGGCATGTGTGGGGGCAACCAGGTGAGGAGGACAAAGACAAGTGTGACTTGTCTACATTCAAGCATAATGGTGGGAGTGTCATGGTCTGGAGCTGCATGAGTGCTGCCGGCACTGGGGGGCTACAGATCATTGAGGGAACCACGAATGCCAACATGTACTGTGACATACTGAAGCAGAGCATGATCCCCTCCCTTCAGAGACTGGGCCGCAGGGCAGTATTCCAACATGATAACCACCCTAAACACACCTCCAAGACCACCACTGCCTTGCTAAAGAAGCTGAGGGTAAAGGTGATGGACTGGCCAAGCATGTCTCCAGACCTAAACCCTATTGAACATCTGTGGGGCATCCTCAAACGGAAGGTGGAGGAGCGCAAAGTCTCTAACATCCACCAGCTCCGTGATGTCGTCATGGAGGAGGGGAAGAGGACTCCAGTGCCAACCTGTGAAGCTCTGGTGAACTCCATGCCCAAGAGGGTTAAGGCAGTGCTGGAAAATAATGGCGGCCACAAAAAATATGGACACTTTGGGCCCAATTTGGACATTTTCACTTAGGGGTGTACTGACTTTTGTTGCCAGCGGTTTAGACATTAATGGCTGTGTGTTGAGTTATTTTGAGGGGACAGCAAATTTACACTGTTATACAAGCTGTACACTCACTACTTTACATTGTAGCAAAGTGTCATTTCTTCAGTGTTGTCACATGAAAAGATCCAGGCTGGAGTAGGGCAGCACAGTGGTGTGGTGGTTAGCACGTCTGCCTGGTGGCACTGGGGTCATTGGTTCAAATTCCAACTATGACACTATCTGCCTGGCGGTTTGCATGTTCTGCATGTGCTTAAGTGGATTTCTTCCCACATTCCAAAGAAATGGACTAAACATTGGCCCTAGTATGTGAATGTAATAATTTGAGTTAGGGACCTTAGACTGTAAGCTCCTGGAGGGCAGGGACTGATGTGAATGTACAATATACAGTATATGCTATGTGTGTGTATATATGTATGTATATTGATATATATATATATATATATATATATATATATTATATTGCCCAAAATATTGGGACACCTGCCTTTACACACACATGAACTTTAATGGGATCCCAGTCTTAGCCCCCATACACACGGTCGGAAATTCCGACGGAAAATGTCCGATCGGACCCTGTTGTCGGAAATTCCGCCTGTGTGTGGGCTCCATCGTACTTTTTCCGTCGGATCCTGCTCTCAAATTTTCCGACAACAAAATCCGATCGGGCTTTTCCCGATCGTGTGTAGACCGACGGACAAAGTGCCACGCATGCTCAGATCAAATTACGAGACCAAAGCTATTGGCTACTAGCCTCTACGTAGTCCCGTCGTACGCAACGAACGTCACCACGTTCAGAATGATCGGATTTTCTGACAACTTTGTCCGACCGTGTGTATGCAACACCAGTGTCGGGCAAAATCCATCGGAAAAAAATCCGACGGATTTTGTGGTCGGAATTTCCGACCGTGTGTACGGGGCATTAGTCCGTAGGGTTCAATATTGAGTTGGCTCCACCCTTTGCAGCTATAACAGCTTCAACTCTTCTGGGAAGGCCGTGCACAAGGTTTAGCAGTGTGTCTATGGGAATGTTTGACCATTCTTCCAGAAACCCTGTTTCTTCCCGCAAGACCCGTTATAAATTAAAAGGCGAACAAAGGTTCGCTGTCCAAGGACCACGGCTATGGAACGCTCTACATCCGCTCGGAAGGAAACCATCATGGCCTTCAGGAAGAAGCTCAAGATCCATCTCTTCTGAAGACCCAGACAGACACTGGTGGCAAAAGCGCCCCGAGGCGATTTAGTTCGCATATGTAGCGCTATACAGGTTATTCATTCAGAAACGCATTTATGAGGTCAGGCACCGATGTTGGATGAGAAGGCCTGGCTCGCAGGCTCCGCTCTAATTCATCCCAAAGGTGTTCTATCGGGTTGAGGTCATGCAGGCCAGTCAAGTTCCTCCACAGGTGAGTACAACATATTTATTATTTTAATTTAAAAAAATTACCTTTAGTCCCCTTTCACACTTATACGACTTGTCCCACGATTTGGGGCTGCAAAGTAGCATGACAAGTCGTTCCTCATGATTTCCAATGACAGCCATTCATATTAGTACGACTTCAAGGCGTTCCGACTTCAAAGTAGTCCCTGCACTACTTTGGTCCGATTTTGATGCCACTTAAGCCCCATACACGCGGTCGGATTTTCTGATGGATTCTGTCCTATCGGACAATGTTGTCAGAAATTCCGACCGTGTGTAGGCACCATCGGACAGTTTCCATCGAATTGTCCAATGGACAAAGTTCTATCTCCTGCTGGAAAAATTTTCCGACAACAAAGTCCGATCACACCAATTCCGATCGTGTGTAGCGAATTCCGACGGACAAAGTGCCACGCATGCTCAGATCACATTACAAGACCAAAGCTATTGGCTACTAGCCTCTACGTAGTCCCGTCATAGGCAACAAACGTCACCACGTTCAGAATGATCGGATTTTCCGACAACAAAGTCCGACCGTGTGTATGCAACACCAGTGTCGGACTAAATCCGTCAGACAAAATCCGATGGATTTGGTGGTCGGATTTTCCGACCGTGTGTATGGGGCATTATACAGGCACTCCTTGAAATCGCGGCAAAAATCGCGGCAAAACTTTGAAGTGGCACAAGTGTGAAAGGGGCCTCAGTAACACTTTAAATGAGGTCACAAGCAGAGGGGGAGTTCCAGAGGCAAAATCAAGTTTGTAACAAAAAGTCAGGATACACAGAAATGAGGATGACAGCGGAAAGCTGAAAATCACCTAGCAATCTTTAGTCACTGCTTCTTCCTTTAAATGGGGCATTTGATGCCAGTTCCCGAATCGGGCACATGCGTGGCAATGCATGCAAACGGTTGTGCCCACGTAAGATACTGGCGGAAGTGCCTGATCTGTGCACCTCTATTCTTAGTGGCATCCTGACAATCCCCAGTTTAAAGAAGTTTGTATTTTGGTTATGGAGTAATTGTATTGTTGGTGTGCCAACAATTATTATATGTCATACTATAAAATATTGTGATGTCATTATTATTGCAACAACTGCTTTTTAACTGACTACTAAACCCTCTTTTCAGCACTTGCTTTCCGTGATGGTGGAAGGGGTTGGAGGACTTTATACCAAGGTTTTGAGATCTGAGATGCTGAAAAACACTGGTGAGCACGGAGATCAGGGATGTTAGCTGGAAAATTAAGTAAAAGTGAATTCCCTGGACTGGTGCCCCCCTCCCCCACTTTCCTTGACCACTTTTGTCCCTAGTAATGTACTGATTATGCCAACAGCTCTCCTACTACCCGTCCTTGATTGTGACATACTTTATGGGAAAATCCATGTCAGTGAGGAGGTCATCGGGGGGGCCCCATCAAAAGTTTTCAATGTGGCCCCATGATCTTTAGTTATGCCCCTGACCACGGGCTTGTAGTCTTAAGGGGTGGGAAGGGGGGCACCACCATGGTACATATAGAGAGAATTGAAGGTTACTGTGTGGAAGCAACACAGAATGAGACTGGGAGATGGGACAATGCTGGACTGACTAGAGAGAAAATAGGGAAAAGAAATAAGGGATTGAAGAACAAAGGAAGGATGTGATGAAGGAAAGAAAAGGAGAGGAGCAGAAAGAAGAGGGGAGAGAATCGAAGAGGGTGGAAGAGAGGAGAGAGACTTGTGTGGGAGATGGGAAGAGAGGGCAGGTGAAGAGAGGACAAGAAAGAGCAGAGGATTGAGGAGAATGGAAGAGAGCAGAGAAGAGGAGAATGGAAGAGAACACAGGAGAGGATAGAGGAGAATGGAAGGAGAGAGCAGAGGAGAGGAAAGAGGAAAATGGAAGGAGGGAGCAGAGGAGAGGAAAGAGGAGAATGGAAGGAGAGAGCAGAGGAGAGGAAAGAGGAGAATGGAAGGAGAGAGCAGAGGAGAGGATAGAGGAGAATGGAAGAGAACACAGGAGAGGATAGAGGAGAATGGTAGAGAGCAGAGGAGAGGATAGAGGAGAATGGAAGAGAGCAGAGGAGAGGATAGAGGAGAACGGAAGAGAGCAGAGGAGAGGATATAGGATAATGGAAGAGAGCAGTTGAGAGGATAGAGGACAATGGAAGAGAGCAGAGGAGAGGATAGAGAAGAATGGAAGAGAGCAGAGGAGAGGATAGAGGAGAATGGAAGAGAGCAGAGGAGAGGATAGGGAAGAACGGAAGAGAGCAGAGAGGATAGAGGAGAATGGAGGAGAGGAGAGGATAGAGGAGAATGGAAGAGAGCAGAGGAGAGGATAGAGGAGAATGGAAGGAGAGAGCAGAGGAGAGGATAGAGGAGAATGGAAGGAGAGAGCAGAGGAGAGGATAGAGGAGCATGGAAGCGAACAGAGGAGAGGATAGTGGAGAATGGAAGAGAGCAGAGGAGAGGGTAGAGGCAAATGGAAATAGAAAGCAGTGAAGAGGAAAGAGGAGAATGAAAGGAGGGAGCAGAGGAGAGGATAGAGGAGAATGGAAGAGAGCAGAGGAGAGGATATAGGAGAATGGAAGAGAGCAGTTGAGAGGATAAAGGAGAATGGAAGAGAGCAGAGGAGAGGATAGAGGAGAACGGAAGAGAGCAGAGAAGAGGATAGAGGAGAATGGAAGAGAGGAGAGGATAGAGGAGAATGGAAGAGAGAAGAGGAGAGGATAGAGGAGAATGGAAGGAGAGAGCAGAGGAGAGGATAGAGGAGCATGGAAGAGAACAGAGGAGAGGACAGAGGAGAACGGAAGAGAGGAGAGGATAGAGGAGAACGGAAGAGAGCAGAGGAGAGGATATAGGAGAATGGAAGAGAGGAGAGGATAGAGGAGAATGGAAGAGAGCAGAGGAGAGGACAGAGGAGAATGGAAGAGAGCAGAGGAGAGGATAGAGGAGAACGGAAGAGAGCAGAGAAGAGGATAGAGGAGAATGAAGGGAGAGAGCAGAGGAGAGGATAGAGGCAAATGGAAATAGAAAGCAGTGAAGAGGAAAGAGGAGAATGGAAGGAGGGAGCAGAGGAGAGGATAGAGGAGAATGGAAGAGAGGAGAGGATAGAGGAGAATGGAAGGAGAGAGCAGAGGAGAGGATGAAAGAGAATGGAAGGAGAGAGAAGAGGAAAGAGAATGGATTGATGGAGCAGAGGAGAGCAAAGACAAATGAGAATGTAGGGAAAAGCAGAGCAGAGTAAAGAGGGGGAAAGAGTGAAGAGGGGAGAGGAAAGAGCAGAGAAGAGAAGGAAGAGAGATGATATTGGAGATGAGGGAAGAGAAGGTTAGAGGAAAGAGGAGACAGCAGTGCAGTGCAGAGGGGATGGAGATGTTTGGGGGGGGGGGGGGGTGTGAGGTAAAAGAGAAGGACAGCAGATGGGGGGTAAGACAACAGGGGAGAGGATATAGAAGAAGAGGGAGGAGAGGAGGCAGCAGAGAGAGGAGTAAGAAGTAAGAGGAGAAAGGAGAGGGGACAGAAGTGGAGAGCAGGGATTACAGTGACAGCAGAAGGGGTAGGAGAGAAAAGGAGATAGGAGAGGAGAGGGTATAATGGGCAGGAGGGGGGAGAAGACAGCAGAGAGAAGAGAAGAGTGGGGAAGGGAATGATCGCAGAAGAGAAGATGAGAGGAGGGAGAAGGAGAGGGACAACACAGGTGAGAGGAGATAAGAGGCGAGGAGACAGAGGAGGGAGAACAGAATAGCAGAGGAGTATGGAGACAGCATGGGAGAGGGGAGAAAATAAAGGAGGAAAGTGGTGAGGATGGGAAGATACAAAAATAAAAGAAGGGAAGTAAAGATGGAAGAAATATAAGAAAAAAATAAAAAATGTAATAAAAGAAGGGCTGTTTACATGTTTTCCCATTAGGAATAGTCATGTCTATACAGGGATGCACAAGCAGGCAATCATTATTCTCCTGATGAATCAGAAGGAATGCCGCTCTTTCTTGCAGTGTTAGGCTTTAATAAATCAATCCCAAGTTGGATCCCATCTGTGTGACAGTTGACTCGTTTTGTAGGGAAAAAAAGATAAAAACGATTGCAGACGACAGATCAACTGGTAAATATCAAACAGATCTTCTGACATGTTGGAAATCAACACCTGGCAGAGAGAAGTTGTCAGTGTGAACGATCTCATAGAGTACAGGGTGGTGGGATCTTTATAAAATCTGTGTAAAATAGTCATCAATTGGCTAATCTGCCTGGGTTTAATTCATCAGGGGTCAGCCAATCCTGTCCAAAATATTAACAAACCTGAACTTAGCTGTGATATAACATTGAAGTCTATGGGAGGCAAAGCCTATTAGTAAGTTTTTCCCATTTTTACGGGTAATAGACAAACTATTGCAAAAAATAATTAAATTAAAAATAAATAAAATGGGGAATATGCATCCATACAAAAAAAATTAGCTCTTCAGAGAACAAAGTAAGTGTTAATGAGCCCTAAGGGACGACAGATGATACAGCAGAGCAAAATTGTCTGGCATTTTGTAATGTGGGAGAATTTGCAATGAGTCTAGGGACAAAGAATACAGGCAGGTGCTTTACTACAGGAATTCACTGGCAGCAATATTTCTCAAAGCCGATGAAAAACATTGTCCTGTCTATGGCGCCCAATGGAGAAGAAGAGATGCTGGGAAGACAGGTAGGGCTGGGGAGGGGGACAGAGTTTCAGAAATTGTAGGATCAGCCACTGAGGACTGTTATTGGTGGAGCAGCAGAGGAGTCTTCATCAAGAGAATAGAGGACAGATCTATAGAAGGGAGGTCAGAAAGGGGCCTAAATACAAAATTGAGGAGACTTGCAGACTTACATGGAGTACTCACCCTTCTTTGTTCTGTATTTTATAAGAGAAATCACCATAACACACACCATCCATCTACTGGGAGTTGATAGTACTGGAGATGTCAGGTCATTTTAGGGGTTAAACAGTCTACTATACAAGTGCAGGTTACCCCTGTGCCCCTTGTGCTCCACCTCCGCCTGCCAGCCAACGTGCCCGGGGCATCTGTGACTCAGCAGGATGATATCTGCCATGCCTGAGCTCATCTCAGCTTTATATCATTACAAAATGTATAGCTTTCCCTAGCGAGAGCTGATACACAGAGGGGCTTAGTTCCAATATCTATCCAATATCTTTCTTCCTTTTTCTATCCAATCTTTCTATCCCAAATATATGATCTATCTCTATTGTTCTTTATTTCTATCTATCTATCTTTTTCTTACTTTACCTATCCCATCTCTCTATCACAAAATCTATCTATCTGCCTATCTATAGTATGTATGTATCTATCACTGCTCCAGTATAACATGAATCTTTCTCTACATAATAGATCTTATTCTTCCCTTTTTCCACCGCCTATGCTTCTAGAAGTCAGCAGGGCATAATTCTGGTATCTTCTACTCATAGTCATTCATGTAAGCCCCCAAATACCTTCCTATGAACTAACTTTCTTTCTTTCTCCCATCTTTATATCTTAAATCTATCTACAGTATCTATCTATCTATCTATCTATCTATCTAACACATTATCTATCTATCTATCTATCTATCTCTGCTCCAGTATAACATGAATCTCTTTCTGTATAATATGTCGGATTCTTCCTTCTTTCCACCTTTGAATGCTTCTAAAAGTCAGCAGAACATAATTCTGGTAGCTTCTACTCATAGTTACTCATATAAGCCACCAACTACCTTCCTATGATGTCTTTCTTTCTTTTCTCTCTTATTTATCTCATCTCTCTCCTTTCCCCAATTAAATAAATCTATCTATCTACAGTATATACTGTATGTATCCATCCATCACTTCTCCAGTACAACATGAATCTTTCTTCCCATAATAAATCTGATTCTTCCTTTTTTCCACCTCCTATGCTTCTAGAAGTCAGCAGGGCATAATTCTGGTATCTTCTACTCATAGCCACTCATATAAGCCTCCAAATACCTTCCTGTGAACTAACTTTCTTTCTTTCTCCCATCTTTATATCTTAAATCTATCTATCTATCTATCTATCTATCTATCTATCTATCTATCTATATTATCTATCTATCTATTTATCTATCTATCCATCTCTGCTCCAGTATAACATGAATCTTTCTCTGTATAATATGTCTGATTCTTCCTTCTTTCCACCTTTGAATGCTTCTAAAAGTCAGCAGAACATAATTCTGGTAGCTTCTACTCATAATTACTCATGTAAGCCACCAACTACCTTCCTATGAAGTCTTCCTTTCTTTTCTCTCTTCTTTATCTCATCTCTCTGCTTTCCCCATTTAAATAAATCTATCTATCTACAGTATATACTGTATGTATCCATCCATCACTTCTGCAGTACAACATGAATCTTTCTCCCCATAATAAACCTGATTCCTCCTTTTTTTCCACTTCCTATGCTTCTAGAAGTCAGCAGGACATAATTCTGGTATCTTCTACTCATAGTCACTCATGTAAGCCCCCAAATACCTTCCTGTGAACTAACTTTCTTTCTTTCTCCCATCTTTATATCTATCTATCTATCTATCTATCTATCTATCTATCTATCTATCTATCTATCTATCTATTTATCTCTGCTCCAGTATAACATGAATCTTTCTCTGTATAATATGTCTGATTCTTCCTTCTTTCCACCTTTGAGTGCTTCTAAAAGTCAGCAGAACATAATTCTGGTAGCTTCTACTCATAGTTACTCATATAAGCCACCAACTACCTTCCTATGAAGTCTTTCTTTTCTCTCTTCTTTATCTCATCTCTCTCCTTTCCCCAATTAAATAAATCTATCTATCTACAGTATATACTGTATGTATCCACCTATCACTTCTGCAGTACAACATGAATCTTTCTTCCCATAATAAATCTGATTCTTCCTTTTTTTCCACCTCTTGTGCTTCTAGAAGTCAGCAGAACATAATTCTGGTATCTTCTACTCATAGTCACTCATGTAAGCCCCCAAATACCTTCCTATGAACTAACTTTCTTTCTTTCTCCTATCTTTATATCTTAAATCTATGATCTATCTATCTATCTATCTCTGCTCCAGTTTAACATGGATCTTTCTCTGTATAATATGTCTGATTCTTCCTTTTTTCCACCTCCTATGCTTCTAGAAGTCAGCAGGACATAATTCTGGTATCTTCTACTCATAGTCACTCATGTAAGCCTCCAAATACCTTCCTGTGAACTAACTTTCTTTCTCCCATCTTTATATCTTCTATCTATCTATCTATCTATCTATCTATCTATCTATCTATCTATCTATCTATCTATCTATCTCTGCTCCAGTATAACATAAATCTCTTTCTGTATAATATGTCTGGTTCTTCTTTCTTTCCACCTCAAATGCTTCTAATAGTCAGCAGAACACAATTCTGGTAGCTTCTACTCATACTTACTCATGTAAGCCACCAACTACCTTCCTATGAAGTCTTTCTTTTTTTTCTCTCTTCTTTATCTCATCTCTCTCCTTTCCCCAATTAAATAAATAAATATATCTATCTACAGTATATACTGTATGTATCCATCCATCACTTCTCCAGTACAACATGAATCTTTCTTCCCATAATAAATCTGATTCTTCCTTTTTTCCACCTCTTGTGCTTCTAGAAGTCAGCAGAACACAATTCTGGTATCTTCTACTCATAGTCACTCATGTAAGCCCCCAAATACCTTCCTGTGAACTAACTTTCTTTCTTTCTCCCATCTTTATATCTATGATCTATCTATCTATCTATCTATCTATCTATCTACCTACCTATCTATCTATCTCTGCTCCAGTTTAACATGGATCTTTCTCTGTATAATATGTCGGATTCTTCCTTTCTTCCACCTCCTATGCTTCTAGAAGTCAGCAGGGCATAATTCTGGTATCTTCTACTCATAGTCACTCATGTAAGCCTCCAAATACCTTCCTGTGAACTAACTTTCTTTCTTTCTTTCTACAATGTTTATATCTTCTATCTATCTCCTTTTTTCTTACTCTATCTATCTTTTTCTTACTTTACCTATCCCATCTCTATATCACAAAATCTATCTATCTATCTATCTATCTATCTATCTATCTATCTATCTATCTATCTATCTATCTATCTATCTATCTATTTATCTCTGCTCCAGTATAACATGAATCTCTTTCTGTCTAATATGTCTGGTTCTTCTTTCTTTCCACCTCAAATGCTTCTAAAAGTCATCAGACCATAATCCTGGTAGCTTCTACTCATACTTACTCATATAAGCCACCAACTACCTTCCTATGAAGTCTTTCTTTCTTTTCTCTCTTCTTTATCTCATCTCTCTCTCCTTTCCCCAATTAAATAAATAAATCTATCTACAGTATATACTGTATGTATCCATCTATCACTTCTGCAGTACCTTGTTGTACTGCAGAAGTGAAGATAGATAGATGGATAGATAGATAGATCATAGATATAAATCTTTCTTCCCAGAATAAATCAGATTCTACCTTCTTATGCTTCTAGAAGTCAGCAGAACATAATTCTGGTATCTTCTGCTCATAGTCACTCATGTAACCCCCCCCAATACCTATGAACTTTCAAGTATGAGAAGTAAAAAAAAAAAATGTAAGACTCAAAAGTTCATAATATCATACATTTTGTATATAATAATAATAATAATACTAATAATAAATAATAATAATACCCCTACCCCACATAATGCCTATCATATTTACTCACAATTCCCCCAAACAGCCCTTATTAGGAAAGGTCCAGTGTGCAGATGGGCAGGATTTGGGTTTTTTGTAATCTGCTTATTTTTTTTTTTCCAGCAATGAAACACAATAGGAGCCTATTAAAGAGCCTCCAGATTGCATTGTAATGCTTTCTGTATACAGTGGATGGGGCCGTCACTCACCCTCCACCCACGCCCACTAGCCTGTCCTTATAAAGCAGCCCTGTGGAGCTGAACAGGCAGACAGCAAGAGAACAGCTCACCGAGCAACTCATTCAGAAACTTTGGATTATATCCCTTCCTGCAAGAACTCTCTTTGGATTATCCCTCTCGCAAACAGGTAGGCATTCTCTCCAAACTTTATATTTAAGTACTGCTTTGCATCAAATAATAGAGCAGTTTCCTTTAAATCCTACCCTATTCTTACTACTCTGCACAAGTTGAATATCATTTGCAACTTCAGCAGGAATTTTCCATGCACTTTGCTATTAATACAGAATTTTTCCACAGGCATGGAAATTTTAAATTAAACTGCTTAGCCTACTTATTGGCACTGTGCAGATAATGAAGGAATTTATTGCTTAGCATTTTTTTTTGTATGGTGCAGAGTCCTCTACAAGTGCCCCCACAGCTGATGTTTTGGAAGTACTTCTAGATTTGTGTGTTTGTTTAGTTGATAAAAAAATGGAAAGCAAACACAGATTAGAATGAGGAGGAGGCAAAAAATAAATAAAAATCTTCTGCGAATTGGAGTGATGATTTCAGGCTGTAGCGCTCAACTCTTGACAACCCCCCCTCTAAATAGCACATTTTTGTTGTATTTCTCCACCAGGAACCGGTCCAGAATGGAGTTGGCTTACACCATCGTGCTCCTCATAAGTTATCTGACCTTCCTTGGCTCCGTCATGGCAAGATTGGAAGTCAGTCTAGGAGACAAAAAAAAGTAAGTTTATGGAACACTAAAAAAAAAAAAAAAAAAAAAGAAGTTTACAAGAAGTGTTGTAAGAAGCCTGTAATTTTTTTTCGTATCAGAACTCTAAACCTGCTTTTGTGCACTTGCAGATGGAATCTAATTAGGATGACTCGAATGAAGAGAGAGTTGATGGCACAGCTACCAAATGATGCAATGATTGAAGGTTCTTTTGTCAGAACAGAAGACACTAAGGATTCTATGTTGCCTCAAAGCAGGTAAATGTCCATAGAGATATATTTTCTTATTGGTCTTTTTTTGAGTAGATGTCCATAGAGATATATTTTCATATTGGTCTTTTTTTGAGTAGATGTCCATAGAGATATATTTTCATATTGTTTTTTTTTTTGAGTAGATGTCCATAGAGATATATTTTCATATTAGTCTCTTTTTGAGTAGATGTCCATAGAGATATATTCTCATATTGGTCTTTTTTTGAGTAGATGTCCATAGAGATGTATTTTCATATTGGTCTTTTTTTTAATAAATGTCCATAGAGATATATTTTCATATTAGTCTTTTTTTGAGTAGATGTCCATAGAGATATATTTTCATATTGGTCTTTTTTTGAGTAGATGTCCATAGAGATATATTTTCATCTTGGTCTTTTTTTGAGTAGATGTCCATAGAGATATATTTTCATACTAGTCTTTTTTTGAGTAGATGTCCATAGAGATATATTCTCATATTGGTCTTTTTTTGAGTAGATGCCCATAGAGATATATTTTCATATTGGTCTTTTTTCGAGTAGATGTCCATAGAGATATATTTTCATATTGGTCTTTTTTTGAGTAGATGTCCATAGAGATATATTTTCATATTGGTCTTTTTTTGAGTAGATGTCCATAGAGATATATTTTCATATTGGTCTTTTTTTGAGTAGATGTCCATAGAGATATATTTTCATATTGGTCTTTTTTTTAAGTAGATGCCCATAGAGATATATTCTCATATTAGTCTTTTTTTAAGTAGATGCCCATAGAGATATATTCTCAAATTAGTCTTTTTTTTGAGTAGATGCCCTTAGAGATACATTTTCATACTAGTCTTTTTTTGAGTAGATGTCCATAGAGATATATTTTTATATTAGTCTTTTTTTGGGCTAATTTATTCTTGGAAAGGAAACTAGGTTTGTGCTAGCTTTTGGTGTCACCAATATATGACATCAGGTGACTCTAGATCAGCCTTTCGCAACCTTTTTAACACAGAGGAACCCTTGAAATAACTTTCAAGGCTAAGGAAACCCAAGATTCCTATATATACAGCTCATGGTGCAATAGTGTGATGCTTACTTGGGAAGAATGTTTCTTTAATTGGTGGTCATTGGGGAAAAAAATAGCGAAAATGGTCATAGGTGTCAGCGGTTATTCATTTGAGAGGTAGAAGTTGATCATTGCTCAAAGAACACTTAGAAACCTCTGCAGGAACCTTGGAGTTCTACAGAACCCTGGTTGAGAAAGCCTGCCCTAGTGTAAAGTTTTGAAGCAACAAACAACCTATAAACATAAAAAACAATTATAAGTAAGCCAACTTTTCCCCATAGTATTGTATCTTTAATAATTAGCAATTTAGCATGCATTTGTAGGTAACAGGTGGTGAGGATTTATTTTAGCCTATAATAATTAAAGAGCAACTTTAGAAACTGCTGCAACTGAGAAACTACAAATACCTGCAAACACATTTTCAGGTGCTTGCTGTTCCTCAGTATCTGGATGATCAAAGTTTTGTCTGACTAAAAAACTGTACACAGTGACAGCCATTTATCTAATGATGTTCTTCTTTCTCTTTCCAACCAGCAATGGTGCTCATATCCGTGTGAAGAGATACCGTCACAGCTTCAGCAACTACCCTCAGAGTTCCTACAGGGGTTGCAAATTCGGCACTTGCATCGTTCACAACTTGGCCAACCAGATCTACCAGTACACTGACAAGGACAAGGACAGCACAGCACCGGCCAGAAAAATCAGCTCCCAGGGCTATGGCCGCAGGAGAAGGTCTGTTCCTGAGAGAAGGCTCCTTCTGCCTGTGGTTAATGGTAAAATCCAACCGTGGTGGGTCAGCACCAGAAATGCCCAGCAGCCCTTGGACATTAACGTAGCATCCATGCACCAAGAAAGCAGCACGTTAGAGACCAAAGGCAAACTGTTGCAGACCTTGTTGAGGACTTAAACCAAGAACTGAACTAGTGGAGGTGTTGTTTCTAAAAAAAAAATGAAGGTGAAAGCTAAGGCTCTCCTTTCTGTGGTCTATGGAATTCCTCGTTACCAGCTCAGTGAACCTTTAGAAAAGGATTGGGAAGAGGATAGCAGGAGCCGAGCGTGGCTGATGAAGTATTGTAGCAAGCCGGGAGGTCAGAACATGGTCTTCAAGTTTTTCGTGATGCAAAGTTGGGGGAAGACTGTGAAATTTTCTTGTCCAATGTAGGATGTACAATTTTGCACTTGTAAGGACCTTACTTAAGTGAGCACTGATAGACCATACCAAAAAAAAATAAAAAAAATCCTACGGGGTTATCGTGAACTTGGAAGCTTTCTGGTTACCCAGGTTCCTTCATGGAGATGTTGAAGCAATAGTCAGCCACTCATTTGACCCTACTCTTGGGTCTAAAGCTGGAAAAGGTGCTGCAAAGATTTTCTTGGATGCGTCAAATAGAAAGAACTGACCTCAGCTAGGGACAGGCGAGTCCCAAATGTCAACGACTTCTGATTGTCGGAGAAGTACGCAACTGCCCCCAGAGTTGACAGCTTCCCTGGCAACAAAAGGTTTAACTCCCTGAAAAAAAAAAACTTTCCCTTTTACCATTTGCTGCCCTGTCACTGCCAACAGACTTGTTACAGAGACTCTATAATTCCCATATAAAGACAATCTACTATTTGAACCTTTTATTTCCCTGGTTCCTCGTGAACTAGACCTAATACTTGAACTTGAAGTGCAATCTACGTTATTTTTATATTTGTCTACGTAAAAGTTGACTATTCTTTATTTAATTACTACTGTTCATGTTTGTATTGTTCAAAGTGAAAGTTATTTTTTTACCTGAATATTATAAATATATATATATATATATATAAATAAGGGCATTGCATCTATTTTATGAAGATATTGTTCAATGTGATCTGTATTTTTCATTCCTGTTTTTATGAAGAGTTATTATATGTTACATTTTATTACACCCGCCAATGAGTTACATTGAACTATAATAAAATCAAAAATGCACCAGAATTTTCTGTTTCGTTGTTCTTTACCTTATTACACGTAGCAATGGGAAACAGTACTTGGCACGGTTCTTTTTAAAGGTTTTTATGGTGGACGAAATATACCGCCACCTGTTTTCTGGAAAATATAGGTCAAAACGTGGAGATAATGAATCCCGTATTCGGGGACGCCATGCGTGGAATGTCTACTTTCTCTTTCACTGTTCTGGCAGAGTTCCTAGACTATAAAACATAACATGTTAGTCTGAAGACGAGGGACAGATTATTGATACAAGCGTTGACCTCATTTTTTTTTTTTTTTTTTTTTTTTGCAATGATGCTTCCAAAGTCTCCTCTACATATAGAAAACACTTTGGAGGGGGATTTGCTAAAACTGGAGAGTGCAAATTCTGGTGCAGCTCTGCACATAAACCAATCAGCTTCCAGGTTTGATTGTCAAAAACTTAGTTGAACAAACTGAAGTTAGAATCTGATTGGCTACCACGCACAGCTGCACCCGATTCTGAGGGCACCAGTTTTAGTAAATCTCCCACTATGTTTATCATATATTTCCTCTACATATATAAATGTTATATTCATATGTTCTCTCTACATATATAAACATTATATACATCATATATTAATAGGTCTCCTCTACATATATAAACATATTTATATGTCCCCTCTACATATATATACATCATATATTCATATGCCCCCTCTACATATATATACACATCATATATTCATATGTCCCCTCTACATATATATATACATCATATATTCATATGTCCCCTCTACATATATATACATCATATATTCATATGTCCTCTCTACATATATATACACACATCATATATTCATATGTCCCCTCTACATATATATATACACACACACATCATATATTCATATGTCCCCTCTACATATATATACATCATATATTCATATGGCCCCTCTACTTATATATACATCATATATTCATATGGCCCCTCTACTTATATATACACCATATATTCATATGTCCCCTCTACATACATATACATCATATATTCATATGTCCCCTCTACATACATATACATCATATATTCATATGTCCTCTCTACATATATATACATCATATATTCATATGTCCCCTCTACATACATATACATCATATATTCATATGTCCTCTCTACATATATATACATCATATATTCATATGTCCCCTCTACATATATATACACATCATATATTCATATGTCCCCTCTAAATATATATAGATCATATATTCATATGTCCCCTCTACATACAGTATATATACATCATATATTCATATGTCCCCTCTACATACAGTATATATACATCATATATTCATATGTCCCCTCTACATACATATATATATACATCATATATTCATATGTCCCATCTACATATAGAAACATTATATACATCATATATTAATATGTCCCCTCCACATATAAAATTGTTATATTCAATCATATATTCACATATCTCCTCTACATACAGTATATATACATCATATATTCATATGTCCCCTCTACATATAGAAACATTATATACATCATATATTAATAAGTCTCCTTTACACATAATAACATTATATTCAAATATTTATATGACCCTCTACATATATAAACATTATATACTTCATATATTCATATGTCCCCTGTAAATATAGAGGCATATACATCATATATTCATATGTCCCCTCTACATATATAAACATTATACATTATATATATATATATATATATATATATATATATATATATATATATATATATATATATATATATATATAAAATATATTAATAGGTCTCCTTTACATATAAAAACATTATAGTCATCAAATATTCATAGGTCTCCTATACATATATAAACATTATATTCATCATATAGTCACATGTCTCTACCAATATCAACACTATTGGGGAGATTTATTAAAACTGGAGCACCCAAAATCTGGCACAGCGGTGCACGGTGGCCAATCAGCTTCTAACTTCTGCGTGTTCAATTAAGCTTTTGGCAATAAAACCTGGAAGCTGATTGGTTTCTATGCAGAGCCGCACCAGATTTTGCACTCTCCAATTTTAGTAAATACCCCCCGACAGAATTTAGGGAAGTCATTCGAAAAAACCTGGTCGAATCTATAGAAATCATGGAAACATTACAGTGCAAAGCAAAATGTACAGTCCAACGTCCCTACTGTAACCACGTCCCTACTGTAACCACGCATAGGCGTGCACAGGGGCGTGGCAGGTGTGCACACCCTAATCACTCTATACAGTGCCAATTCCCACTTATGCCTGGGCTTACCACCGCATTGCACGCCCCTCCCCACCACAGTGCTGCTGGCTTCCCTCCTCTCCCACGGCTGCTGTAGGGGATGTTTCAGGATGGAGAGTGGGGGGGGGGGGAAGGGGCTAATCAATATGTCATTGACCAGCCCCTTCCTTTTCTAAATGAACACTGTGAACACACTCACTCACTGTTTAATCATAACTGAAGCATAGTAAACAGTGTTTACTATGCTTCAATTTGTGACTGAACAGGAAGCCGCTCAGCACATGCATGTGTGTTTGAGCTTTGGGGGTGCACACCCTAATGCAATAGACCTATGACCACATGTATACATGGCCAGTTAGGATGGGAGCCAGCTAACGGGTCGATATGTTTTTGGATTGTGCACCCAGGAAAGGATACACAGAAACACATGCTAATTCCATTGGGGCATCTCTGCTGGGGATCAGACCAAGAAGTGTACAACCAATAGAAAATGTACTTGTAAGGTATGGTATGGTAGGTAAAAATCTTAGCAAAAAAAAAAAACGGGGAAGAAGTATTAAAACAAACACAAATGAGTACTATGTTTCATTTAAACACCACATGCCGCCCTGGACAGCTACTGCTGATTCATTTATAGCCATACAAGTCTTTTTATTGCGGCAGAGCGCCCCCTAGTGCCATGGATAACTACGTTCCTTTACAATGCAATCTCATACCTTTTGGCAGTTTACTCTATTATCGCAGAAGAGACCAGAGCTCTTTACTAATTTGAAAGGAATATAGGATTTTACTTTCCTGCTACTTGCAATGGATTAAGACTCAACACATAGGCAAAGGCAATATAGGCCCATGCCTATGGGCATAGGGGCCGGGAAGAGGCTTTCCCCTATAAAGCCTTAATGCTAAGTTGGGATTTATACAGTTCTGTGTGCGTGGTAACGCATGCATGTATATGTGAATGGGGAGGAATTTACCAAAGCTGGAGCACACCGAATCTGGTGAACAGTAGCCAATCAGCTTCTAACTTCAGTTTGTTTAATTAAAGTGATTGTGAAGGTTTTTTTTATTTTAAATAACAAACATGTTATACTTACCTCCTCTGTGCAAGGATTTTGCACAGAGCAACCCCGATCCTCCTTATCTGGGGTCTCCTGGTGGCACTCCTAGCCCCTCCTCTTAATTCGGTGCCCGCATGGACATCTGCTTTCCATTAGGCCACCCGTGCTGGCACGCAGGAGGGCATCCATTGAAACAGACAGCAGGACTCGGCCTTGTCGCTGTGTGCCCGCCGATCCCCAATGTGCCCGCTGATCCCCTCCGCCGATGGGGTAAGTGCCAGTGGACCAGCAGACAGCCGGGGGCGGGGTGGGGGGGGGGGGTTTGGGGAGGTTTTGAGATGCCGCAGGGGGTGGTTGTTTGTCGCACCCCCCAGACAAAAAAACAGCAGCCGCCACTGGCCTACTCCTATTATTCGGCATAATCTTGAAGTTTGTAAACTTATTTGTGAAGATCCCCCGCACATCTAGTTCCTTGAAATCTGTGACACGTAGTTATTATGCCAGGGCCCGCCTTCTGAGAGGAGGAGTTTCATGAGGTGGAGTCAGTACAGAAATCACAGCTTGCAGGCAGCAAGGTACCACGGGACGCGTAGTCCTTAGAAATGGAGGAGAAGCTGCAAAGCATGCAGGGAATCCAGGAAGTTGTCAGGAGAGACGGCCAGCATGTCAGGGCTGGGCTCAGCTGTTAGCTAATTGCCAGTTCCTATCTCTCCACAATTACTCAGCTGTTGATGATATCCTGCTCGTCAGTCCGGCCAACTTAAGCCCTCCAGTCCAGAGGATCTCTGCCTTCGCCTTGGTCAACATCACAGAGAGGCTATCTGCAATCCTGTTCAAGACTTTCTTTGCTGACATCCCTTCTGGCTCCAGATCCTGCTTGCTGTTCCACTACATTGATCCCTGACTTCTGGCTTGGCTGACTATCTGCTCCGGTTACTGAACTTTGGCTATGTTTTGACTACGTTTGTTCTTTTTACTTTTATTATTAAACAAGTGTGATCTAACTGCACTTCTGTCTCGGCCTGATTTCATGGTTTCTGACACAGCAGACAGGCAACGCTCACAACATATAAGATGGTTTTTGCAAGTACACTTCTACTCGTTTGTCAGATATAAAAGCATTGTCACCCTATAACAGGAAGTGCCTGAACATGGACCCTTGTGGCAGGATCATCAGGTGTTTTAATTAAAGTAGCAAATTTAAAAATACTGAAAGTTACTTTTTTAATGCACATGTTAAGGTTTCTATGAGATTTTAGTTATTGGATTTATAAGAACAGGACAGCAGTGCCAGCCTCTGGGAAAATGTTCCAAGATAGGCATTCATCACACCAAACATAAATGTCCTACTGAATTTTATAACCTGATAATAAAGTATATTTAGTAATTAAAGATGGCTGAACTTCTGTCACAGGGGCCCGTGCCAGCAACCAGCGATAAACATGGCGGTGTTGTGTTCCGTGGTTTGGCCTCTGCAGATAAAACCTGATTACGCATAAACAGCGAAGTGTACGGCTCTTCCAACATTTTCCGTTATAGTTCTCCCATTTATTCAGGATACTTCTGTCCAAGAGTAAAGATTGTGCAATCAGCAAATAGAAACAATGTAACTAAACATTTTTTTTTTTTCTTATGGCTCATTACAAAGTTATTCAATCTGGAATGCTGGAACCTGTTTAAGAGATGCATCCATCCAAAAGTGGTGCTCTGGTGCCACCTATAGGGAAACTATCAGTATTGCATGTGCAAACTTGAGACATGTTTAGATACCTTTTCTCTATTCCAGTGTCTCTTTAACAACAGTGCCGACCCATCCCAAACATGACCGCAGCCTAGTTTGGGTCCCGATCCAAGGCGGGTCATGGACATGTTTGTGATGGGTCACCACTTGCCTGTGTAGCAAACATAGCTTAGTTCATCCAAGGAGAAAATCAGTGGTGAGCGGTATAGAGCACTTTATTTTACTTATGCTTCAAATGTTATACTCCTGTGACCTGAGACATACCCTATAAAAAGTGTGGTTAATGTATCTCAGAGTGTTTGTTTCTATTGGATGAAAATGTAATAAATATTCTCGTTCAGAACACCCCCTCCCCTCTCTAAACCAGTAAATTAACCACTTCAGCACCGGGCCATTTTACACCCTTCCTTACCAGAGCACTTTTTGCGATTCTGCACTGCGTCGCTTTAACTAACAATTGCGCGGTCGTGCGACGTTACACCCAAACAAAATTGACGTCCTTTTTTTTCCCACAAATAGAGCTTTCTTTTGGTGGTATTTGATCGCCCCTGCGGTTTTTATTTTTTGCGCTATAAACAAAAGAAGAGCGACAATTTTGAAAAAAAAAAAACACAATATTTTTTACTTTTTGCTATAATAAATATCCCATTTTTTTTTAAAAAACTATATTTTTTTTCTCAGTTTAGGCCGATACGTATTCTTTACATATTTTTGGTAAAAAAAAAAAAAATCGCAATAAGCGTATATTGATCGGTTTGCGCAAAAGTTATAGTGTCTACAAAATAGGGGATAGATTTATTGCATTTTTTTTTTTTACTAGTAATGGCGGCGATCTGCGATTTTTTTTTTCGTGACTGCGACATTGCGGCGGACACTTCGGACACTTTTGACACATTTTTGGAACCATTCACATTTACACAGCGATCGTTGCTATAAAATTGCATTGATTACTGTGTAAATGTGACTGGCAGGGAAGGGGTTAACACTAGGGGGCGCTGCAGGGGTTAATGTATTCCCTATAGGAGTGATTCTAACTGTGGGGGGAGGGGACTCAAGGGGAGGAGACCGATCATGTGTTCCTCCGTACTGGGATCACATGATCGGTCTCCTCTCTGCTGACAGGACGTGGAGCTGTGTGTTTACACACACAGCTCCACGGTCCCGCGCAGTCCCGTTGTTTTAACGGGCAATCGCGGGTGCCCGGCAGACATCGCGGCCGCCGGGCACTCGCACCGGGTCCCGAGCGACGCCGCGGGCGCGCGCTCTCCCCCCAGGCGGCCGGGAATGGGAGGACGTCATATGACGCCCACCCAGGATGGGAGATCCACCTTGTGGGCGTCATATGACTATGGGCGGGTAGGGAAGTGGTTAAATAAACTATTAGGCTTCCTAACCAAGCAAACAGGTATAGGGGAATACAGTAGGCATGTGCAATTCGTTTCGTTCCAAATTTTTTTTTAACAAATTTTGTCAATATCCAAATTAACGAAAACCTGTTTAGCGAATTTCCCTGAATATTCGTAAATTCGAATATTCAAAATTTCGTAAATTCGAAAATCCGAAAATTTGAAAAAAAAAAATCAGAAATAATAACGAACTAATAATAACTTAACTATCACTAACTATTAAAGCAGAGGTTCACACAAAAATGGAACCTCCGCGTTTCGGAGCCCTACCCCCCTCCGGTGTCACAGTTGGCACCTTGTTGGGGGAGGGGGGTGCAGAAACCTGTCTAAGACAGGTATTTGCAATCACTTCCAGGCATAGACTCCCACGGGAGTCTACGCCTCTTCCTGTCCCCCATGCTGTCTGCTGGGACACACTCGGGTCCCAGAGACAGCAGGGACCATTCGGATTGCGCAGCGCGACTCGTGCATGCGCAGTAGGGAACCGGGAATTGAAGCCACAAGGCTTCATTTCCTGATTCTCTTACCGAAGATGGCGGCGGCAGCATCCGAGGACCGAGGGGACGGTTCGGCTTCGGGTGCCGACATCGCAGGGCGCCCTGGACAGGTAAGTGTCCATATTTTAAAAGTCAGCAGGTATTGGAATTGGGTATATAGGTATTGGAATTTTCTTTCAAATTTGTCTGTTGAACATAACGAATACGAATGTATTCAAAGTTACCAATCATCTGAAATAACGAATGCCGTATCAAAACGAATGGAACGTAACAAATTAATAATAATAAATAACAATAATAATAATAAAAACATTTTTTTATTATTATTATTATTTATTATGAATTTGTTCCATTCCATTTGTTTAGATGCAGCATTCGTTATTTCGGATAATTCGGCCAAATTTCAGCCAAATTTGAAAGAAAATTCCAATACCTATAATTTAATAGTTAGTTATTGTTAGTTATTGTTTTGAATTTTCAGATTTTCTTTATTATTTTTGGATTTTCGAATTTACCAATCTACAAATTTACAAATATTCGTAAATTCGAACATTCATAAATTCATAAATTTATAAATTCGAACTTACAAATGTTCGAATTTTCGAATTTACAAGTGTTACAATTTATGAATTTATGAATTGTGATCATAACGAATGACCTGAAAAACGAAAAAAAAAAAAAACGAATGAAACGAAAACCAACAAATTTTTCGGCAGTGCACATGTCTAGAATACAGCATGTGTGAGGATAGGTGGGTGGAGTCAATTACACAGACAAAGCTTAGATGTGAGGAGACCCTGGCGCAAAAATGTAAAAAATAAATAAAAGAAAATATAACAAAGAATGTTTTTCCTTCGGATTTACTAAAGCTTACTGTAAAGATAAATAGCATCTGTGTCATTTGGTGTTTGTCTTTTTTAAAAACATAGAAAGTGAGACATTACGGTACCAAACGTTAAAGCAGAACTCCGGGATCGGCAAAAAAAAAAAAAACATTAGTAACCCCCACCCCCCTACATAAAACACTAAACAGTTATTACGTTTGTGAAATTCCTTACCATTGAAGAGAAAAGTCTAATTTAATTTTCAGCAAGTCCTCTCTGTAATTCAAAAAATGCTGCATGTATTCTGCCAAGGAGGAGCTGTTAGAACAGTGCGATTCCATCATATCCTCTCCTCTCTATCTTTACAGGAAAAGTAACTACATTTCCCATGAACCTTTGTGAATTGCAGTGAATGTGGGAGGGTACACTAGGCCTGTACCTGTTAAATATGAACAAGCCCACTTCAACCTAAATCACGCCCCTCATTCTGCAGCCAGCCACACCACTCAGTGACAGGTAGGTTACAGCCTTATAAATGCAAAGCATGCTTGTGCTCTCCCCCTTCAGACACAACAGCAGATAAACATATTGCCCTCACTTGCTTTATGTAATCTTTACTAAACTGTAGACAAATCCCCATAATTATATATTATACCCACTACACTCTGCTGTAATTCAGTATTATTAATATTCCTCCTCCTCATGCTGTAGCTTTGAGATCCTTCTAACAACAATCAGTGCGTGTATGGTGTATGTGAGCACATCCCTAGCTGCACCACGGAAAGAAAGAGCTGGACCATGCTGCTTTACATCGGCATGCGGCACAATTAAATCCTGGCATGAGAAAAAAAAAAAAAGATATCTCCCTATTTCTCTGTATGTCCTATGGTCTACTTCCTCAGGAAACATCTCCATGTACAGTACCTCCATATCTCCTACAGTAAACTTCCTCAGGAGATATCTCCCTTATAACTCTATATCTATGGGTTACAATTCTATATCTAAGTCTACTTCCTCAGGATATATCTATATATACTTCCATATATCCTACAGGCTACTTCCTCAGGAAATATCTTCATAAACCTCCATATCTCCTACGTTCTACTTCGTGGAGGAGATATCTCCCTATACCTCTGTATCTCCTATGGTCTACTTCCTCAGGAAATATCTCCACGTACAGTACCTCTATATTTTCTACAGTCTACTTCCTTCGGGAGATAACTCCCCATATAACTTCATATTTTCTTTGGTCTACATTTTCAGGTGATCTCACTTTATATACACCACCATATCTCTTATTATCTACTTCTTCAGGAAATGTAACCGTTTATCTCACCGTTTATCGGGAGATACTGTATCTCTTTATATACCTTCATATCTCCTATGATTTGTTTACTCAGGAGATATCTTCATATACCTCCATATCTTATATGGTCTACTTCCTCAGGACTCAGGAGATATCTTCATATACCTCCTTATCCCCTGTGGTCTACTTCCTCAGGAGATGTTTTCATGTACTGTACCTCAATATGACCTATAGTCTACTTCCTCAGGAAACATCTTCATATACAGTACCTCATTATCACCTTTTGTCTACTTCCTCAGGAGATGACTCTACATACATCGATATCACCTACATTTTATTTCCTCAAGGAATATGTTCATAGACCTACCTTTGAGCCAAAACTGTTGGCAGTGTTCTGGACAACACATCATCTGTTGGAAACCTTTTCATAAGATAGTCTGGTGTTAAAGAAAGACTGTATAGAGGAAATACGTAGGCTGTGCCTGTTGACCTCACTTTTTGAATGGTTGTCACTGCTGATCCGATTAATTCAGTACTTTCTAAGCCTGGGACTTGTTGCTCTACAGCAAGAACTCAAATTGCCCAATTCTGCAACAACCCCTCATTGTCAATGCCAAGATCATGTGAGTTCTAAAATATAAGATTTATTGCGTTATCACTATTTTTATAATGTGTTCCTGGCATTTTACATCATCCTGTGGCGATAAGATGTATAACGTATTTGTTCACCAAAGAACAAATATTTGTCACGGAGTCCTGGCACACAGAGCTGACAGTCTAATCTTCATTTAAGGAATGTGATGTGATAAGGTGACTGCTTCAAGGTCACCGCCGACTCTGACTTTTCCTCCAGATTGTACTCTGCCAGCCACTGCTATGGGCACTGCGACAGCCTGCGGGCAGCGAGGTTATCTGGCGTGTACATAAACAGCTGGTAGAGCCATGATAAGGTTTTCCACTGCTTACTTTCAGGGATTGTCGGCTGGAAATCTACATTCTGAAGAAGGTCAGGTAGGGTGGCCATAAACAACTCAGTGCTTCCCTTTAACTACTTGCCCACTGGGCACTTTCACCCCCTCCTGCCCAGCCCAACTTTCAGCTTTCAGTGCTGTCGCACTTTGAATGACAATTGCGCGTTCATGCAACATTGCACCCAAACAAAATTTGTTCAAATTTTTTGGAGATAGATAGAGCTTTCTTTTGGTGGTATTTAATTGCCACTGGGTGTTTTGATTTTTTGCTAAACAACCAAAAAAGTCTAAACATTTTGAAAAAAAATTTTTCTTAGTTTCTATTAGAACATTTTGTAAATAAGTAATTTTTCTCCTTCACTGATGTGCGCTGATGAGGCTGCACTGATGGGCACTGATATGCTGCACTGATAGGCTGCACTGATGGGCACTCATGAGGTGGCACTGATAAGGACGCACGGATGAGGCTGCACTGATAGGTGGCACTGATAGGCAGCAATGATGGGCACTGATAGGTGGCACTGATGGGCACTGACTGGCAGGACTGGTGGGCACTGACTGGCAGCACTGGTGGTCACTGATGATCAGCAGTGATTGAACACAGCTGATCACATGGTAAAGAGCCGCTGTGATTTGTTATTTACCCCAATCTGTGAGCAGCTGTGTCCGAAGGACACATCGATCAGAGATCACTGGCGATGCATGCCGCAGGGGGTGCACGGGAAGCGCGATCACAGGGGGACATCATATGACGCCCTCCCGGCAATGTGCGGGCGCGCTGTAGCCATCATTCGACTATAGCGTGATCAGGAAGGGGTTAAATCAGGGGTATCAAACTTAATTTCATTGGGGGTCTCATTGGCATTATGGTTGCCCTCAAAGGGATGGTTGTATCTGTAATGCCGTGTACACACGGTCGGACTTTCCGACGGCAAATGTGCTATCGGAGCTTGTTGTCGGAAACACTGACCGTGTGTAGGCTCCATTGGACAGTTTCCATCGGAATGTCAGTCGCACAAGATCTGGGTCTCGAATTTTCCGATAACAAAGCCCGTTCTCGTAAATTCCGTGTGTAGACAATTCCGATGCACAAAGTTCCACGCATGCTTGGAATCAAGCAGAAGAGCTGCACTGGCTATTGAACCGCGTTCTTGACGTTTGGAATTTCCAACCAACTTTGTGTGACCGTGTGTATGCAAGACAAGTTTGAGCCAACATCCGTCGGAAAAAAAAACATGGATTTTGTTGTCGGAATGTCCGCTCGTGTGTACGCGGCATTAGACTATATAAATGTATCTACTCTTTATCATATTAAATTATTTCCTCTGCATTCGATTATTAACGGTTTTAGTAATAACTTAAGACTTAAAGGCTAAGTTCATGTTTGTTCACTTTATTTTTTCTAAATTCCAGCAATTCCACCAATCGACTTCTGTACAACAAGCCTTTCGAGTTTTTGCTGAATGATCAGTGCGGCCTGCTATAGCCGGCAGTACTGATCAGTGTATTCTGATGGCAGGGAAACCTTCTCACTGTCAGAACACAATAGCACAGGGAGTGATTCCCTCATCCACCTTGAATGTGTGGAAGGGGGAATCAGGGCATTTTTTTTGTTCAACCCGCTGGTTGAATGAAAAAAAAAAAAAAAAGATTAATGCATGGCCAGCTTAACCGCTTGCCGACCAGTGCACGATGATGTACGTCGACAGAATGGCACGGACAGGCATAAGGGCGTACAGGTACGTCCCCTTTAAGATGCCGCCGTGCTGGCGCCGGTCGGGACCCCCGTGAGGCCGGTCGCGGGTCCCGTGGACTCGAACGCCGCGGGGATACCTGTGATCGTCTCACGGGAAGGCTGAACGGGGAGATGCGGAAATAAACAGCATCTCCCCGTTCTGCCTAGCAACTAGTGACGCCGATCTCTGCTCCCTGTGATTGGAGCAGAGATCAGCATTCACTAGCTGACAGCCACGCCCCCCCCCACAGTTAGAAACACGCCTCTAGGAACATGTAACCCCTACACTGCCACCTGGTGGTTAACCCCTTCACTGCCAGTGTCATTTACACAGGAATCAATGCATTTAAATAGCATTGATTGCTGTATAAATGACAATGATCCCAAAAATGTGTCAAAAATGTCCGATGTGTCCGCCATAATGTCGCAGTCACAATAAAAATCGCTGATCGCCGCCATTACTAGTAAAAAAAAATTATTAATAAAAATGCTATAAAACTATACCCTATTTTGTAAACGCTATAACTTCTGCGCAAACCAATCAATAATCGCTTTTTGCGATTTTTTTTACCAAAAATATGTAGAGGAATACGTATCGGCCTAAACTGAGGAAAAAATATGTTTTTTTTATGTATTTTTGGGGGATATTTATTATAGCAAAAAGTAAAAAAGAATGTGTTTTTTTCAAAATTGTCGCTCTTTTTTGTTTATAGCGCAAAAAATAAAAAACGCAGGGGCGATCAAATACCACCAAAAGAAAGCTCTATATGTGGGAAAAAAGGACCTAAATTTTGTTTGGGAGCCACGTCGCATGACCGCGCAATTGTCAGTTAAAGCGACGCAGTGCCGAATCGCAAAAAGAGGCCTGGTCCTTTGGCTGCAACTTGGTCCGGTCTGAAAGTGGTTAAAGCGGAGTTCCACTCAAAAGTGGAAGCTCCGCTTGTTTGCTTTCCCTCCCCCCCTCATGTGCCACATTTGGCACCTTTCAGGGGGAACGGGTACCTGTTTTTGACTTCCGGGAGACCTGGCTGCGGGGTAATGCAACGAGGTCCCCCAGAAGTTTGGCCCCCCTCCTCCGCCGCAGGGCCAGTTAGAAAGAGCAGCACACTTCACGTATGTGCAGCAGGGAACTGGCTTCACTGCCGGTTTCCTTTACCACGAATGTCGGCGGCAGCACCCGAGAGCCAATCAGTGCTGATCAGTGATCAGTGCTGTAAAAATGTACTGATCAATGTAAAAATGACACTGGCAGGGAGGGGGTTAACACTAGGGGGCGATCAAGGGGTTAAGTGTGTTTCCTCAGCGTGTTCTAACTGTAGAGGGGATGGGCTCACTGGGACATGACAGAGATCACTGGGAACAGTGGATCTCTGTCATGTCTCCTGGCAGAATGGGGATCCGCTTGTTTACACTGGCAGATCCACGTTCTGCCTCTGATACTAGGTGATCACGGGTTGCCGGCGGACATCGAGTCTGCCTGACCCGAGGTAGCACGCCGGCGGCGGCACTCGCCCCGCAACTGCGCCTGCGTGAGCCGCTGTTCAGGTATGGCGATTCGTGCAGGAGAGCCGCACTGCCACCGTATAATGACGTGGTTAAACGTACACAAGGACAGTGAAGTAAAACCTATGCAATTCACTTCTGCAATAAATGCACCTTTTCCGTGTTTTATCAGTTTAAATACTCTGCAAGTACAGAAAAATACCCAGTGATCTGCTGGAAATGCACTCAGCTACCAAGTGACAACAAGACACAGCTTAATCATGGACTAAATGGTGTCAGCCCTGCCCTGTTGTCTTTTGCTGAACCACTTAACCACGCCCACTCTCACATTTACAGAGATAACACAGGGAGTGTGCACAGGACAGCTATGAATTTTTGGCAGGATCAACTGTATTTTTTTCTCCGCACTTATCAAACCAATCTAACAAAATGCTTCCAATAGTAACAAGGCAAGCAAATGAGAGAAATTCATTGTTAGGATTAACATACATTTTAATGAGAAATGCATCCATCATGTGTATTCTTCTTGAGTCTCGTGTGATTTGTGTATTTCTTGCAGATCTGTGCTGTAATCCAGTGTGAGACTTTTCCTTCCTGTAATAAAGACCGCTCATTGCTGCTCTCCCTCCTTGTGCAGGGGGACTGGTCTCGTCTCCGCCCCCTCCTGTCGTTTTCAGCAGGAAGCCTGTAATGGGTGGAGCCTGCTGGGCCCCTCCCACAGCTCTGCTCTCTCCTTTTGCAGGGGGACTGGTCTTGTACCGGCCCCCTCCTGTAGTTTTCTACAGTTATCCTGTAGTGGGTGGAGCCTGCTGGGCCCCTCCCACAGCTCTGCTCTCTCCTGTTTGCAGGGGGACTGGTCTTGTCCCCGCCCCCTCCTGTCGTTTTTCGGCAGGAAGCCTGTAATGGGTGGAGCCAGCTGGGCCCCTCCCACAGCTCTGCTCTCTCCTTTTGCAGGGGGACTGGTCTTGTCCCCACCCCCTCCTGTAGTTTTCTACAGTTATCCTGTAGTGGGTGGACCCTTCTGGGCCTCTTCCACAGCTCTGCTCTCTCCTTTTGCAGGGGGGCTGGTCTTGTCCCCGCCACCTCCTGTAGTTTTCTATAGTTATCCTGTAGTGGGTGGACCCTTCTGGGCCCCTCCCACAGCTCTGCTCTCTCCTTTTGCAGGGGGACTGGTCTTGTCCCCGCCCCCTCCTGTAGTTTTCTACAGTTATCCTGTAGTGGGTGGAGCCTGCTGGGCCCCTCCCACAGCTCTGCTCTCTCCTGTTTGCAGGGGGACTGGTCTTGTCCCCGCCCCCTCCTGTAGTTTTCTACAGGTATCCTGTAGTGGGTGGAGCCTGCTGGGCCCCTCCCACAGCTCTGCTCTCTCCTTTTGCAGGGGGGCTGGTCTTGTCCCTGCCCCCTCCTGTAGTTTTCTACAGTTATCCTGTAGTGGGTGGAGCCTGCTGGGCCCCTCCCACAGCTCTGCTCTCTCCTTTTTGCAGCGGGACTGGTCTTGTCCCCGCCCCCTCCTGTAGTTTTCTACAGTTATCCTGTAGTGGGTGGACCCTTCTGGGCCCCTCCCACAGCTCTGCTCTCTCCTTTTTGCAGCGGGACTGGTCTTGTCTACGCCTCCTCCTGTAGTTTTCTACAGGTATCCTGTAGTGGGTGGAGCCTGCTGGGACCCTTCCACAGCTCTGCTCTCCGCACAGGCTATGGACAGCACAGTGATGATGTCACTGCTACTTTTACAAAGGAATATCTGGGCTTGTAAAGACATTTGGTCACACAAAGTGGATTTATATCCTTTGTGACTCTTGAGGATTAGATTCACATGCTATGCATTAACCCTCACCAGCCAGTCCCCTTCACTCCCCTCAGCCTGACTTAATACCTCTTCTGGATCCTGAGAGAATCCCTCGGTTGGCCAGCCATTCAGAATTGTCCATGTCATACAGACAGTGATGTGAACGTGGACCTATTCTGGAAGGACTCGATGCTGGATGATCCGCATGACTGAGCGGAACTAAACCCATCAATTTAATGGTTTCCCAAAACATACCTCCCAACTTTTTGAGATGGGAACGAGGGACACCTATTATCAAAAGTTTGTAAGCATAGGACACACCCCCTGCCACGCCCTCTTAAAAGGAGAATTATACAAAAAAAAAAAAAGAGTGCTTTTTTTTTTACCACTACTATTCCTTTATATTGGCTTTTGAAACTTACAAATGCAGCAATTTAGAAACGGGATGAAAGGTTTAGCGCTGGGAAACACTTTTTGATAGATAAATAGTGCTTTAACCACTTAAGCCCTGGAACAGAGCACTTTTTGCGATTTCGGCACTGTGTCGCTTTAACTGACAATTGCGCGGTCGTGCGACGTTACTCCCAAATAAAATTGACGTGCTTTTTTTCCCACAAATAGAGATTTATTTTGGTGGTATTTGATCACCTCTGCGGTTTTTATTTTTTACGCTATAAACAAAAAAATAGCGACAGTTTTGAAAAAAACGCATTATTTTTTACTATAATAAATATCCCCCAAAAATATAGATGTATGACATTTCTGCCAGGCAATGTTAACCTATGACAGTGCTATAAATTGGTATTTGGCACCATCTAGTGGTTGGCTATTTTCTGCCAGAGAAACATTGAGAAATGTTACAGGAAGTGACTCATTGTTTACAAGGGCTTACCTACCCACAGTGCCAAGTGACCTACCCATGAACACTCAGTACTGAACTGCATGCTGGGTAGGTTATAAAAGGACACACGCGGACATTTTCTTTCTCTTCTGGACGCATGGCCTGCCTACAAGGACCTGCGAGGAGGTGTGCCAGAGAGCGCGGCCTGAAACAACTGCGGAGCGGAACAACTAGTGGTTCTGCCTCATACCTGTGGGCTGGAGAGACAGCGTGACCGGATCGGAGAAGGATCCAGAGACACCTGACGGAGCCACCTGAGAGTCCCGGTCGTCTTGCGAAGCGGAATCAGCGCGACGGTGCTGGTGTGAAGCAGGACTGGGACAACCGGAGTGGAGCTTCCCCTTTCTTACAGGCCTGGTTGGGTGAGGGGGCTGCCGCCCGTAATTCTTAACGCACTTTTACACACTTAGGCCCCTTTCACACCGGGGCGTTTTTCATGCGGTACAGCGCTAAAAATAGCGCCTGTTCACCGAATGAAAAAACCCGGCCCCTTTAACTCCAGTGTGAAAGCCGGCGGGCTTTCACACTGGAGCGGTGCGCTAGCAGGATGACAAAAAAAGTCCTGCTAGCAGCATCTTTGGAGCGGGATAGGAGCGGTGTGTTCACCGCTCCTATACCGCTCCTTCCCATTGATTAGAATGGGACACCGCGGTGAAACCGCGGCAATACCGCCGCAAAGCGCTGCTACGGCGGCGCTCTGCGGGGGGTGTTTAACCCTTTTTCGGCCGCTCGCGGGGGGTAAAACCGCACCGCGAGCGGCCGAAAACCGCGGTGACAACGACGGTAAAGCAGCGCTAAATATAGCGCTGCTTTACCGTCACCGCGGCTCCCCGCCCCAGTGTGAAAGGGGCCTTAGACTCAGACCACAATGTTGCTGGGACCTGTAGTCCCGCAGAGGAGGTTTCACACTATTAGACTGAGTTCAAGCAGGCCTCAAGCCTATACTCCACTGAGCACTGACACTGTGTAATTTGGAGACAACTACACCGGAGGCAGTTATAAGTGTGCTACATCACAAGAGTTTCAATACTCATTCTACACTATTCTTTGTTTGTTAAACCCCTTTGGATTACAATTACTTCAATACAATAGCTAGCAAAAGACAGAAGATCAAAGACTACATCTTATATTGTAAGGCCTTGCGTTCAATCACAATAAGAAAAGACTGCATTATAAAGCGGGGGGTGGGCTCCTTAGCCATTGTATTGTGTGGTGTTGTTAATATTGCATTTCTGTGTTTATTACAGTGTGCTAGAAGTGGGAAGGTGCCCAGATTTAAGACACTGCCACTAGGGTTGCCACCTTTTCTTCAAGCCAAACCCGAACACTTTAGCGGCACAGGGCACATTTGTTTTCGTAGTATACACTATAGGATTATAAAAGACCTGGGACACCTTTGGGTGCCCCTAGGAGAGTGTTGTTTTGCAAAACGAGCAGAATTCAAGCTAATGGGGTGTGCAGCGTTTGGCCAGAGGTGCGGGGAGTCAGTGACACTCGGAACGGTTCGGAGCCGCTCTGAAATACTCCGTTCCCGAGTATTTCCGAGCTTTTCCGAGGCTTTCCGAGTTCAGCCGAGCAGTCACCGAGAATTTCCTGCGCCCCCTCCACCGATGGCCACATGTGGTATTGCATGCAATAGAAGTCAATGCAGGACGAATTATCTTCGTTTCCATTGACTTCTATGGGGAAACTCGCTTTGATATGCAAGTGCTTTGGATTACAAGCATTCTCCAGAAAGGATTATGCTCATAATTCAAGGTTCCACTGTATCTCAGTTACTTGGGGAGCCACAGCCCAGTCTAAATAATGTGTCCGGGTTTCAGGCAGACTGAAACCCGGACACAAGATTTCAAACCCGAACTGTCCGGGTGAATCCTGGACAGGTGACAACCCTAACTGCCACTCTGAGCATTGGTCCCACTTGGAGACACGCTTACAGGTGCTAGTCAAAGAAACCTTTTATCCTAAAGAAATAGTGAATGTTCATTGCATTGCAGCATTACGTTTGTGTAGCAGTGTAGTCATTGTAACCACTGTTTATACCTGTTTTAGTAAAATTCTTGTGCTTATGCTTAATAATCTTTAGTAAACTTATTCTAATATTTACTTATAAAACAGTGAGTGTGTGTTATTGCAAGCATGGAACCCGAAGTGTAGGGGGTAAGGGTAGCCCCGAATGCGCTGTTCACTACTTCCTCCATTGCAGCATCACTGACCTCAGTGCTATTGTGACAGGGGAGAGATAAAACGCATGCAAGGGGTAAGAGCAGTAATGGCTGGGAGTGTCTTAGCAACGTCCTAGCAACAAGGCAGGACCGGAGGATGCCATCTTTGGCAGTTTTTCAGCCAGGCATTAGAGGTACAGAAATGAGCCTACTACTCCTATAGCAAGGGTAATATTCAACGTTGGTCAAATTTGCACAGTTTGTTTTTTTATCTACAGACACCATTTACCTACAGGAAGTTTATTGGCAAAGGTAACCTAAGTCTTTAGGAAGATATTTTATTCTGGATTTGGCTATAAATTTTACATGTGTTGCTTTTGTGTGATAGATGCTTTGGCATTTCTCCATGGATGACTATTTTATCAAACAAAACAACTCATCATTAGGACATCCCTGATACTGGAGACCCCTGACCCCGAATACGTTGTTGTTCCAGCAATTTGTGGGAATGATGGTTGTTTGAAAAAGGTTACATCATGACATATCCATTCCACCGAGACCTTCAAGTGCTGATTAGAGGCACCAAGAATAAGAGTTTGCTCATATGCTGTCATCCTTCTGATTGTTGGTTACCAATTATTCATAAAGACCACAATTCTCTGATAATTGCATTTTCAAGGGTCAGATAGTTTTTAGTAAATCATAGAGCAGCTTTTTTCAACCTTTTTAACAGAGGAACCCTTGAAATAATTTTCTTATCTCAGGGAACCTCTGCTAAAAATTACTATATCTACAACTCCTGATGATCAGTGGGAATAATGTCCCTTACATTGGTGATCAGTGAGAAGAATGTCCCTTACATTGGTGATCAGTGGGAAGAATGTTCCTTACACTGGTGATCAGTGGGAAGAATGTTCCTTACATTGGTGATCAATGGGAAGAATGTTCCTTACATTGGTGGTCAGTGGGAAGAATGTCCCTTACATTGGTGATCAGTGGGAAGAATGTTCCTTACACTGGTGATCAGTGGGAAGAATGTTCCTTACATTGGGGATCAGTGGGAAGAATGTCCCTTACATTGGTGATCAGTGGGAAGAATGTTCCTTACATTGGTGGTCAGTGGGAAGAATGTCCCTTACATTGGTGATCAGTGGGAAGAATGTTCCTTACATTGGTGATCAGTGAGAAGAATGTCCCTTACATTGGTGATCAGTGGGAAGAATGCTCCTTACATTGGTGATCAGTGGGAAGAATGTCCCTTACATTGGTGATCAGTGGGAAGAATGTTCCTTACATTGGTGATCAGTGGGAAGAATGTTCCTTACATTGGTGATCAGTGGGAAGAATGTTCCTTACATTGGTGATCAGTGGGAAGAATGCTCCTTACATTGGTGATCAGTGGGAAGAATGTTCCTTACATTGGTGATCAGTGGGAAGAATGTCCCTTACATTGGTGATCAGTGGGAAGAATGTTCCTTACATTGGTGATCAGTGGGAAGAATGTCCCTTATATTGGTGATCAGTGGGAAGAATGCTCCTTACATTGGTGATCAGTGGGAAGAATGCCCCTTACATTGGTGATCAGTGAGAAGAATGCCCCTTACATTGGTGATCAGTGGGAAGAATGTTCCTTACATTGGTGATCAGTGGGAAGAATGTTCCTTACATTGGTGATCAGTGGGAAGAATGTCCCTTACATTGGTGATCAGTGGGAAGAATGTTCCTTACATTGGTGATCAGTGGGAAGAATGTTCCTTACATTGGTGATCAGTGTGAAGAATGTTCCTTACATTGGTGGTCAGTAAGAAGAATGTTCCTTACATTGGTGGTCAGTAAGAAGAATGCTCCTTACATTGGTGGTCAGGGTGAAGAATGCTCCTTACATTGGTGATCAGTAGGAAGAATGTTCCTTACATTGGTGATCAGTGGGAAGAATGTTCCTTACATTGGTGATCAGTGGGAAGAATGTCCCTTACATTGGTGATCAGTGAGAAGAATGTCCCTTACATTGGTGATCAGTGAGAAGAATGTCCCTTACATTGGTGATCAGTGGGAAGAATGTTCCTTACATTGGTGATCAGTGGGAAGAATGTTCTTTACATTGGTGATCAGTGGGAAGAATGTTCTTTACATTGGTGATCAGTGGGAAGAATGTTCCTTACATTGGTGATCAGTGGGAAGAATGTTCCTTACATTGGTGATCAGTGAGAAGAATGTTCCTTGCATTGGTGATCAGTGAGAAGAATGTTCCTTACATTGGTGATCAGTGGGAAGAATGTTCCTTACATTGGTGATCAGTGAGAAGAATGTCCCTTACATTGGTGATCAGTGGGAAGAATGTTCCTTGCATTGGTGATCAGTGAGAAGAATGTTCCTTACATTGGTGATCAGTGAGAAGAATGTTCCTTACATTGGTGATCAGTGAGAAGAATGTCCCTTACATTGGTGATCAGTGAGAAGAATGTTCCTTACATTGTTGATCATTGAGAAGAATTCTCCTTACATTTGTGGTCATTGGGAAGAATTACCCCCTTACAGATAGCTAAAAAGATCAATGGTGTCAGAGGGAACGTATCTGAGAGGCAAAAACCCCTAGCAACCTCTGGAGGAACCCTTGGCTTCCATGGAACCTTGGTTGAGAAATCCTTGTCTAGAGGAAAGCATTGGCATAGAGGAATAGCTTTTAGGCATGGAAGGATTTAGGGTTGTTCAGGGGCAATTCCAACCCCTCTCAGGTTAGTATTAATAGGAGGTGCTGGGCTGGTGTTCCTGAGTAGGGATCAGGGAACCAACACTCCCCGTCGGGAGATGAGGCCATTCCACTCCCCTGGGGGAAAATGAATGAGGGCAATGCGCCCCCCACAAGACAGACAGTCTCCTTACCTGCCTGGCAGTGGTGGCCTGTGCATTGTGGGCGCACGGGCGCCACCCTCCCGACACCTCCGCCACCCTCCCTATTCATGTGCCCGGCCCCTTTTATGATGCCGGACACATGAAATACTATGGCGGGTATGAGCTGCCGAGGAGGAGAGCTGCCGAGGAGGAGAGCTGCCGAGGAGGAGAGCCGCCGCTTCCCGCCGAGGAGGATAGCTGCTTCCCGCTGAGGAGGAGAACCCTGTCACTCCAGGAAAGGAGCAGATCCCCACCACATGAGCGGTAGGTGCGGGGGGAGGTTTAGTGAGGTGGCAGCTGAGCCAGGGAACGCGCCTGGCTGCATTTGATGGGCACAAGTGGCTGCATATACTGGGCACAAGTGGCTGCATATATGGGCACAAGTGGCTGCATATACTGGGCACAAGTGGCTGCATATAATGGGCACAAGTGGCTGCATATGATGGGCACAAGTGGCTGCATTTGAACGGGCACAAGTGGCTGCATATGACGGCACAAGTGGCTGCATTTGATTGGCACAAGTGGCTGCATTTGATTGGCACAAGTGGCTGCATTTGATGGGCACAGGTGGCTGCGGTTGATTTGCACAAGTGGCTGCATTTGATGGGCACAAGTGGCTGGGGTTGATTTGCACAAGTGGCTGCATTTGATTGGCACAAGTGGCTGGAGTTGATTTTCACAAGTGGCTGCATTTGATGGGCACAGGTGGCTGCATTTGATGGGCACAGGTGGCTGCATTCAATGAGCACAAATGGCTGCATATGACGAGCACAAGTGGCTGCATATGACGGGCACAAGTGGCTGCATATGGGCACAAGTGGCTGCATATGATGGGCACAACTGGCTGCATATGATGGGCACAACTGGCTGCATATAATGGGGCACAACTGGCTGCATATGTTGGGCACAGTGACATCAAAGCATTTTAACGTAGGTGGAGGTGAAGTGCTGAGAACAAATCCTTGAATTTTTGCATAAGAGGACTTCCATTGAGTCTGAGTGCCCAAGTTTGGAGGCTTTCTACAAAGCAGTCCCCCCTTCCCAGGGATAAGGGTTAACTAGCCTAAAAAAATCTATGCCAAGTTAAGCCAGAAGAAGCACCAAACGCATAAGAGACCAGAAATGTATTTTATCTGTTTCATCAATGATAGCAGGGTAACATGTTGGCAGGTGCAGTCTACTTTCTCCACTGCAGGTGACGCTCTTCCACACCGTCACTGTTAGAGGAAGTCAAGAGGAACAGAGTTCCTTTATGGTTTCCTGGGTCACAGGAGAAGCATCCAATTGGATGTTGCCGCCCCATGTGACTCTGTTAGCCATCTTGGGTCAGGCAGAGCCAATTTAAGGCCCTGGCTCCCAGGTTTGGTATGGATTTGCGAGTTGGTAGAGTCAGGGACAGTACTAGCGAGGAGGTAAACCGTAGGGATGCATCTCCTCTTAACAGACGCTGTCTGCCTGACACATGCTCACTTCAAGTTACTGGAAACCACAAGTGCACCTAGTTGGGCAGCCTTCCCTCCGGGTTTGTTGTGAACTGTTGCTGTACTATTTCAATACAAGTTCTTTACTGCACCTGGCTGGGTGAATTATTGCCATATACCACTGCACCCCACTTGTTTGTAGGCCAAAAAATCCCCCTTCACCATGGCTTTAGTATCACAGTATTATAAACCTGGAAGGGTGAACATTGAGTGAGTGCTTGTACTGATCAGCTGCTCGGCCCCTGTAACACGTTGGATGCCTTGTGTTACCTTGCTGTCATTTGTGGAACTAATAGACATGTGCAATTCGTTTTGTTTTTTTTTCGTTTTCCGTTAAAACTTGTTATATTCGTTCATTCGTTATCGTACGAATGAACGAATGATTCGCTAAAATTTTTTACAAATAACGAATGTTCGAATCGAACGAATATGAAAAACAACGAAAATCCGAAATAACCAAATTAGAAACAACGAATCTACGAATGAAGAAAATCCGAAAAACAAAAAGAGGAACAACGAAAATCAAAATGAACGAAAAAATTTGTACATTCGTAACTTTTTTTTTTTTGATTCGTAATTTTCCGTGTCCTTACAATGGCGCTGCTTAACGTGCTTCGAATGGATTGAACGAAAAAATTTGTACATTCGTAACTTTTTTTTTTTTCGATTCATAATTTTCCGTGTCTTACAATGGCGCTGCTTAACGTGCTTCGAATGTATTGAACGAAAAAATTCGTACATTCGTAACTTTTTTTTTTTTTTTTTTTTAGATTCGTAATTTTCCGTGTCTCTTACAATGGCGATGCTTAACGTGCTTCGAATGGATTGAACGAAAAAATTTGTACATTCGTAACTTTTTTTTTTTTCGATTCGTAATTTTCCGTGTCTCTTACAATGGCGCTGCTTAACGTGCTTCGAATGTATTGAACGAAAAAATTCGTACATTCGTAACTTTTTTTTTCGATTGGTAATTTTCCGTGTCTCTTACAATGTAATAATAGCATACACATTACATAACATTATGAATTCTGCTCCGATTACGAATCTACGAAAAAATGTTACGAAAGTACGAATAAATCAATCTTACGAAAGTACGAATGTAACAAAATCTACGAAAATACGAATGCGTCCAAATTTCGAATAAACAAAAATCAAACTAACGGAAAAACTAATCAACGAAAAAATAACTCTTACGAAAATACGAATCGTTACGAATACGAACACCGACGACTTACAAATTTACAAATCTTTACGAATCAACGGAAACGAAATAAACGAAACGAAAATAAACAAATATTTCTATTGTGCACATGTCTAGGAACTAATAAAATACATTTTTGGACTCTCATTTGTTTGGTGCTCTTCCTGCCTCAACTTTTTACCAAAGCAGCTGGCAATGGCAAGTCTTCCAGCACCAACTTCCTTTGCTTCTCTGAAATATCATGTGACAAAAATGCCAAGAGCTGCAAAGTAAGTGGATGCTAGAAGATGTGGAAACAGGTTTTCACAGCAGACCATATCCTTAAGATACATACGCCCCCATTTTCACCAAGCCCATGAGCCCACAGAAATGTGTCCATAGCGTGAAAGAACCTCCAGTCCAAATGTTCCCAATCCTGCCCTGCTTCTGAAGGCCTTCATCTCTGAATGCTAAAAACAATGGGTATATCCATCTTCATCTAAAGCATCCTTTGTCAACCTTTTTTACCCTAGAGGAGCCCCTAAAATAATTTTCAGGTCTTGGGGAACCTTTACTAAATCAAATTCAGGGGTTAGTGGGGAAAATACCCCTTACATTGGAGATCAGTAGGAAGACTGCCCCCCAGTGGCGGCTGGTGCTCCATTTTTTTGGGGGGCGGCAAACAAACCTCCATCGCCCTTTCCGCGAACAAACCCCCCCCCTGCGCCGGGTCCACACTTACCACATCCTCAGTCGCGGCTTCCCCTCCCAGCCAATCGGGTTGGTGCCACTGTACCCCGCCTCCTTCTCCGGCACTGTGAGGTCCATGCACAACAGATGGACGAAGCAGTAGGAGAGCAACCAGGTGGACAGAGCCAGGCTGCGGCACGCTCCAATGACAGACATTGCCATCTTTCTTCTCCCAGCTCAGGCTACACAGCAACTCTGCCTCTGAATATGTCACCGCCGGAGATTGAATGCTCATTGGCTACCGCCAGCTCCCCCGCCTCCCCCTCTGCTCCTCTACTCCTCCTCTTCCCTGCTTATCTGCTCCAACCACTGCCGCACACATCACACAAGTGGGTGGGCTCGGAGCGTAGTACTCTGTACCCCGAGCCCACCCTTTTTGAAGACAATTAGAGCCTCAGGCTCTAATCATGTGCTTCAAAGGAAAAAAAAACATTGAAATCCATGCGTCTTGCACCCTGCATGGAGATTAGGGGCCAGGCGCATGGATTAGGGGGGTGGTGCCTATGTGCCCCTTATGGACCGGCCACCACTGCTGTCCCCCTTACAGACAGCTAAAAACATCATTGGTATCATGTTGCTGGTTTTGCCACGTAGCTTTGGCCCAGTAACTTTGAAGGAACTATCAAATAGGTGGTCAACCAGCTACAGCTCAAGGAACCCCTGGTAACATCTGGAGGACTCCTAGATTTCCATTGAATTCTGGTTGAGGATGGCTGATCTAAATGATTCCAGTCTAAAATATCTAGGCAGTCACTCTTTCAGGCAGAAATGGGATGTTAAGAAATCTTTACAAGTACTGAACCTCCCGCTGGGCTTCTTGAGGCGCCTGGTTGAAGGCCAGATTGCTGACTAAACACCCTCTTCCAGAGAATAGGTAGGAGTGGGTCATGAGTTATTTTTTATCTCCCTAGACATCCATCGCCTGCCTCCTCGTGTATTTCCAGTCACTTGCTTATAATATCTGCAAAACATCAGGACCTCATCTAGAGAGCTTCGGGATCTTGCCAAAACCCATAGGCGAAACGTGTCAAAAGACGACCAGGAATCGATTTGTGTCTCCGCCTTTCTGGTGCCTCAAAGGACAGAGTTCATGAGTGGGGCCATTGTCGGCAACAACTGTGCAAATATTTAGCTTGTTCCGATAATTGATCAGCTGCGAGTTTATCGCACTCAGGATGGAGAGTTTCAGTACTTGGCTGTTACGTTGTTGTTGTGGGGAACTAGAACTTGGGATACAGAAAATAAACATCACGTAGCACAGGTTTTATGGGACCCACCTAAAACTGATTGTGTTCAATTCGCCACTTGAGTCTTTTATTCATTTGTATGTTTAACATCTCTTAACCACTTCAGCCCCGGACCAATTTGCAGCCAAAGGACCAGGCCCCTTTTTGCGATTCGGCATTGCGTCGCTTTAACTGACAATTGCGCGGTCGTGCGACGTGGCTCCAAAACAAAATTGACGTCCTTTTTTTCCCACAAATAGAGCTTTCTTTTGGTGGTATTTGATCGCCCCTGCGGTTTTTATTTTTTGCGCTATAAACAAAAAAGAGCGAGAATTTTGAAAAAAAAACGCATTATTTTTTTATTTTTTGCTATAATAAATATCCCCCAAAAATATATAAAAAAAAAAAGTTTTTTCCTCAGTTTAGGCCGATACATATTCTTCTACATATTTTTGGTAAAAAAAAAATCGCAATTAGCGATTATTGATTGGTTTGCGCAGAAGTTATAGCGTTTACAAGATAGGGGATAGTTTTATAGCATTTTTATTAATAATTTTTTTTTTTATTAGTAATGGCGGCGATCAGCGATTTTTATTGTGACTGCGACATTATGGCGGACACATCAGACATTTTTGACACATTTTTGGGACCATTGTCATTTATACAGCAATCAATGCTATTTAAATGCATTGATTCCTGTATAAATGACACTGGCAGTGAAGGGGTTAACCACAAGGGGGCAGTGTAGGGGTTAAGTATGTCTAGGGGTGTGTTTCTTACTGTGGGGGGGCGTGGCTGTCAGCTAGTGAATGCTGATCTCTGCTCCAATCACAGGGAGCAGAGATCGGCGTCACTAGTTGCTAGGCAGAACGGGGAGATGCTGTCTATTTCCGCATCTCCCCCGTTCTGCCTTCCCGTGAGACGATCGCGGGTGTACCCGCGGCGATCGAGTCCGCGGGACCCGCGACCGGCCTAACGGGGGTCCCGCCGCGCTCCCGATGGCACGGACGGCTTAAAGGAGGGACTTATATATACGCCTCCTGCCTGTCCGTGCCATTCTGTCGACGTATATTGTCGTGCACCGGTCGGGAACCGATTAATGTAGTATAGAAATTTTATTAACATTCGCTGTAATGTATGTTTTGATATAAATTCATATCACTATGCATTTATACTAATCATATAATGCATGCTATACTAATTAACAAATAACACTCTCTTTGTATGTAGCACTGACCCCCGAAGGAGCTGCTGGTTGTATTGGGCTTACCGTTACCTTCTTGACCTCGTCTCCGTCTAGGGGTTTCCCATGGTAGATGGCCCAAAGAAATGTAGAAACTGATACTTGATCTTCCTTTTGGGTTATTTATTTGAAAGATAACACAGTCTCTTAAGGTAGGATAGAGGGTTAGGGGGAAAATTCAGATACTTTTGGAGCTGCAAGAATAGGAAGTCTCTTATTGTAGGAATCCAGAAAATAACTGTTTCACAGCTGGATTCTCACCACCTCCGGATAGACCTCCTCTCACTAGGCCTAGCAGCCGGTAGAGTGTTAGGTAAAGCAAAGTCTCTGCCACAGACTTGGTTGTAGAACACTTGAGAGAAGTCTCTGCCACCGACTTGGTTGTAGAACACCTGAGAAAAGTCTCTGCCACAGACTTGGTTGTAGAACACTTGAGAGAAGTCTCTGCCACAGACTTGGTTGAAGAACACTTGAGAAAAGTCTCTGCCACAGACTTGGTTGTAGAACACTTGAGAGAAGTCTCTGCCACAGACTTGAGCGTAACTGAGGGACATAGACAAATTTAGAGAGCTATCATACGGTACCAGTATCTCTCAGCCGGTCTGGCGATACCGTATGAGTGTAGATCCATAAAGTGTCCTTCAACTGATCCCTCCAGAGAAACCAGCCTCGTGCATGGCCCTCTCCCGAAGAATCCTCCCCTGGATGCTCCTCCATTTGCTGGGCCTCTCCTTTGATGAGACGGCACCGGACCACCTTTGGATAATTAGGCCCCGATATCCATTCAGGCCTGTCCCTGCAGTCGCTTCGCCTCGGGCTATCCAGCCCCGAGACTTGGAATTGCATGGATCCGCACCCCAGGCCAGGAGGGCCACGGGGGCTGGTCAGGAGGACCAGGACCAAACAGACAGAAGATATCTTCTGGACCGGAAACCCAGAAGTACGTGATCTCAGTACCTTAAATACCCCCTCCCAGAATTCACAGCAGGATAAACACTCCCACTGGGTTGGCTCCGGGAGAAAGAATGGTATCCAATACACCCAGCTAAACTGCGTTCCCATACTTGCCGGCGGTGACAGCAACACCTGCGGCCAAGTAGGACTCCAACCAGACTGGTACTGAAATCATAATTTGGCAGAATTAGCCCTAAAACCCAACTGTGGTTTCAGGAATATTAATTTTCAAAAACACATAGCGTGTGCTCGTCAGGAGCCAGCGCTACATGTAGAATTCACATGACGTTTTTCATCTGTGCTATCCTCAAGGCCCTGGCGAAGCGGAATATTCCACGAAACGCGTAGGCCATTTTCTGTATAAATCGTTGGGAACCAGCACATCCCTAAATTCAAACTGAATTACTAAGACTGTAATGTATCTTAAATTTTGCTCTTTAGATAATAAAAATTTGTTTACTTTTGTATAAATATAGTGCATTTCATTTGTTTATACTTCTCCGAGGCACAATCAGAGTCCCACGTTGTTCTACCATTTTTAAAAAAAATATATTTACATATCTTCCTGGGATGGTGCCTCTGTAGGAGTATTAGTGTTCCACGCTCACCCCACCCTACACATATTCAGTTTCAACCAAGCGCAAGCAGAGAAAGTTCCTTATATGAAGCCGCCATGATCAGGGCATAGGGTCTTGGATTTATATTACTATTACTAATATTATTAATATTATTTATATTAATATTACATCCTTTGTGAGCTGCTGTGATCCAATTAAAAATAAAAAAATAATTGATGTAATGCCTGGAACTGCCTCCTGTGGTTTAAATAAAGTATAAAAATAAAAAAATAAAATAAAAAAAGCTGCTCAACACCTATCACACTCCCTTTATACATTAACCTCATTCACAGTAAGGTGTAGCGTAATTAATTCTAATATCCCCTCTAAATATGTGCATCAATATTCACTTGACCTCTGGAAGATTTACCCCCGCCCCTCTTTATGACCAGGCCATTTTTTGCTTTTTTTTGGCACTGCGTTACTTTAACTGACAACTGCGCTGTCATGCAACGCTGTAAACAAACAAAATTTATATATTTTTTTTCCCCACAAATAGAGCTTTCTTTTGGTGGTATTTAATCACCTCTGTGTTTTTTTATTTTTTGTGCTATAAAAGGAAAAAAAGAAAAACAATATTTTTTTTTACTTCCTGCTATTTAACATATCCAATAAAAAAAATAAAAATAAAATTTTTTGATAAATTTAGGCCAGTATGTATTCTCCTATAAATTTTTGATGAAAAAAAAATCCCAATAAGCGTATATTAATTGTTTTTTGCGCAAACGTTATAGCATCTACAAACTATGGTATAGAAAAAGAAAGGAACAAGAGGGGGTTTAGCCAACCTGACGGACTATCGCGGTACCTGAACAAAAACGGATATCCCGTAATAGATAATTTATACAAAGATTAATTTATTATAGAAAATTTAGACAATAATATACAAGAATATATAAAAAATAAAAAGAAAAAATGATAGGGGTTTAGTCATTGGATATAAGACATGCATATAGACATCTCAAGTTACATTGGTCGTTCTTAAATGCTGATCAGAAAATGGTTGACGCGTTTCGCTTTTAGCTTCATCAGAACCAATGAGCAGCAATTTTAGTATCTGTGGTATAATTCTTACAGGTAAGTGTTCCTGTTTGAAGATATCCACCTCAATGGTAGAGACATAACTTCCATTATTGCATGGGGTAAAACAAAATCCCTGGAGGGGAGTAATCGCCAGATTGGTTTATTGAAGAGGTTATTCCATTTGGAATTGTTGCAATTAGTCTATTCTACTGGTGGTTCTAACAGATAGAAATTAATAACGGAGGCCCATCTCCGCCGAATGGATAGAGATATTAAGGCTGGGCCCGTATTGTCCACCTGATAAGGCTTGATTAGGCTTAAAGTAGCCGGGAAGCAGCCGGGCTAGATTAGTCTAAGGCCCCTTTCACACTAACCGCGGTTTTCGGCCGCTCGCGGTGCGGTTTTACCCCCCGCGAGCGGCCGAAAAAGGGTTAAAGACCCCCCGCAGAGCGCCGCCGTAGCGGCGCTTTGCGGCGGTATTACCGCGGTTTCACCGCGGTGTCCCATTCTAATCAATGGGAAGGAGCGGTATAGGAGCGGTGAACACACCGCTCCTATCCCGCTCCAAAGATGCTGCTAGCAGGACTTTTTTTGTCATCCTGCTAGCGCACCGCTCCAGTGTGAAAGCCCACCGGCTTTCACAGTGGAGTTAAAGGGGCCGGATTTTTTCATGCGGTGAACAGGCGCTATTTTTAGCGCTGCACCGCATGAAAAACGCCCCGGTGTGAAAGGGGCCTTAGACGAACCATTCAGAAGTATCCAGTTCGTTGGAGTTCTGAAGGTGTCAGATGGAAACAACCCCTCTGTCTGGGAAGGGCACCCTGAGGTCCGTGGGAGCAGTCCCACGGATTAGACAGTCCAACAATGGGTCTTCTAGTTAGATACAGCAAGAGAGTCACCTTCCCAGCACTTCATCTGCATTATGCAAACTATGGTATATATACTGTAATTTTTATTTATTTTTGCTTTTTTATACTAGTAATGGCGGTGATCAGGGACATATAGTGGGACTGTCATAGTATGGCAGGCAATCTGACACTAACTGACACGTTTTGGGAATCAGTGACACTAATACAGTGATTAGTGCTAAAAATATGCACCGTCACTGTACTAATGACACTGGATGGGAAGGGGTTAACATCTAGGGTGATCAAAGGGTTAAATGTGTGCTCCATTTCCCGTGCTTTTTGGATCCAGCCTACCCTTCCTGTGCTGTTAAAATAAGGGGGAAATGCCTTGTGTATACTGCCTTCTGTGTGTGCAGTAAGCCGTTGCCTTGCCCCACACTCCAAAGACATGCTGGTAGGTTAATTAGATCCTGTCGATAAAAAAATTGCCAAATATGTGTATGTGTTTGTAAGCGTGTTGGGACCCCACAGGGCAAGGACCGTACTATACCAGAGATGGACACCAATGGCAAAAAGCGACCTGAGGCGATTCAGTTCGCATAGGTAGCGCTATACAAGTCATTCATTCATTCATTGATTGTTGTGCCATCATTGGGAATGTCTTAACACCCTTTGATGGAGGGGGACTGCGGGGGCCCAGAAAGTCCACCCAAAGATGCCGACTTATCTGAAGAACTGCAAAGTATGGACTTTCACCTGTTAAAGGTATGCCTGGGCAGCCACCAAGGAGTTGTTAGTTAGGGATGAGACTCTTTGAACTGTTTTTGCACTTTAACCTGCACGCTGAAAAACTCTCAGTGAAGTTGTAATGGTTAAACTTTTCCTAAGCCTGATCTGAAGTTACTAAAGGGGTGCATGAAAGTAAAATAGCAGCCAGGGTAACTTGGGTCAGTTAAAGCACATACAGAGTATGAAGCACGCCCGTTGCAAGAGGTCAGCTTGTCATCAGGAAGAAAAGGAGTAAGCAGTTGCCACGGGTAACCAAGGACTGGTGTAAAGAGAATGGCAGCCTGTCGTGAAGCTTGGCACCTGGGTAGGGTGTGGTGTCCTCCGGTAGCAAGGGGGGTCGGTGCTCTGGCCTCCTTCGCAGCAGACTGTGTCCCATAGCAACGGAAACCAGACATAAGGTGTAAGCACCACAAGTGGGCGTCTCCTGCTGACTTACTGAATGGTTATCCTAATGCAAACTGTAGGAACTATATAAATCCTGTATTATAATAATAACAATTATAGGAGCAAAAAAATTCAGCAGAGAAAGTAATGGGAACACTGACATCTAGAGGATGAAATTAGGTACTACATACAATGACTTTTCATTACTAATATACAGTAGGGCAGTGATCCCCAACCTCCGCGGTCCATTTGTCGGGGCAATGGCTGGTATTAGCACTTCAATCACCACGGCACCATGGTTGATATGGTGTCAGGATGATTGAAGCGCAATATTTCCATTATTACATTGTAATATAAATTGAAATAGTTCAACTCACCATAATGCAGAATCAGTGGGAGCCCTGAGTGTGTTGCCACTATTGCCTGCAGCCAGATGCAGCGTGCGTCTTGCCTAGACTCTCAACTCTTCTCTTTGCCAAGGCGTCTGAGCGGGTAAACCGTCACATGCGCATGTAGCACCCTGGAGTTTAGGCATGGTTGCTCCTCACAAATATAATTGCCAGGAATATTTATCCTGGTTGATTGATAGAGATCTATTGATTCCTCCCTAAGTTTGGCCTTGTGTGCACTTTTCTCTTCTACCACTAGGTGGGCAGATACTTGGTGGTACTAGAATGGTATGAGAAGGGCAACGCAAAGCTAAGATTATGGGTATATGGGGTATCTCAGCCAATGGGCAGGGGTTTTCTTGGATCCCTTGGCCTGCTGGGAGAACCTATATATTCGGGTGGAGTCAGGTGATCGGGGTTCTGTGCCACCTGGACGGCTGTCTGGGTGGACGTGTGTTGTATTGCCCTCTAGGCCAGAGATTGGGCCTATCCTGAGCACATCTGGCTGCTAGGCTGTCTGAGGGCCTATCCAGAAGCAAGAGAGCAGCGCAGGGTTGGGATTGCGGCTTGCAGTCCAACCAGAAGTGACGGTTCTGCCGGCCGGAGAACCTGTTGTGGTCGGAGGTAGAGGGGAAGCTGTCACCAGTAAGGGACCAACCACCTTATTACCAGGGACCACAGTGAGTAACTGAAGTAAGTACCGGAGCAGTATTCTCACCAATCGGGGACGGTGAAGAATCTGAAAACTTCAGTGGGTATCAAGCCTGGGACCCAGCCAGCGGAGGTGACGCTTGCAGAGCATCCTTGTGTGTCAAGCCAGGGACCGAGCAGGCCAGTGGGGTGAAGCTTGAGAGGTATCTGGAGTGCCAAGCCAGGAACCCAGCAGAGAAGCGGGGGTGACGCTTGAAGAAGATACCACCGTGAAGATTGAAATAGCTCAAGGGATTCAGTGGCAATGAATCAGCGGGTCTAGTGAGCGAGAGTGGGCTGAAGAACTACAAGGAGTGATTGTAGTGGAATAGAAAGGAACTGTTAGGTTTGTGTTAGCAACTGTTAAAGACTGTCCCCATAGGAGGCAGCATTCCTACACATGCAGACGTGGCCTCTTTCTGGAGGCCTCTACCTGCATGGCTGTCCTCCTGTTGAAGCCTCGGAGTCTGCCAATTGAACTTGCAACTACTTAAGGGTGTCCTGGCCCCAACCCTCTTTCCCCCAAAAGTTTGTTAAGAGAAATAAAATCTATTTTGCATTCAAGAAGTGTCTGGCGCCCAATGACTTTAATCACCTTGCGCCCACCGCGCCTCATAACCCACTACAGACAGAAGAATGTCGGCTATCTCTGGCCCTGGAGTTTCTCATTAGACCGAAGGAGGCCTGGGACCTTGCTACACGCAGTTGCTGAGTCCTATCCCAGAGTGAGGGCAGAACAGCGGCGATGCGGGGAGGGCAGGCCTTCGGTCATATCTCTGCTCGCCCGCCACACCTATTACATTGCAGCCATTGCGGCCTGGCTGAAAAGAGGCCACGGACCGGCACCGGTCCGCAGCCTGGGGGTTGGGGACCCCTGCAGTAGGTACTACAACTACCACTACTACTAATAATATAATAATAATAATAATAATAGTATGACAACAATGTTTTCAATATATGATGAAAAAAACGTAAACTCCAGGTATTTTTTTGCATCCCCCTTCCCTGCCAGTGACATTTATACAGTAATCAGTGCATTTTTATAGCACTGATCGCAAAAAAGTGTCAAAATTGTCCGATGTGTCCTCCATAATGTCGCAGTCCTGCTAAAAATCGCTGATCACCGCTATTACTAGTAAAATAAAAAAAATGCCATAAATCTATTCCCTATTTTGTAGACGCTATAACTTTTGCGCAAACCAATCAATATACGCTTATTGCGATTTTTTACCCCCAAAAATATGTAGAAGAATACATATCGGCCAAGACTGATGAAGAAATTTTTTTTTTTTTTTACATTTTTGGGGGGTAATTATTATAGCAAAAAGTTAATAAATTTTTTTTTAATTTTACTTTTTTTTTTTATAGCGCAAAAAATAAAACCACAGAGGTGATCAAATACCACCAAAAGAAAGCTCTATTTATGGGGGAAAAAAGGACGTCAATTTTGTTTGGGTACAGCGTCGCACGACCGTGCAATTGTCAGATAAAGCGACGCAGTGCCGCATCGCAAAAAAATGGCCTGGTCATCAAGGTGGAAAACCCTCCGGTCCTTAAGTGGTTAAACATTTAATCCTGGGGGGTCTAATACTTTTTTTCAATTTAGGGGGGTTAGATATACCACCTACCACCCTTTCTTTGGCATGGTTTTACCTTCCAGAATGCCTGGGGTTAACACGTAAAGCGTAAAGTGAAAACGCCTTAAGTCCGTTTTCCCTGCTGAGTCACTGGCCGACTTATCTGTTGCAAACTGTTGGCGCTATAAAAATTCTGTATAATAATAATATTAATAGGGGGCGGTGCAACAAAATACTGAAGAGAAAGTAATGGAAACAGTGCCATCTAGAGGATAAAATTAGGTACTACATACCATATAACATTTCATTACTACTATTACAAGTAAAACTACTACTACTACGTCTACTATTACTACTAATAATAATAACAATATTAATAACATAACAGCAAAATATGTTTTCATGATGTAGCACCCTGGTGTTTAGGCAGGGTTGTTAGTAAATTTAGTTTGCCAGGCGGTAGTTGCCCTGGTTAATTGTTAGTAGATCCACTGATTCCTCTCTAGTTCTGGACTTGCTGCACATTCTCTCGTCTGTCGCTAGGTGGCGTTATGCTGGTGACATTAGATAGACAAGGGCTTAGCAAGGTCAGGTTATGAATGGATGGGGGGTCTCAGCCAATTGGCAGGGGTTTCTTTAGTCCCTTGGCCTGCTGGGAGAACCAATATAATTGGGTGGAGTCATGTGATTGGGGGTTCTCTGACACCTGGACGGCTGTCTGGGTGGACGTGTGTTATACTGCCTGGGCTGCTAGGCCAGAGCCTGAGGCCTATCCCAGGGACATCTGGCTGCTAGGCTGCCCGAGGCCTATCCAGGAGCAGGAAAAGCAGCGCAGGGTTGGGACTGCAGGATTGGAGTCCAACTGAGAGTAAAGGTTCAGCTAGACGGGGGAACCAGTTGTGGTTGAAGGTAGAGGGGAACGCTGTCCCCACTAAGGGACCATCCACCTTGTTAGCCGAGACCACTGTGAGTAAGCTGGAGTAAGCTGGAGCCAGTACTAGAGCAGTCTTCTCACCAGCCGGGGACGGTGAAGAAGTGGGAAAACTTCAGCAAGTGCCCAGCCAGGGACCCAGCGGGACAGCCGAGGTGACGCTTGAGGAGTATCTGTGAATGCCAAGCCAGGGACCCAGCAGGGAAATGGGGGTGACGCTTGAGGAAGATACCAAGTTATGGAGGTGGAAGAGCTCTGGGGATCCAGTGGCGATTGGGCCCGAGAGTCTAGTGAGATCATCAAGGGGTTAATGTGTTCCCTAGTGTGTGTTCTAACTGAAGGGGGGAGGGGACTGTGCAGGGGAGATGACAGATCGCTGTTCATACTCTGTATCTCTGGATCTGTCTGTTCTCCCCTCAGAGAACCGGAAACTGTGTGTTTACACACACAGATCTCGGTTCTCCGTGTGTCAGTGGCGATCGCGGGAGCCCGGCGGTTCTCCATGTGTCGCATCGGCTCGGGGAGTGCCCATAGTGGCCACAGGGCGAAGCGACGTTACATAACGTTGTTTCGCCCAGCCGTGCCCCAACTGCGGCGGCTGTTCGGCAAGTGGTTAAAGTGTATTCTTTTTTTTTTTTTTTATTGCAATTGAAAAACCGATGCGCAAATACGGCGTGACATAAAATATTGCAACAACCACCATTTTATTCTCTAGGGTCTCTGCTAAAAAATATATATATCATGTTTGGGTATTCAAAGTAATTTTCTAGCAGAAAATATTGATTTTTACTTGTAAGCAACTAATATCAGAAAAGGTTTGGTCTTTAATTAAATGGTTAAACTTTCCTCATTTACAGCCGGAGTTTTTTCCTTTGATAAAAGAAGGAAAAGATACTTTGTTTCTACTTATTTGTGTGTTGTGATAAAACTTGGCAGGCTGCCTGGATTTTTTTCCCCCCCAGCTGTGAGAACTCTCTGCACTTGTTAGAAAGAATCCTGACATGCTGTTTTGAAGATCCGGAAGGGAAAAAGATCGCGATTTCGATTCTTAACGATTAATCGTGCAGCTCTAGTGCACAGCGGATTTGTCTTTAGTAAGTCAACCCCATTGGAATGTGTTCCCGGATGCAAGCAGATTACATGAGAGACAAGTGGCCATCTCTTATCCCATATACAGACAAGAAAGCGGAAATGTTATTATTATTATTATACAGGATTGCCCATGGAGCTTACAATCTAAAGGAAGGGGAAGGTGGTACAAAAGGTAATGGCTTCAGGGGATGATCTGATGGAGGGGACTCAAGTACAGTTCTTAGGCGGAGGAGGGGTAAGCTTCCCTGAATAAGAGAGTTTTCAGGGATCTCCTAAAGACAGACAGGGTAGGGAGCTGACCGGACATACTGGGGGAGGGAGTTCCAGAGGCTGGGAGAGGCTCTGGATAAGTCTTGGAGGTGAGCATGAGAGGAGGTAACAAGACATCCTGAGAGGAGCGGAGGGGACGATTTGGGCGATATCTGCAGATGAGGTGGGTGATGTAGCTGGGGGCGATGTTGTGGATGGCCTTGTATGTTGTGGTTAGTACGTTGAATTTTATTGGATGGGGTAGGAGCCAGTGAAGAGATTGGCAGAGAGGGGCAGTCATGGATCCGATAGTAAGGTGAAGGTGTATTATGCCCCGTACACGCGGTTGGAAATTCCGACGGCAAATGTCCGATCGGACCATGTTGGCAGAAAATCCGGCCGTGTGTGGGCTCCATCAGACTTTTTTCGTCGGAATTTCCAACGGAAAAATGTTTAGATCCTGCGCTCAAATTTTCCGACAACAAAATCCGATCTGACTTTTTCCGATCGTACGTAGAGAATTCCGACGGACAAAGTGCCACGCATGCTCTGATCAAATTAGGAGAGCCTAATTTGAACGTAGTTCTGTCGTACGCAACGAACGTCACCACGTTCAGAATGATCGGATTTTCCGACAACTTTGTCCGACCGTGTGTATGCAACACCAGTGTCGGACAAAATGCGTCAGAAAAAATCCGACGGATTTTGTGGTCGGAATTTCCGACCGTGTGTACGGGGCATTAGTCTCCACAAGTGGGAGGGTACACAAAAAGGAGGACAGAAAAAGATGGTGCAATAACCAAAATAACCACAAGATGGCAGTAGAATTACCAATTGTACAGAGGCCAAATAAACAATGGCTGTAAATTCTCAGTTCACAGTAATACAAACATTGACCATGACTGTGCATTGTATATATGTTCTCACATAGCTCCCAACTGTCCCTGATTTGGAGCAATGTCCCTCTTTCCAACTCATTTGTCCCTCATTTTGGTCTGATCCATATAGCTGTATATAAAATGCACTTTGTATCTTTTAAAAAGTGTTTCCCAGCGCTAAACCTTTCATCCGAATTCTAAATTGCTGCATTTGTACATTTTAAAAGCCAATATAAAGGAATAGTAGTGAAAAAAAAAGCCCTTGTGGATTTAATTGACCTTTTGTTTTTGGTTACTTCTCCCTTAAGGGGGTGTGGCTAGTAAACCGGGGGGGGGGGGGGGGGGGGGGGGGTATGCTAGTGACCAGAGCAGGACAGGATGCAGAGGATCCAACATACCTGATCATGAAGAAGGAATGATCATGTCACACTTCTCACTGGTAATGCCAAACAATCCAATCATCAGTGTGTTCTCCTGTCCTGTGTGTAGATTAAGGATGAGCTCAGGCGTGTTCGCATGGTCCACGTGCAGAGCCCGCCAGGAAGTCGGCGCAGCGATGCGCTAATCACAGGCAGTGAGACATTTCCCGATCTCTGCAGCCTCACATCGGGGCAATGTCCCCCTCCTGTGATTAGCGCAGCGCTGTGCCGACTTCCAGGCGGGCTCTGCACGTGGACCATGCGAACACGCCTGAGCTCATCCTTAGGCCCCTTTCACACTGGGGCGGGGAGCCGCGGTGACGGTAAAGCAGCGCTATATTTAGCGCTGCTTTACCGTCGTTTTAACCGCGGTATTCGGCCGCTCGCGGTGCTGTTTTACCCCCCGCGAGCGGGCCGAAAAAGGGTTAAACACCCCCGCAGAGCGCCGCCGTAGCGGCGGTTTGCGGCGGTATTGCCGCGGTTTTACCGCGGTGTCCCATTCTAATCAATGGGAAGAAGCGGTATAGGAGCGGTGAACACACCGCTCCTATACCGCTCCTAAGATGCTGCTAGCAGGACTTTTTTTTGTCATCCTGCTAGCGCACCGCTCCAGTGTGAAAGCCCGCCGGCTTTCACACTGGAGTTAAAGGGGCCGGATTTTTTCATGCGGTGAACAGGCGCTATTTTTAGCGCTGCACCGCATGAAAAACGCCCGGTGTGAAAGGGGCCTTAGTGTAGATTAGACAATGATGGAGGGATGACTTCCCCTCCACCCCACACAGGATGGGTGACTGATGATTAGACTTCTGCAAGACTCTCCAAACTTCAGCTGTTTCCATAGAGCTATTTGTGCCCCATTTGGTGTCAGCCATCCCTGATTATCTGACTTGTTATCTTTGAAGGCATTAGCTGGTCAGGCTGGGAGGAGCTTCACAGACCTGTTAACCATTTACTGTCCTCCTGTGCTTGAGAAATGAGTGTTAGTAAAGTTTTTTGGCACTTTGTTATATCTTGTAAACTGCTGTTTTTCCACACCGGTGACTGCGAGGACACACTTGTGCAATGTCTGCAGTCTCTGACCTTCTCTTGTGTTATAACCAAAGTCTTTGACCCTCTCCTGTCATACGTTTTGCATAGCTCCCAACCAGTGGTGGCTGGTGCTAAAAATGTTTGTGGGGGGAGCAAACAAACTGAAAAGAAAACATCAATTGTAACCTCACTGTGCCCATCAATTGCCGCCACTGTGTCCATCATTTGCCGCCACTGTGCCCATCATTTGCCGCTACTGTGCCCATAATTTGCCGACACTGTGCCCATCATTTGCCACCACTGTGCCCATCAAACGCAGCCACTGTGCCCATCAAACACAGCCACTGTGCCCATCATTTGCCGCCACTGTGCCCATCATTTGCCGCTACTGTGCCCATCATTTGCCGCCACTGTGCCATCATTTGCCGCCACTGTGCCATCAAATGCAGCCACTGTGCCCATCAAATGCAGCCACTGTGCCCATCATTTGCAGCCACTGTGCCCATCATTTGCAGCCACTGTGCCCATCTTATGCAGCCTCACTGTGCCCATCATATGCAGCCTCACTGTGCCCATCATATGCAGCCTCACTGTGCCCCATCATATGCAGCCTCACTGTGCCCCATCATATGCAGCCTCACTGTGCCCATCATATGCAGCCTCACTGTGCCCCATCATATGCAGTCTCAATGTGCCCCATCATATGCAGTCTCAATGTGCCCTATCATATGCAGCCTCGCTGTGCCCTATCATATGAAGCCTCGCTGTGCCCCATCATATGCAGCCACTGTGCCTATCTTGTGCAGCCACTGTGCCCCATCATATGCAGCCTCACTGTGCCCCATCATATGCAGCCTCTTTTTATCTTTCAAAACGTGTTTGCCAGCGCTAAACCTTTCATCTAAATTAAAAATTGCTGCATTTGTAAATTTTATAAGCCAATATAAAGGAATAGTAGTGGTAAAAAAAGTCCCTTGTGGATTTAACCTTTTTTTTTTTGGTTAATTCTCCTTTAAGGGGGTGTGGCAGGGGGCGTGTCCTATGCCTACTTACATTTGCTAGTAGGTGTCCCTCATTCCCATTTCAAAATGTTGAGAGGTATGTGTTTTGAAGTCTTTGACCCTCTCCTGTAGTATTTTTGCAAAAAAGGGGGGCTACAGGTGGCGAGGGAAGGTGTACCTAGGCATGGTGGATAGTGAGGGATGGGGGGGCCCAGGCATGGTAGGTGGTGAGGGAAGGTGTACCTAGGCATGGTGGATAGTGAGGGATGGGGGGGCCCAGGCATAATAGGTGGTGAGGGAAGGTGTACCAAGGCATGTTGGATAGTGAGGGATGGGGGGGGCAGGCATGGTAGGTGGTGAGGGAAGGTGTACCTAGGCATGGTGGATAGTGAGGGATGGGGGGGGGCAGGCAAGTTGGGTGGTGAGGGAAGGTGTACCTAGGCATGGTGGATAGTGAGGGATGGGGGGGCCAGGCATGTTGGGTGGTGAGGGAAGGTGTACCAAGGCATGGTGGATAGTGAGGGATGGGGGGGCCAGGCATGGTAGGTGGTGAGGGAAGGTGTACCTAGGCATGGTCGATAGTGAGGGATGGGGGGGGCCAGGCATGTTGGGTGGTGAGGGAAGGTGTACCTAGGCATGGTCGATAGTGAGGGTTGGGGGGGCCCAGGCATGTTGGGTGGTGAGGGAAGGTGTACCAAGGCATGGTGGATAGTGAGGGATGGGGGGGCCCAGGCATGGCAGGTGGTGAGGGAAGGTGTACCTAGGCATGGTGGATAGTGAGGGATGGGGGGGGGGGCAGGCAAGTTGGGTGGTGAGGGAAGGTGTACCTAGGCATGGTGGATAGTGAGGGATGGGGGGGCCCAGGCATGATAGGTGGTGAGGGAAGGTGTACCTAGGCATGGTGGATAGTGAGGGATGGGGGGGCCCAGGCATGATAGGTGGTGAGGGAAGGTGTACCTAGGCATGGTGGATAGTGAGGGAGGGGGGGGCCAGGCAAGTTGGGTGGTGAGGGAAGGTGTACCTAGGCATGGTGGATAGTGAGGGATGGGGGGGCCCAGGCATGGTATGTGGTGAGGGAAGGTGTACCAAGGCATGGTGGATAGTGAGGGATGGGGGGGGCCCAGGCATGGTAGGTGGTGAGGGAAGGTGTACCTAGGCATGGTCGATAGTGAGGGATGGGGGGGCCAGGCATGTTGGGTGGTGAGGGAAGGTGTACCTAGGCATGGTCGATAGTGAGGGATGGGGGGGGCCAGGCATGGTAGGTGGTGAGGGAAGGTGTACCTAGGCATTGTGGATAGTGAGGGATGGGGGGGGGGGGGGGGCCAGGCATGTTGGGTGGTGAGGGAAGGTGTACCTAGGCATTGTGGATAGTGAGGGATGGGGGAGCCCAGGCATGGTAGGTTGTGAGGGAAGGTGTACCTAGGCATTGTGGATAGTGAGGGATGGGGGTGGCCCAGGCATGTAGGTTGTGAGGGAAGGTGTACCTAGGCATGGTGGATAGTGAGGGATGGGGGGGGGGGCCCAGGCATGTTGGGTGGTGAGGGAAGGTGTACCTAGGCATTGTGGATAGTGAGGGATGGGGGTGGCCCAGGCATGTTGGGTGGTGAGGGAAGGTGTACCTAGGCATGGTGGATAGTGAGGGATGGGGGGCCCAGGCATGTAGGTTGTGAGGGAAGGTGTACCTAGGCATGGTCGATAGTGAGGGATGGGGGGGCCCAGGCATGTTGGGTGGTGAGGGAAGGTGTACCTAGGCATTGTGGATAGTGAGGGATGGGGGGGGGGCCCAGGCATGGTAGGTGGTGAGGGAAGGTGTACCTAGGCATGGTGGATAGTGAGGGTTGGGGGGCCCAGGCATGGTAGTTAGTGAGGGAAGGTGTACCTAGGCATGGTGGATAGTGAGGGATGGGGGGGCCAGGCATGGTAGGTGGTGAGGGAAGGTGTACCTAGGCATGGTGGATAGTGAGGGATGGGGGGGCCCAGGCATGGTAGGTGGTGAGGGAAGGTGTACCTAGGCATGGTGGATAGTGAGGGATGGGGGGCCCAGGCATGGTAGGTGGTGAGGGAAGGTGTACCTAGGCATGGTGGATAGTGAGGGATGGGGGTGCCCAGGCATGGTAGGTGGTGAGGGAAGGTGTACCTAGTCATGGTGGTTAGTGAGGGATGGGGGGGGGGGCAGGCATGTTGGGTGGTGAGGGAAGGTGTACCTAGGCATGGTGGATAGTGAGGGATGGGGTGGGGGGGCAGGCATGGTAGGTGGTGAGGGAAGGTGTACCTAGGCATGGTGGGTAGTGAGGGATGGGGGGGGGGCAGGCATGGTAGGTGGTGAGGGAAGGTGTACCTAGGCATGGTGGATAGTGAGGGATGGGGGGGGGCAGGCATGTTGGGTGGTGAGGGAAGAGGGCTGTAGGTGCAGTGGGTGGTAAGGCAAGGGAGTAGATAATGAGGAAAGGGGTCCCAGGTGCAGTGGGTGGTGATGGAAGGAGTGGTGGTTAATAAACTCAAGGCTGTAGAGAAAATTTTAATGTAGCATACAGGGCAAGGGGCTTCATAATCCAGAGCCCACCAAAATCCTCAGCTCCAGGCCGAACGACCAGGGTCGCAAAGGTCACACTTGCAATCGGGCCCTGGTGTTCCGCCACTGTGGCCACTTCCACCACTAATCTATATTTTTTTATAATGGCACACAGTGAAATAAATAAAAAGTGCCATTATAAAAAAAAAAACCACTGACAGATTGTCACACAATACACACTGGGATCTGTGATCGAAGAGTGTATTGTGCTATTATTTAATGACTACACAAAATCATTCAGTTTGTTTTTTGGAGGGGTGCAAGTAGCTGGTCTTGCCTAGGGTGCAAAATAGTCCAGCACGGGCCCTGTCCCCACCCTTCATTGATCGGTATTGTACAGATCGATCGTAGTGAAGGATCAGTACAAATGATATCATGTGTCCCTGCTGGATGTACGGTGAGGGAACATCTGGTAGAGGTGTGAGGAGGTGACTCATTCCTCGTGTATGTGTATTACCTCATTTAATAATGCTGAAAAACACAATAATCACATACTTTATAACAATTAATGAGTGACAAACAATGTGAGACATTCCTGGAGCCGAGCATTACATTGTATCCATGTCTAGAATTATTAGGACACCATGGAGTCATTTAGGACCAGTGGTGGTCAACTTTTCCTCATGGGGACCTCAAGCTGGGCCTCCAATATCACCAAAGGGCCACACATAAAACTCTGTGATTATTCAGTATCAGAGACAGCAGACGCATAGCAGGACTATGGGCATGATACAAGCGATAATCAGAGACTGCAGACATGATACAAGCGATAATCAGAGACTGCAGACATGATACAAGAGATAATCAGAGACTGCAGACATGATACAGGAGAGGGTCAGAGATCACAAACATGATACAGGAGATGGTCAGAGACCGCAGACATGATACAGGAGATGGTCAGAGACCGCAGACATGATACAGGAGATGGTCAGAGACCGCAGACATGATACAGGAGATGGTCAGAGACCGCAGACATGATACAGGAGATGGTCAGAGACTGCGGACATGATACAGGAGATGGTCAGAGACTGCGGACATGATACAGGAGATGGTCAGAGACTGCGGACATGATACAGGAGATGGTCAGAGACTGCGGACATGATACAGGAGATGATCAGAGACTGCGGACATGATACAGGAGATGATCAGAGACTGCGGACATGATACAGGAGATGGTCAGAGACTGTGGACATGATACAGGAGATGGTCAGAGACTGTGGACATGATACAGGAGATGGTCAGAGACTGTGGACATGATACAGGAGATGGTCAGAGACTGTGGACATGGTACAGGAGATGGTCAGAGACTGTGGACATGGTACAGGAGATGGTCAGAGACTGTGGACATGGTACAGGAGATGGTCAGAGACTGTGGACATGATACAGGAGATGGAGACTGTGAACATGCTACAGGAGGTGTTGGAGAATACATACTTCAGGAGACATGTTACATGAGACTACTAGAAATCATTGCTATAACAGGGCAATAGGCACACACAGAGTAGTGTTTGTAGGGGCCCCGAGGACCATTCTTCCAGAAGTGCATTTGTGAGGTCAGGCACTGTTATGACATCACTTCCGGTTTTCTGAAGATTTAAAGTTGCCAAATAAAAAAAAAAATATGACAGCATTCATAACAGCCAAGCTTGGCGTTTTGAATGCTTTTAGTTGCAAAAGAAGGGATTTGGGGTCTTATAGACCTCAAATCCCTCCATAAAGAGTACCTGTCACTGCCTATTGCTGTCACAAGGGATGTTTACATTCCTTGTGACCGCAATAAAAATGATCAGAATTTTTTTTTTTTTTAAGAGACAGTGTAAAAAAAATAATAAAAAATAAAATAAAAAGTAAAGCACCCCATCCCTCTGTGCTCGCGAGCAGAAGCGAACGTATGCGTAAGTCACGCCCTCAAATGTAAACTGTATTCAAACGACACATGTGAGGTATCGCCACGATCTTTAGAGCGAGAGCAATAATTGTAGCGCTAGACCTTCTCTGTACCTTTTTTAAACAGGTAACCTGCAGACATTTTTAAAGCGTTGCCTATGGAGATTTTTAAGTAGATTTTGTCACCATTCTACGAGTGTGAGAAATTTCCAAGCATGACATGTTAGGTATCTATTTACTCGGCGTAATATCATCTTTCACATTATACAAAAAAAATTGGGCTAACTTTACCGTTTTTTTTTTTTTTTTTTTTTTTTTTTAATTCATGAAAGTGTATTTTTTCCCCCAAAAAAATTGCGATTAAAAGACCGATGTGCAAATACCGTGTGACATAAAATATTGCAACGATCGCCATTTTATTCCCTAGGGTCTCTGCTAAATAATTCTAAATAATTTTCTAGCAAAAATACGGATTTTTAACTTGTAAGCAACAAATGTCAGAAAAAGGCTTAGGCATGAAGGGGTTAAAGATACAATGTAACAAACATGCAACACAAACCACTGACACTTTGGCAATGGTATGTAGAAAGGACTCTCTGGTGTCACAATGGCGTTGCAGCATCACATAAAGCAGAAGTGTTTGGTGCGATACTATATATATATATATATATATATATATATATATATATATATATATAATATAATGAATTTCTTGCAGTGCCCTCCCAAGAGTAGAAAAGGCTGCTACCAAATTGAGTTTTAGCTCCTCTGTAATCAGTGGAGCAGGAATTAAATTAATTGGGGTTGCTCCGGGTTTCACAGGGTGGAGCTCTGCTACTTTTCCCCGTCTTCTAGAGATTGCTAGAAAATAGTGGGCGGGCAGAGGCTGCAGCCTGAATATTTATGGAACTTCAGACAATCCCTAGGGAGGTGTGCCCAGAAGGTGGGGAAGCGCCCATAAATAGCATGAGTATTGTGCAGCAAGGTATGCCCACAAGTTATGTGGGGTTAGGGCAGTGCTCCTGGGTCCAGCCTGCTGGAGGCAGGGCCAGGACAAGGGACAAGTGGGGGGGGGAGGGCAGGAGGGTCAGCTGCCCTGGGTACTGTGGTATCGTGTGAGGTGGGGGGGGGGGTGCCACAAGGAGATAGAAGTGGAGGGGATTTGTGTTGGAAGGGGGAATTTGGGGTTCGGCAGGGAGTAAGTATTGTTCTAGGGCGGGAATTCTTTTTTGGGGTGGGGGAGATTTGTGCTAGGAGGAAGTATTTGGGGGGAATTTGTGGTGGAAGGAATTTGGAGGGGGGAGAAGATTTGTACTAGTTTGAGACATTTCAGGGGTATAGGATTTTTGCTAAGAGAGGCAAAACATTTTTTGAGCTGGAGGGATTTGGGGAATGGAGGGCAAGATTTGTGCTGAGAGGGGGGATATCAGCAGGGGCCAGATTTGTACTGGGAGCAGGGGAAATTCATGCTTAGGGGGTAAGCATGCAGGTTAGTGCTCAGTGTTTTTGTGGGGGACTTTTGCTGACACTTAATACTCATACATATTGGGGGGGGGGGGCGCAGCTTGGCATGTTCGCCCTGGGCTCTAGATGATCTTGTCCCAGCACTGGCTGGAGGAGACCCCTGTGGAGGGGCCTTGCCCTCCTGGGCAGAAGGCGGGGAAGGAAGCATGGGCGTCCACATGGGGGGGGGGGGGGCAAATGCAAGGGGAGCAAATTTAAATCCGTCTTTGAGCTGTCAGTAAATGCCCATTACAGATGGCGGCTGCCCATGAAAAGTATGGCATTGGAACTGTGCATGCGCAGTTCCAAAGCCTGTGGGGCTGGGGCAAGCTTGTACATGCTCGGCCACTTTCGGCTGCTGGAGGGAGACTCCCACCACTCCACTGTGAGCAGATCCACACTGAGTCCTGGAGACCCCTGCACCATCCATCCATCCATGGCTGCTAAATCTACAGTATGTGATGTGCTCATCCTCCAACCACCTCCTGTATTATGTCCGCAGCCTCTAACCACCTCCTGTATCCTGTCTGCAGCTTCCAACCACCTCCTGTATCCTGTCAGCAGCCTCTAACCACCTCCTGTATCCTGTCTGCAGCCTCTAACCACCTCCTGTGAAAATAGGATTAGACTCATGAAGAGGGGCATGTCATTGCCATCATCCCTGATAAATGTGGATTTTTTAGTACCTCATAGTAAATGGGATTTTTAAGGCAATGTAGTCAACAATTGAACGATATATAAAAAATAGAAAATTTATTCATGTATCAAAATAAATACAAAAAAGAGAAAAAGCAGAAAAAATATCACAACAGATATCTACAAAATGGTGGAGATGTGTTTGAACACAATAGCTGCATACATATCATACATCATATGTGAGTGGCCATTTCATGCTACAATAAAAATACAATACAGAGACATGAGAAAACATAGGCTCTGGATGTACAGTAGTCTGAAAATCCAACGCGTTTCGAAATGTGCATATGTATGTAATTTCTTCCTCAGGGAAGCCACTCTTTCTACAAATAGAATATGACATTAGTGCATTGCAGCAGGAAAATTATTAAAAGTATAATTATAATGAGAATAATAATCTACCTATGTATCCGCTCAAGAGTTCCCAGGGCTGATGTGCTTATTCTTTCACCACCAGATACCACCAATGGAGACCAAACTCGTTATCATCGCATAAGGAGCGCTAAAGGGCCAAACCTTAATGTTGATGCACCACATGCTCCGCCCATTGCATCCTACTATTACCCCAAAGGAATCTAGGAATAGTAGGCAAAGGGACCTATGAAAAAATATAGTAAAAGATAAAAAATGATGAATAAATAAAATGATTGAATTTGGAGCTGCCTACCTGAGCCAATAGCAGACGCGCCGCCGTCATGGTTACGTCGGCGCGCATATTTAAGTTCTCAATCCTATACCGATTAGTGGGCAGTGGTGACGCTGCTGCCGAGGCGTCGTTGTCATGGCAGCGGTGACGCACCTCTCTACGCTAGAACACACAGAGAGAGGAAATCTCCTCTGATTGGTTTCTTTGCTTTAATCCACTCCCCCGTTGCTTTGATATACAGGCTCATCCACCAATACACACACATGTCAGCCTTTTCCCAGCTGTTCTAAATCCCCTATTACTCACATTTGGCGCCGTTTTTGAACCCAGAGGGGTATATAAAAAGACATACACCAGGAGCACTTAGTATGCACGCTCCTCACCTACCTGCAGGACCTATGAAATCATTTTCACTTCGGTTTTCCAAGATTTGACTTTTTACCTCTACCTTGGTTAAGCGGAGAATTGAACTTTGGCTATTCAGGCATAAAAATTTCCGTAAGTACATGCACTATGGATTTGGGAATATGGCCTATTTTTAGAAAATGGGCCCCCATATTCAATCATTTTATTTATTCATCATTTTTTATCTTTTACTATATTTTTTCATAGGTCCCTTTGCCTACTATTCCTAGATTCCTTTGGGGTAATAGTAGGATGCAATGGGCGGAGCATGTGGTGCATCAACATTAAGGTTTGGCCCTTTAGCGCTCCTTATGCGATGATAACGAGTTTGGTCTCCATTGGTGGTATCTGGTGGTGAAAGAATAAGCACATCAGCCCTGGGAACTCTTGAGCGGATACATAGGTAGATTATTATTCTCATTATAATTATACTTTTAATAATTTTCCTGCTGCAATGCACTAATGTCATATTCTATTTGTAGAAAGAGTGGCTTCCCTGAGGAAGAAATTACATACATATGCACATTTCGAAACGCGTTGGATTTTCAGACTACTGTACATCCAGAGCCTATGTTTTCTCATGTCTCTGTATTGTATTTTTATTGTAGCATGAAATGGCCACTCACATATGATGTATGATATGTATGCAGCTATTGTGTTCAAACACATCTCCACCATTTTGTAGATATCTGTTGTGATATTTTTTCTGCTTTTTCTCTTTTTTGTATTTATTTTGATACATGAATAAATTTTCTATTTTTTATATATCGTTCAATTGTTGACTACATTGCCTTAAAAATCCCATTTACTATGAGGTACTAAAAAATCCACTAACCACCTCCTGTATCCTGTCTGCAGCCTCTAACCACCTCCTGTATCCTGTCTGCAGCCTCTAACCACCTCCTGTTTCCTGTCTGCAGCCTCTAACCACCTCCTGTTTCCTGTCTGCAGCCTCTAACCACCTCCTGTATCCTGTCTGCAGCCTCTAACCACCTCCTGTATCCTGTCTGAAGCCTCTAACCACCTCCTGTATCCTGTCTGCAGCCTCTAACCACCTCCTGTATCATGCTCGCAGCCTCTAACCACCTCCTGTATCCTGTCTGCAGCCTCTAACCACCTCCTGTATCATGCTCGCAGCCTCTAACCACCTCCTGTATCCTGTCTGCAGCCTCTAAACCACCTCCTGTATCCTGTCTGCAGCCTCTAACCACCTTCTGTATCCTGTCTGCAGCCTCTAACCACCTCCTGTATCCTGTCTGCAGCCTCTAACCACCTCCTGTATCCTGTCTGCAGCCTCTAACCACCTCCTGTATCCTGTCTGCAGCCTCTAACCACCTCCTGTATCCTGTCTGCAGCCTCTAACCACCTCCTGTATCCTGTCTGCAGCCTCTAACCACCTCCTGTTTCCTGTCTGCAGCCTCTAACCACCTCCTGTATCCTGTCTTCAGCCTCTAACCTTGTATTATGTCCGCACTCTGCAGCCTCCAACCTTAAAATGAAGCCCACCCTGAAAAAAAGTTCTGCGGATGCCCATGGAAGAAAGCCAGCCTAAAGACACAGAGGTTCCAGCTAAGCTTAGTGGGGGGAGCTAATGCAAACCAACCCTAGAATATTCAGAGGGTCAGGAAAGAGTTTACTGGTTAGAGTGGGTAGGAAGCTGTGGGGGAGAGCTAGTTGTACAAGAGTGTCTATATCTCCATCACTAGGAAACACGGGACAAGGTCATCTAGAACCCAGGACAAACATGGCAAATTGCGCCCCTCCCCCATGATGTAAAACCCCCCCCCCAAAAAAGTTGAGCTCTAATCTGCATGCTTAGCTCAGACCCCCCCCCCCCCCCTGAAAAAAAAATCCCCCTTCCCAGCACAAACCCTCTACCCCCTTAAATTTCCCCTCCAGGAACAACCCACCCCCCCCCCCCCCACTCCAAATCCTCCCTCCCAGCACTAATTATCCTCCCCAAACCCCCATTGTAGCACAACCCCCCTAAATGCCCTCCAATCATCCCTACTAGCACAAATCCCCCTCCAAAAGAAACGCCCCCTCCTAGCACAAATTCTCCCCCCCCACCATATTACCTTAGCACAAATCCCCCTCCAAAAGAAATGCCCCCTCCTAGCACAAATCCCCCCCCCACCATATTACCTTAGCACAAACCCCCCAAATCCGAGCACAAATTCTCTCTCAATTACAAATCCTTCCAAGTCACCACTCCTAGCGCACAAATTTCCCCTTCTAGAACTATTTTTACTCCTACTGCCCCCCCCCCCCAAATTCCCCCGCCCAACACAAAGCCTCCTCCTGCCCACCCCTTGTCCCGGCCCTGACTGCACGGGTGACAGTGTGGTACTTAGGACTGCGAGTGACTTGAGCCAAAGGAAGAATGCTGAAATGGGGGAAATAGGCCCAAACCACCAGCGGCTCCTGCAGAGGTAGCGCTACATTCTTAGGACTGAATATATGTATATATTAGAGATCAGGCATGTTTCAGATTGCAGGTGGCGGCACAGAGGAGGGTTGGGCTGGTGGAGTTGGCAGGAGGCGAGCGGCGGTATAAACATTCACTTCTGGCACGCGGCTCTGCCTGGTCAGGAGCCAGATGACTGGACGAGCCTCAGCACAGTCAACTTTCTAAATAGATTTTAATGGGCCGATGGTTCAGAGGGTGGCCGAGGATCGGAGATATGAAATATTCATAGGTTTTCACTACTGTCAGAATAAAGTCCTCCGTCTAGGAAAGTACACCGAAGACCCAAAGCAAAAACCTTCGGTCGGCTTAGTCTACCTTTCCATCCTAGTCGTCTACCATTATTTATGGCGGCCCAAATATAATTGCATTTACTGGAAATAAAATATATTATTAAAGAGAACCAGTCTGCCACCTGTACAGATTTGTATCTCCAGATTTAGGGAAGTATATTAATAACAAACTAGCAGAGCTATTCGTCCTGCGTAACTGCATATATATTCCGTCTGTGCGAATGCCGGCAAAATCAAACATTAGTCGGTTATTTTCTCTCCCAAGTTGGATGTTCTTCTTTCATAAGAACAGCGTGGATTGGGAAAAATACCACATTATGGCCACTAGATGGAGCTGATGATCATAGGAAATAAATGTATTATACAAGGTTTGGTAATTGTTTGCGATTGGCTGTGTGAATGCACGGGGATTTTTTTTTTTTTTTACTGTTTACTTAACCACTCGCCTACCGGGCACTTAAACCCCTCTTCCTGCCCAGGCCGTTTCTCAGGTTTCAGCGCTGTCGCACTTTGAATGACAATTGCGCGGTCATGATACACTGTACCCGTATGATATTTTTATCATTGTTTTCACACAAATAGTTTTCCTTTGGTGGTATTTAAGCAAAACTGGGATTTTTATTTTTTGCTAAACAAACAAAAATAGACCAAAAACATAAAAAAAAAAAAAAAAAAAAAAAAAATTTTCATAGTTTTGGTATAAAATTTTGCAAACAGGTAATTTTTCTCCTTCATTGATGTGTGCTGATGAGGCGGCACTAATAGGGTGGCACCGATGAGGTGGCACTGGTGGTCACTGATAGGTGGCATTGATAGGTGGCACTCATAGGTGACACTGATGTGTGGCACTGGGCACTGATAGGTGGCATTAATAGGTTGCACTGATGGGTGACACTGATGAGGCGGCACTGGTGGGCACTGATGGGTGGCACTAATGGGTTGCACTGATGGGTGGCACTAATAGGTTGCACTGATGGGTGGCACCGATGAGTTGGCACTGGTGGGCACTGATAGGTGAAATTGATAGGTGGCACTGATGGGCACTAAGGTGGCACTGGTGGTCACTGATAGGTGGCACTCATAGGTAACACTGTGTGGCACTGATGGGCATTGATAGGTGGAACTAATAGGTGGCACTGATGAGGCAACACTGGTGGGCACTGATAGGTTGCACTGATGGGTAACACTGATGATGCGGCACTGGTGGTCACTGATAGGTGACACTGATGTGTGGCACTGATATTCACTGATAGGTGGCATTCATAGGTGGAACTAATAGGTGGCACTGATGAGTGGCACTGGTGGGCACTGATAGTTGGCAATTATAGGTTGCACTGATGGGTGGCACTGATAGGTGGCACTAATAGGTTGCACTGAAGGGTGTCACCGATGAGGTGGCACTGGTGGGCACTGATAGGTGGCACTGGTGGTCACTGATAGGTGGCATTGATAGGTGGCACTCATAGGTAACACTGTGTGGCACCGATGGGCACTGATAGGTGGCACTGATAGGTGGAACTAATAGGTGGCACTGATGAGGCGGCCCTGGTGGGCACTGATAGGTGGCACTAATAGGTTGCACTGATGGGTGGCACTGATAGGTGGCATTAATAGGTTGCACTGATAAGGCGGCACTGATGAGGCGGCACTGGTGGCCACTGATAGGTGGCATTGATAGGTGGCACTAATAGCTGGCACTGATGGGCACTGATAGGTGGCACTGAAGGGCACTATGGGGGAAGAAAAAATCCGCTCTAGGTGAGTTATGGATTCCAGGTGAGCTGGGGGACGGACTCCTCCACGGATGCAATCCTCGGCTCACCAGTTGTGCAACAGATACAAGAAAGAATTGGATGGCTGCACACTGAAGCAACTGGAAAATCCCTTTATTGTAATATCAATAAAACATGAGATGACACCACAGGATGGTAGCAATGGCAGGTACAGGTAGCCACGTTTCACACAGTGACACTGTGCTTATTCATTCATACTGAAGGGCAGCTGATCACATGGTAGGGGGTCAGGATCGGCCCCTTACTCCGATCTGTGATCAGCCGAGTCTCATTGACTCGCTGATCATAGAGGAGTGTAAACATCCCTTGTGACAGCAATATGTGGTGACAGGTACTCTTTATGGAGGGATCAGTGGTCTAAAATACCCCAAATCCCTCCTTTGCACTTCAAAGTATTCCGATCGTCAAAATCAGCATTTCTAAATACTGTCCTTTTTTTTTTGGGGGGGGGGGGGATCGGTGTACAAAGCAAGGTCCATAAAGATTTGGATGAGCCAGTTTGGGGTAGAGGAATTTGACTGGCCTGCACAGAGTCCTGACCTCAACCCGATAGAACACCTTTGGGATGAATTAGAGCGGAGACTGGGAGCCAGGCCTTTCTCCTCCAATATCAGTGCCTGGACCTCACAAATGCACTTCTGGAAGAGCGGTCAAACATTCCCATAGACCAGGGGTCTCAAACTGGCGGCCCTCCAGCTGTTGCAAAACTAAAATTCCCATGAGGCATTGCAAGGCTGACAGTTACAAGCATGACTCCCACAGGCAGAGGCATTAAGGGAACTTGTAGTTTCACAACAGCTGGAGGGGGCCGCCAGTTTGAGACCCCCCTGCCATAGACACACTCCTAAACCTTGTGGACGGCCTTCCCAGAAGAGTTGAAGCTGTTATATCTGCAAAGGGTGGGCCAACTCAATATTGAACCCTACAGACTAAGACTGAGATGCCATTAGAGTTCATGTGCGGTTAAAGGCCGGCGTCCCAATACTTTTGGTCATGTATCTGCAGAACAGAAACAGGCAAGACTCTGCAAAAAAAGTTTGTAGGTTATGGACGTGCAAAAAATTGCTTATTTTACGGAAAAAAGTGGAGTTGCACTTTAAGGCTTAGTGCACAAACATGTTATCAGAGAGGGCTGATGCGGCATGTTAAGCCCGGTGTGACTGATTGGTTATAATTAGCCGGCTGGGAACTCATACAAGGTTTCTATTGAGCAATATCGGTGTTGACAAGGCCAGAATATATGATGAGGTGTAGACATTCAGAGGACATCAAGGACACAGCAGCTGCACCATCACATGTCACAAGCAGAATTTTGTTTTGAAGACCCCGTCTGAATATCAGACACCTCTCTCATTCTGCAGATAACACGGGAAGGAGATATTTACAGTATTGTACAGAGGACGTCATTCCAAATGATATACACTTCAGGCCCTGCCAGCCCTCCTGACCGCAGCTGCCCTTCTCCACTGCCCCTGCCACCACAGTCCACACTTCTGGTTCTGCACCCATCTCAGGCTGCAAGTTCCCAGTCCTCTCAGGCGTGCCTCCCCAGTCCTCCCTACTGTGATAGGGGGGGACCACCAGTCCTCCTGTAGGGGGCCCAGACACACAGGGGGGCCCAAACAGCAGGGGGAATTAGTGCGGTTTGGCAGAGGGGCAGTTACAGAAGGATGCCCTGTGCGGCTCTCTGCAGCAGCTGAAAGCCAGTTTCTCCCCCTCCTGCTGGCTTTCAGCTGCTGCAGGGAGAGACACAGGGCGTTCCTGTAATTGGTTCCCTGACACCGATTCCCCTCCCTGTTCTGCCTGCCACTGTGAATAGAATTTTTTTATTTATTTTTTAATGTAAAAAACAAACAAAAAAGGGCTAATTCACACAGGTTATCTGTTATGTTTGTGTCCACTAATAATGATTTTAGTGTATTTTTAGTGAAAATATGGCCTTGATATATTGGATGGGGGCCCTGCCAGGTAGGCTGTATGGGGCCCCGTGATTTCTAACAGCAGCCCTGACTGTGCCTCACTCTCCAGCCCTCCTGGCTGCAACCAGTTGTCCTCCCTTGTGTCTCTTAGCAGTGCCCTCTCCTGCTGTCCTCTCCTTGCTCTCTCTTGTGCCTCTGGTCCAGGACCTCTTCATGCCTTCCTGAAGGTGGTCCCGACTGCACCCGAGCCCAGGTCCAAGATCCCAGGCTGGGGAGCTCCCTCAAGGGCCCCGACAGCCTCCACACTCTCTCACTCCAGATCTTCCACCCAACAACTCCTTCCCAGCTGGGCTGACCCTGGGTATCTAAGGAGGCCTGCCCCCTGCCAATCCAGGTTGAAGATTGGTCGGGGCTCCTCAGAATACCCCAGGCAGCAGCTCTCCTCAGAATACCACAGGCAGCTCCACATCTCTCCTCCTCTCTTTCCAGAATCTTCTGGAAAGAAGAGGACCCCAGTGATGCTGCCTGTGAGTCACCAGCTGATCCTCTGAGCCATTCCCTGCCCAGATCAAAACAAACATGCCTGAAGGCTAACCAGGCCTGCCTAAATGTACCTAATCCTAACCAAAAATCTATATAGATCAGACCAAAATGAGGAGGAATGAGGGACAGAGGGACATTGCTCCAAATCAGGGACAGTCCCTCGAAATCAGGACAGTTGGGAGCTATGCTCCAGCTCTTCCACCCGACAACTCCTTCCCGGCTGGGCTGACCCTGGGTATTGAAGGAGGCCTGCCCTCTCCCAATCCAGGTTGGGGATTGCCTGTGAGTCACCAGCTGATCCTCTGAGCCACTCCTAGCCCAGATCAAAATAAACAGGCCTGTAGACCAACCAGGCCTGCCTAAATTTACCTAATCCTAACCAAAAATCCTCACTCCAGCAACCTACCTACCAGCTCAAACGTACATATTCGCCAGCACACCGTGGATCGATGAAACTTTGTCCAAAAAAGGTTTTTAATGAAAAAAATTACATCACAAAAATATAAGGTGCAATGTTTCGGAGCCGCGCAGGATCCCTTCGTCAGGCATGTCACATGCCTGGCGAAGGGGTCCTGCGCGGCTCCGAAACGTACGGCGAATATGTACGTTTGATGTTTCCAGGACCAGACTGGTAATCGATACAGCACCCGCCATTTTGTTACGAGCCACATATACCAGGAGTGAGTGCGATAGGAATATCAATCTGACTACCTACCAGCTCTTCCACCCGACAACTCCTTCCTGGCTGGGCTGACCCTGGGTATTTAAGGAGGCCTGTCCCTGCCAATCCAGGTTGGGGATTGGTCAGGGCTCTTCAGAATACCCCAGGCAGCTCCACATCTCCTCTCCTCCCCTCTTTACAGAATCTTCTGGAAAGAAGAAGAGGACTCGGTGATGCCGCCTGTGAGTCACCAGCTGATCCTCTGAGCCACTCCCAGCCTAGATCAAAACAAACAGGCCTGTAGACCAACCAGGCCTGCCTAAATTGACCTAATCCTAACCAAAAATCCTCACTCTAGCACATACCTACCCATACCTCCCAACATTTTGAGATAGGAATGAGGGACACCTACTAGCAAATGTGTGTAGGCATAGGACACGCCCCCTGTCTTAAAGGAGAATTAACCAAAATACCTAATCCTAACCAAAAATCCTCACTCCAGCGACCTACCTACCAGCTCTTCCACCAGACAACTCCTTCCTGGCTGGGCTTTCCCTGGGTATTTAACGAGGCCTGCCACCTGCCAATCCAGGTTGGGGATTGGTCAGGGCTCCTCAGAATACCCCAGGCAGCAGCACCATATCTCCTCTACTCTCTTTACAGAATCTTCTGGAAAGAAGAGGAGGACTCCAGTGATGCTGCCTGTGAGTCACCATCCTCTGAGCCACTCCCAGCCCAGATCAAAACAAACAGGCCTGGAGACCAACCAGGCCTGCCTAAATTTACCTAATCCTAACCAAAAATCAGCACCTACCTACCCATACCTTCCAACATTTCGAGATAGGAATGAGGGACACCTACTAGGAAATATGTGTAGGCATAGGACACGCCCCCTGTCTTAACGGAGAATTAACCAAAAAAAGAGGTTAATTAAATCCACAAGGGCTTTTTTTTTTTTTTTTTTACCACTACTAGTCCTTTTATATTGGCTCTTGGAATTTACAAATGCAGCAATTTAGAATTTGGATGAAAAGTTTAGCACTGGGAAACACTTTTTGAAAGATTAAAAAGTGCATTTCATATACAATTTATATGAATCAGACCAAAATGAGGGACAAATGAGAGGAATGAGGGACAGAGGGACATTGCTCCAAATCAGGGACAGTCCCTCGAAATCGGGGACAGTCCCTCGAAGAGTGGAATTCTCTGTGAAAAAAACAGCGCTAGCTTCTATAAAGAGCAACAATGTAACAAGTGTTCAGATAAACTGAATGTGCTCAATTGTATACACAGTTTAATAATACACAATACGTGAAGTCCAAATAATAATCATGCGATATCCAGCATGCAATGTTCTCTCAAGCACACAAGACTTTTGCCGTGTATATCCCACAGTGACTGGCGCGTTGCTCTGTGTGCTCCCAAAAATACGGTGTGAAAGGTGAAGTGAAGATCCCCACTCACCAGATGTTGTTGACCCTCTTTGTCATATTTCCACAAAGTTGGGAGCATGAAATTGTCCAAAATGTCTTGGTATGCTGACGCCTTAAGAGTTCCCTTCACTGGAACTAAGGGACCAAGCCCAACCCCTGAAAAACAACCCCCCCCCCCCCCCCCACACCATCATCCCCCCTCCACCAAATGGATTTGGACCAGTGCACAAAGCAAGGTCCATAAAGACATGGATGAGCGAGCTTGGGGTGGAGGAACTTGTGTGGCCTGCACAGAGTCCTGACCTCAACCTGATAGAACACCTTTGGGATGACTTTGAATAGAGATTGTGAGCCAGGCCTTCTCGTCCAACATCAGTGCCTGACCTCACAAATGCTCTTCTGGAAGAATGGTCAAACATTCCCATAGACACACTCCTAAACCGTGTGGACAGCCTTCCCATAACCGATGCATGGGGGTGCAATTAAATGTCAGCACGCTTCTCTGCATAAATGAAATGGTGGGGTACCGGCGCTACTAGTTCGTGTTTAATATTCTCTGTTATAATCTTAATGGTGTGCTAACAGTTTCATAAACAATAATCAGTGATTATTTAAATGATAGAATGTGAAAAGGGGAAACCGCGCCACCCTTCGTGATTGTTGCTGTGTATAGAAAGAAGTTTGCTCCGCTGTGCCGCAAGCAGGAAGAGGAACTCCGTCTATACACTACAATGGGTGAAGTGCCATGTTATAAATTAATATTAAAGTGCTTCTGTGCTGTACCCTAGGTGAAAATAGCACGTTCCTAGGGTGGTAATTGCTTATAGCGGTTGGAGTTGGTATAAGGTTTTTTTTTTTTGAAAAGCCAGTGGCGTGCAAACACAACCAAAAACTCCACCCGGTGCCAAAAAAAGTGCACACACATAAAGAGGTGACACAAAAAGTGCAACGGGTGTATCACTTGTCCTCCACATGGAAGGACCTTGACCCTGATCCCCCGGGGCGTTAGGCTCCAGACGGGGACTGAGGTACTTCACTTGGGACCATCTGGCCGATACCAGGCGGTCCCCCTTTCTCTGGAGGGTCTGCCGAAACAGACCCACCCAAGTACAAGGTGGGGCTCCCCCGAAGGGAGACCCCATGGAGAGGAGGTGGACTAAGCCAAAAGGCCATGACCACCTCCATCCCAAGACGTTCAGGGCTGGCCCGAGGACCGAACACCCTACTTATCACACAGTGACAAAAACAGTGTATACATCAAACAAAATAATACATAAAAGTGACAAACACAGGGATAAATAAAAGAGTGGGGAGAAGGAAGTGGGAGAGTGAGTAGAAAGTGACCATTGTGCAATACAATGGCCGGCCCTCCGGCCAGGAATAAAAATTTCCCCTGGTCCTAGCCAAAAGGCTCGGCCCTAGAGGCAGGTGTGAAAAACGTGTGTAGTGGTGAAGTGACCATGGTGACATAAATCAAGGTGGTTCCCCACAGTGAGATATTGGCACCCCTGAACTGCCACTTCAGGGGCACATTCACCACTGGCTTTTCAACTTGCAGCCCTGGCCCACAGCCTAGGCCGATGCAGCCCCATCCCAGACAGGAAGGTATGAGAACATCATGAGCGCCATATAGGAGAGAAGAAATTGGCAAACTCTCCCATAGGTCCCAGTGCTCCCACCTAATTATATCCGGCGGTACCGGCCAAAACCCCTCAATAACACCGAAAAGGGGCCGGCTTTCCCAACCGAAAAACTGCAAGGGACGGAAGCCCCCCTTTCCCACCAGGAGGGCATGGAGCTTCTGACAGCTTAGAGAGAGCCCGCCGCATGAGCTCTCCCCTCGCCGCCATAACTCCACATCACAACCGGGAGGTCCAGAGTTGCACCGAATCTAGGCCAGAAGGCCAGGGACCCGACCCTTCGGCCAGACCCAGTGGTTCACCATCCCCATCAGAAGGCTTCCCTTTCGGCTACGAACCGCTCCAGGTCACCTTTACGCCAGCAGGCTTTTGCATAGCAACCGCCAACCCTGCTCCACCTCGCCGTAGAACAGGGACGGAAGCAAGCGCCACCTCCTGGCAACTGATAAGAACAGATACTACACTTGATCTTAGCCAAAAGGCCGAGAAGCGAGGAGTTTGGTATAAGGTTGTTACACCTACTAAATTAATACCATAAACAGATGTCAAAAAAAAATGTTGTCAAAAAAATTTTCATCACCTATGCCGCAAGCAATCATAGTGATTGAGAAACAAATTCAAAAAATGCAAATTGACAATCAAAATGAAAAAAAAATACAAATAAGTTATTGTGACTAAGAAAACAAAGTCCATTGGTGACACCAAGTGCTTAATTGAAGTGCTGTGTTTTAGAGTATCATGGTGCGGGTCTTTTTTCCTTTTTTTGACAAATTTTTTTTTTTTGACATCTGTTTATGGTATTAATTTAGTAGGTGTAACAACCTTATACCAACTCCAACCACTATAAGCAATTACCACCCTAGGAACGTGCTATTTTCACCTAGGGTACAGGTTTAATATTTTTTTTTAATATTAATTTATAACATGGCACTTCACCCATTGTAGTGTATAGACGGAGTTCCTCTTCCTGCTTGCGGCACAGCGGAGCAAACTTCTTTCTATACACAGCAACAATCACGAAGGGTGGCGCGGTTTCCCCTTTTCACGTTTCTCTGCATGTTGGGAAGTGAATGTGACTTTGACATGCATAGATACAAATGTAACCTTAGGGCTTGCTCACACTTGCAGAAGCCCTTGCTACCCATCTGAAAAGTGATCTGCAGTAGATCGCTTTTCAGAAGGCAGTTTACAGGCAGCTGTGAGGGAATATTAGACACACCACTTTGTCGCAACATTTCACCTGGTTACAGCGCAGTTGCAGCATGGGCTCCCCCCCGTTCACTTGAATGGGTTGCGTTTGATGGTGGTACTGCCTGGTGAACATGACATGGGGTATAACCTTTGCTTGTGTACAATACTGCTGGGTCACCATTGCAGCTTAAAGGGGGTGGCTGAGTTTGTGGCAAAACTGTGGCTCAACCGCCTATTTGTTGGAAAAAACTGAGATCAACTGGCTTTTACAATCGTGATTCCCATGAGACTCCAATTATCAGGTCAAATAACACCAACTTCAAATGGACAGTGTATTGGTGTAAGGGAAATCCTGGCCTACGCGTTTCGTCATTCAGGAGCAAGGGATCTACTTTAACCATAATAGTATTTGTTCTATACATTCCTAAATTTTTTTCTATACATTTGCATATATCTTAACTAGTTAATGTCTACCTGCTACGTGTTTATTTATCCTTTATATTTATTTTCTGTATTTTATTTTATGTTTGTTTTGTTTATTTTACTTTATCAATCGTATGTTTATTTTAGTTTTATTTTTTATGTTAATTTTATTTGTGTTTATTATTGTATTTATGTTTATTTTATGCATTTATTTTTGTTTTATTTATTTTACTTTATCAGTTTTATTTATGTTTATTTTTATATATCTTTTTTTTTAGTTTTATTTGTTTATGTTTATTCCTATTTTATTTGTGTTTTTTTTTTTTTTTTTTTAATTTTATGCATTTGTTATGTATTTATCTTAGTTTTATTTATTTTCTTAATGTTTATTTGATTTATTTTTATTTTATTTACTTGTGTTTATTCTATTTATCTCTTATTTATGTTTATTTCTCCTATTTATGTCTCAGGCAGTACGGTTACATCACAAATATGCTGCCATCAGCCAACCACCATGTAAAAAATGACAATGCGAGACTTGTTAGGTCACCTTACATAAAAAAGCAACTCGGCAGGGTGGTGGCTGGTGGACAAACAAGGTGTGCAATGCTGTTTGGAGAGGAGTGGCAGATGCATTGCGATGGAAATCATCGTTGTTTATTAATAATCCCAGTTTCGACACATGTAAACACTCTGTTGATCACAATATTATGAAATGATACAAATTTTTACATTAGTACATGACACACACTACATGTGAAACCTCAAATACACACCAACATAGAACAACATAAATAATTAATAACATAAAATACAACAACACAGAACAACATAAATAACTAATAACCTAACATACACATCAACACAGAACAACATAAATAACTAATAACCTAAAATACACACCAACACAGAACAACATAATTAACTAATAACCTAAAATACACACCAACACAGAACAACATAAATAGCTAATAACCTAAAAAACACACCAACACAAAACAACATAAATAACAAATAACATAAAATACAACAACAGTAACAAGTAAAATGTATTGTAAAGGGCACCTGTCATGTCATAGTCAATAATCAAATTAAGGCAACTAATTTTTTTTATCACCTGAGCGTTTCTAATCCTGTGGAGAATCACACACTGATTCCTTCCTCACTACTTGTAGGGAAGCACGCACGTGGTCACCGTTGACCCCCTTTTGACTCTTTTGTTTGTTTTCAGACTTTCATGCTATCTAGGGATAAGTGAAATGGATCGTTTGTTTTGCCGAAATTTTGGCCCAAATCATGAGATTTTAGGCAAAATACGTTAGTTAGTGGGAAAGTCCAAATTAAAGACCCATTCCTGCTTGGGCATCTCAAAAAATAAAGATCCAGCTCCGGCTACTATACTCTTAGTTGCTGTCCTACCCAGACTCCTCAGTCCTACGATGCAGCACAGCTCCAGTTCCCAGGTTGATTGACATCCATGCTGTTAAAATCACTTCCTGTGAACACAGGGAGTCAAGGCTCCGCCCACCCACCTGGACTCACATGAGAATTGTGCAGCATTTAGGATTTGTCTACTGCCAGAGGAAAAAGGGTTAAGAGGACCTGTGATGTTACCAGTTTGAAGACACCTTCAAAAAAGGTATGAAGAAATTTATTTTAACCCCTTTCTATATATAGCATATATCTTATGCTTATCACTGAGGAGAAAGAGATACAGGGGAGGAGTCCCAAACTAGTAATCACTGTGAATGGCTATCATTGATCACATGATCAGGAGCCTGTAGCAATTGTCCCAGGCTCCTGGCCTACCTGAGGAGAGGGCCCGGGGCTCCTGGCCTTCCAGTGGAGAGGGCCCGGGGCTCCTGGCTTTCCCAAAAAGTGAGGGCCCGGGGCTCCTGGCTTTCCCAAAAAGTGAGGGCCCGGGGCTCCTGGCTTTCCCAAAAAGTGAGGGCCCGGGGCTCCTGGCTTTCCCAAAAAGTGAGGGCCCGGGGCTCCTGGCTTTCCCAAAAAGTGAGGGCCTGGGGCTCCTGGCCTTCCAGTGGAGTGGGCCTGGGGCTCCTGGCCTTCCAGTGGAGTGGGCCTGGGGCTCCTGGCCTTCCAGTGGAGTGGGCCCGGGGCTCCTGGCCTTCCAGTGGAGAGGGCCCGGGGCTCCTGGCCTTCCAGTGGAGAGGGCCCGGGGCTCCTGGCCTTCCAGTGGAGAGGGCCCGGGGCTCCTGGCCTTCCAGTGGAGAGGGCCCGGGGCTCCTGGCCTTCCAGTGGAGAGGGCTTCTGGCTTTCCCAAAAAGTGAGGGCCCGGGGCTCCTGGCTTTCCCAAAAAGTGAGGGCCTGGGGCTCCTGGCTTTCCCAAAAAGTGAGGGCCTGGGGCTCCTGGCCTTCCAGTGGAGTGGGCCTGGGGCTCCTGGCCTTCCAGTGGAGTGGGCCTGGGGCTCCTGGCCTTCCCAAAAAGAGAGGGCCTGGGGCTCCTGGCTTTCCCAAAAAGAGAGGGCCTGGGGCTCCTGGCTTTCCCAAAAAGTGAGGGCCTGGGGCTCCTGGCTTTCCCAAAAAGTGAGGGCCTGGGGCTCCTGGCCTTCCAGTGGAGTGGGCCTGGGGCTCCTGGCCTTCCCAAAAAGAGAGGGCCTGGGGCTCCTGGCCTTCCCAAAAAGAGAGGGCCTGGGGCTCCTGGCCTTCCCAAAAAGAGAGGGCCTGGGGCTCCTGGCCTTCCCAAAAAGAGAGGGCCTGGGGCCTCCTGGCCTTCCCAAAAAGAGAGGGCCTGGGGCTCCTGGCCTTCCAGAAAAGAGAGGGCCTGGGGCTCCTGGCCTTCCAGAAAAGAGAGGGCCTGGGGCTCCTGGCCTTCCCAAAAAGAGAGGGCCTGGGGCTCCTGGCCATCCCAAAAAGAGAGGGCCTGGGGCTCCTGGCCATCCCAAAAAGAGAGGGCCTGGGGCTCCTGGCCTTCCAGTGGAGAGGGCCCGGGGCTCCTGGCCTTCCAGTGGAGAGGGCCCGGGGCTCCTGGCCTTCCAGTGGAGAGGGCCCGGGGCTCCTGGCCTTCCAGTGGAGAGGGCTTCTGGCTTTCCCAAAAAGTGAGGGCCCGGGGCTCCTGGCTTTCCCAAAAAGTGAGGGCCTGGGGCTCCTGGCTTTCCCAAAAAGTGAGGGCCTGGGGCTCCTGGCCTTCCAGTGGAGTGGGCCTGGGGCTCCTGGCCTTCCAGTGGAGTGGGCCTGGGGCTCCTGGCCTTCCCAAAAAGAGAGGGCCTGGGGCTCCTGGCTTTCCCAAAAAGAGAGGGCCTGGGGCTCCTGGCTTTCCCAAAAAGTGAGGGCCTGGGGCTCCTGGCTTTCCCAAAAAGTGAGGGCCTGGGGCTCCTGGCCTTCCAGTGGAGTGGGCCTGGGGCTCCTGGCCTTCCCAAAAAGAGAGGGCCTGGGGCTCCTGGCCTTCCCAAAAAGAGAGGGCCTGGGGCT